>CM075941.1:22712472-23172052 GCA_038030265.1 Corythucha ciliata | reverse complement strand
ATGAATTTAAGTATTGAGCCTAGACCATTAATTAATCCTCGTTTTATTCGGTTGTTATTTGGAATATGAGTTTGAATATTATTAAGTTTATTATCGATTGAGGTCTTAGTTGAGTATGCGATCACTATATAATTGTGCAAACGATTCCTAATCGTTGTATCCTTATCAATTTTTTGAATTGCATACCTTGCAATTCAAATGTCCGAATAGAAGATGACGTCCAAATCACTTTCAGCGCAGTGTTTGTTCAACTCCTTCAGGTAAAGATAGACGCAACTTCCGATTTCGTTTGCACCTCTTCTTGCTTCGGTTTCATTCCAGAAGTAAAAATGCACATTTCGGGCATGCAAATCGCTGATTGTGAAGTTGTAGCAGTTGAGTTTGCTTTTGTAATAAAAGGATGAGACGAGTCCTTTGGGTGCTGGCATGACAGCTTGCAGATCGTAAACTGCTACAACAGCTCCGTTTGGATTAGCCTTATCTTTTTCTTTTTCAGAACGAGATAGCTCAGTCTCCTGCTTGTGGCGGTCAAACGAATCCTGCAAATTTTTCTTCTCTTCAGCGTTAGCGTTCTTGTATGACTCACACAGATCACAAAGATCTTTTTTGGGTTTAAAAAAGGATGCTCGTTTTTCTGAATCAAATGATACCAAAACCTCAAAAACGAGAAATTTTGAGTTGTTACACTATTGTCGCAAGGGTGCGAAATGTTTATCGTCTGGGGCATTCTCAAAAAATTCGCGGATTTGAAGCGACGTGAGGGTACGTGACTTCTTCGGCTTATATCCGTCGGACTGCCTTTTTAAAAATGCGTTGAGTTTGGCGTAGTTCGAAATGTCTACATTCTCAAAGGCATTTAAAGTTGTCTTCAACATTGAAAATTGTGTCCAAAGAGTATTTGGGGACATCTTTTTACGGAGCTCGCCGAAGTGCGCCAGAATAACACGTTCGCTGAACGAATTTACTTCATTATCCGAGCGCCACATCATGAAATGTTTATACGTGTTTTTGTATCTTTCCGCTGATTTCGGTGGCAGGGAATTGAGAGTAATTGTTTTGGCTGCCTCTGTAATGTGTGGAGGCGTGCAAAACAGATCCTCATCTTCACCTGTCGAACTCATTCTATCATACAGTGGAAAAATAATAATGTTTAATGAATGAAGTAACAAAATGTAGCATTAATTATTCTTAAAAAATCATCTTACCTGATCTTCTGTTCTGTTTCCACGGCCGGAATTACGGAAGATTTGAGAGTGAGCGGCTGATTATTTATGAGAAGGAAACTGGGAAGGGAAGTAAGCGTGTCACAGCCTGTCGAGTCGAGAACAGCAGACGATCTAAACGCCAGACAAGCTAAAGGATCGACTCGGGCGGAAAAAAAAAAAAAAAAAAAAATCGAAAATCAGCTGTTTTTATCTCACGGGTTCAGGGTAGAGAACCTATAAAGACAGGTATACTCGTACGCCATATTGATCCTAGAGTGACAAGAGTTTATCATACCATTGAATGGGAGTGATGGGATTTTTTGCTAGTTTTTTCTCGAAATCCCTTTTATATTCTTTGTGTAACTATTGAATAGTGATCAAGAGTACATAGTTGTTTGTTCTGTATTGATTCGTGATTTTTAACACTAATTTTACAATACAAATAACAGTTTTCCTCGCTTGTTGGGTTTGTTGAAAAGCTGGTAAGTTGCGCCTTTGCTTTAACTATTACTTATTGAACGTCTCAGTGAAATTCTTTGAAGCCTTGATTTCTGAAGGGAACTGAGGGCAATCTCTTCCTTGGGAAGAAACTTGTAGTTCTCCGTCCCATCAATCTTAATTGTCTTGTTAGTCTTGCTCGTAGTTGTCTTACACGAGAGAAATCAAAGCTTCTTCATGTTAAAGCCAACTAATGTTGTCGATGTCCCTTGATTAATTCCAATGATTTTAGATGAAATCTCATTCTTCTTCGCGGGAACCGTCCAAGTGTGACGCCACGATGACAACGTCTGTGGAGGAGATTAAGGTGACTCAATCAATCAAGGAGCTCAATCAATCATGCAACTTTTACATTGTTTTGATAACATTTCTACGTTACAGCTTGGAAACGATCGGCGTATCTTGTCAATCAAACACGAATTAATGGAAATAAATCGCTTAGAAGAAGAATACGTTCGACTGAAGCAAAAGGTTGCTGCTTTCAATACCGTATTGAAGATCTTCGAGCGCTCTTCATAGACTAATTAGTTCAATTAGTCATTTTTCTGGAGGTCTTTGAGTGTCCGTTACCGTTTTGAATGCTATTTTTTCGCGATTTTATTTAGAAATCACTGGCATCTGATAAAAATCACATAAGCCAGGGGGTGATTATTAAGGGCCGTTTCCACAAACAAAATTAATCGCGTTTAAAACTATTGGCGATTGTAGCTATCACTAGCGGCGCTAGTGTCGTGTGATAATGAAACCGGTACTCCCAAGGTGACTAAACTTTACTTTACTATAGGTGCCGCAGATTTCCCCCTGTCCATCGGACGGGAGGGGTGGAGACTGACGTAACCAGCAGTCCTTTGCTCCCGATTGCTCACACTAGAGCAGCAGAGCAAGTTAATTTTGAAATTGAAGTTTATGATTTCTCAAAAATCACAACCCAATAACAATAAATAATGTACTGGGTTCAGCGCATAGAGATAAAAATGAATGGAGAAAGCTTGGGCTTGAAATTTGTTGACCGTAGTTATGGTGGGGGGTGCACCTTGTGAACCACAAAGTAACCTCAAGTCAAGTTGTTTTTTATTTACACATCTTGTCCACTTTGAATTTCTAGTTTTGTTCTTTTTTCCTCTAGTATGTCTAGAAATTGTCACTGTGAGTTTGTGATTGTTTCACAAGGCATTAATAAAGTGAATAACCCACAAATATACTCCGGAGAATCTTTATTTTAAACGGTCGACCATGCGCGAGTTGTTGGACTTCTTTTCCGGATATTTCAACATGCGCAAGTAGCTCCAATCCTCTTCCGGGAATCACGACAGAAGCCACCGAGAAATCCGTCACTCATGTTTTTTATGGAATACGTCATGTTTCTGAGTACGAGATAACTTTTTTTGTACTGATGTGTTGTGTATTTTTGGGTATGTTTCTTCAGGGGTCGATCCTCTGATAGCAAAGAGAAATACAGGGCTAAGAAATCACGAACGTTTATTTCATATAATAATCGCTAGCAAGCAAGAAACAAACTAATTCAGTAACATTATAATGTACCAGCACTGCGAATGAGAAGACCCGTGGTTCGAGCACAGCGAGAACTGCATGAGTGTGGCGACTTTTGTTAAAATCCTTGTTTCGCAGTCCTCAAGAGACGGAGCGGCTCTTTCTGAACTCGTGACTGTCTCGCCCATGTAATATTTTTCCTAGTATGTTGATGGAACGCGATCAGGGCCACTTATTTAAGAAAATAAGCACCAAAATACACTTGAAAACACGGCTATGTGCCACGAACGAAGACATTTACAATGAAATCGTATGAACATCAAGTCGTCCACGCTTTGAAAACGAGAGTGTTGACGTGTTTGATTTAGTTTTTACCGAACAAATTCCCCGAAATACCCTTTGTTCATTCTAACTCGGGCTCTTTTTTTGTAATTTTGCATTAATCTCAGGGGGGTGGTGAGCATTTTTGTTGATAACCTGACCATGTAGAGGTAAATTCAAGGTTCTGAAGGTGTACTTTGGCGGCCATATTTGTGACAATCCTTCTACCCACCCCCCAGCCCATTCAGGCTTTCTCCAGTTATTTACCTCTATGGTCCAGCGCAAAGGCGGTTGGGACTGCTCGTGACGTAGGTGAAGGACAGTAATGG
Source organism: Corythucha ciliata (assembly GCA_038030265.1). Taxonomy (NCBI): domain Eukaryota; kingdom Metazoa; phylum Arthropoda; class Insecta; order Hemiptera; family Tingidae; genus Corythucha; species Corythucha ciliata. The sequence continues at coordinate 23,168,208 of CM075941.1, read as the reverse complement.
CCGAAGATCTGCGGCACCTATAGAAAGTTTAGTCACCTTGGGTACTCCCTACATATGTTAAATGATAACAAGTTTTGTGTTTTTTAAAAGAGTTTTTTCGTGGTCAACGTCCGTGACATAATGGGGAAAAAGTAGTCAGTTGGCCTAAAGTGTCGAGAACAGAAGAACATGGTTTCTGATACATTTATACTCAAACGTCAAGCAAAGCTCCCAAGCCTTTCGGCGGTCGAATTTCTCCCAACACTGGGCTAATTGATAGCTGACACCGTTGAACCCTCAATTTTTGGGAAACAATGAAAATGACAATGTGGTGTCTCGGTTACGACGGGAAGAGCAACCAAAGACACAGCAGTTTTCTCTGGATTCACCCTTGAGAGACATCCCACGAGCGCCTTATCATTTCTTTATTGGTACTCGCCAGCTCACCGTTTCGTTTTAGTGCTCAGAGAACGGCACGGGTTTAGCATAGGTGTTTTCGAGTTTTCTTGCTCCAACAAATAGCCGTCAGTGAAAGTTTGTGTACGGGTGTACTGCGCACCCGCATAACCTTCTTGTTTTCTTGATTAGGTGATGCCAAAGGTACAATATCAAGGCCTCCTCGTCACTATCGGATTATTTAGCCGTAGTTCACAGTAAAAAAGTGTCACTGATCAACCTTTTTGATACATGAACTTCGTCATTGTATAAAAGCTTTGTTGTAGTTTGTTGTCAAACGACAACAACAAATCACATGGAGTACCGGACTCAATGTTTCTCTGAAACGCCCCCGGACATCGTATCCCTTAGCTACAATCGCCAATAGTGAGACAACTTTCTGATGAGACTTCAAGGCTGAAAAATGCAATATGTTTTTAACACATGTGTTTAGAAAATAAACTGGATTTTTCAGCCTCGAAGTCTCCTCAGAAAGTTGTCGCACTATAATTGGGATTAGTTGTCATTAGCAACCCATGTGATTTCAGTTACAATTGTTTACGTCTTGATCTTCGTTTAGTGTTGAACGTTGTTTAGTGAGTTGGTGAAAATGGGCCTAACTTGACGATATTTTTTATTGTCTGTCTTGAATTACCTGATTTCGTCCAAGTTTTATACGGCTGTTTCAAGTAATGAATGAAATCATGTGAGTTGCGGCATCCCTTGTTGCCGCAAATTGTAATATAGCTTTGTGATACCATATTTTCTATCGAAATCAAGTGATTTGAAATTGATTAGGTATCGCTAAGTTTACAGAATCACCTCCCCTCCATTATTTATCTTTTTTACGCGAATTAAATTTTATTGAAAAAGGTTGAACATTCGAGACTTAATTAATTTGGAAAATTGTCTGGTAAGAGATGTAGTTTAAATAATCCTGGAAAACTCACCTCAGGGCTTTTTGAGGCTTTGCAAATCCGCAACGACGAATCCGCTGGACGAACGATTCTTAATTCCCCATTAACAGCTTCTTTCAGTAAAAACAAGTTCAAGTGACCCCAGAATTGTATATGTTGCAGGATTATTGTCGAATCCCGTCTTTTCATAAAAATAAATAAATAAACCTAAATCTCTACCATCTGATAAATGAAGGATTGGAATTGTGATTTAATTTAATGAAAACACGAAATTGTACTTTCCAAAATAAACAAACATAATTTTAAAACTGTCAACTTAACTTTTAATTTTTTTAACACTGGCTGTGCCATACATAGGTATTTTCCTCTTTTTTTTTTGCGAGAGACAGGCTAACGACTCCAAAACTTCTAATTTTGAAAAAATGATTAATTATGAATTTTTTAAAATCACCACACTGCCGACATGTAGTAGGCAAGCTTACTTCTATGTCACGGCATATTTTGTCTACTATTTCTGCGTAGCTGTGGCGTAAAATGTAATCTTGGTACTTACTATAAATTATTTCACACTTTAAAACTAAATTAAATACACTTTCGTTAGGAAATTTCAACCCACCCTTATCCAGTGAGGATACGTACTGACAAAACTCTCGATCTATCGGGCTGGATTTCAGAACAAATAGGCAATATTCACAAATATTTCTTTTAAATAGGGCGTTCAAACATGCGCCCCCAATGAAAAATAAAAGGTTTAAATCAAAATCATTCTTACTGCTTTTGCTTATCGTAATTGTTTGGAATGGTGAGTCAAAATCGGGGATTTCACAAGAATGAATAATTGGATTTCTTGCATCAACATCAACTGATTTTCTCTTTTCTTCTCGAGAGAAGAAGTCAATGAGAAACTCATCACAGGCATCGAAATAATTACTCCTCGAAACTTCCGTGACAAATTGAGACACACTTATAATTTTGATTGCCATCAAACTCTGACCTACGGTTGGGGTTGCTCCTGCTCTTCGTCTGATTTGTGAGAAACAATTTTCGATGGCATCTTGGTTCAAACGATGCGTCAACAGAAAATCGAACCCTTTGATTGTAAACAAATAATTACACGTATCACAAATCGATAACGTGGGCAAAACAACACCTGTATTAAGAGGCTTCCAGCTATCGCCAAATTTTAAATTTCTGAACAGACCAATGAATTTGACGAGGAAATCCATTTTTGTTGTTTTATTCCTATTTGTAATTGTTTTTTTCCTCTGACGCGCGGATACAATTTCGAACCAATCTGACACTAGCCGAATAAACCACGCAGTAGTGGTCGCTTCTTCCGGAAGATAACGCTGATGGCCAATGAAAGAGCTGCCGCGGTTTTATCAGAAAAAAAACGGACAGCAGCCCCAACATTCATTTTTTCAAAGTTTGATGGATAAAGGTCCTCCCTTTTAATGTGGATTAGAGAGCGTATCGCTTTAGCCTCCCGTATCTCAATTTCCCACAGTTGTTTGATGAATTTACTGGAAATGATACTTGATGCCAAATTTAGGGTTTCAACAAACTCGGGCGGTAGGTATAAATCTCGAGTTAAAAGAGCATTTATCAAGTTCTTCAGAAGATGGCAAACGTCTGGAATGACGTAAACATGATGATCGTTTGCAACAAAATAATTCTTAGTGGCACCACATTTTTTTGAAAACACATTTAGCTCATTCCACAAACCGACATTCATGCTTCCCATGTCACTTGAAAAAGTTAATACACGTAAGCCACATCCCTCGACATATTTGATGCACTCCATGAGAAACTTAGCCACATCTCTTCTATGAGTTTTGGAAGACGTCACTTCGCAAGCTACAACTTGCTTCCAGTTCGTCCTCAAACCCCTTATTACAACGAGTAATATATGTAGAAGCAGGAGTTGGTTGGATTAAAGAAAACGTCTCGTTCACAGTGTTTATTTTTCCGAACCGGTTTTCAACTATTAATAGTCATCTTCAGGGATGCTGCGACAGTTTAATTTTAATCAATAAGTAACGTACGAAAATAAATAAGTAATAAATAAATAAATAAGTTAATAAATAATTGAATGCCTACGTTCTTTAAAGGGAAGCCCTTGTCGTTAGTAAAATATATGTATTTCCACACAGTGGTTGTCATTAACCACTTCTCGAGGAGGTATTGAGTAATATATGTGTTCCTAGAGCTTTATCAGTTTCTCCCAACGTCACATAGCCCAGAAATTTCTTCAGATGGGATTGGAAATCCTCCGTTGACTTGATTTGAATTTCGTCGATGGAAATGGAACAAAAACGATCTGCGGGCTCCATACACTGTACCTTGAACCTCAGCGGCTCCAGTAAACTCCGTAGGATACCCGTAGACACTTCGAAGCTGGACAACCTTCTGCAGAGCGTGCTATACGCCGGAATCGGATATCCGGAAGCATGTAAATATTTGTAGCCATGGACTCCTAGAACAAGATGGTGACCGTCATTAGCTATGAAACATTGACAATTCTTTCTTACATTGAAGGGCGTAAACAGAGGTCTTCCTTATCCAGGCCCTTAAGGGGGAGACGTAAATGTGATTCCTCGACCACTGTCTAATCACCCCAGCCTACTGCGCGATATGTAAATTCTCAGGGTCTCATTTCAATCTCTTTGAACATCCGGGAAAATGGGGGGGGGAGGGGTGAAATATGACAAAGTAACATCTCCGTAGCGTGTAGAATTTCCTGGAGATTAAAATGAGACCCTTCAATCCGAGATTGGCGTAGAAACACGACGAGAATTTACATAACGCGAAATGACTGGACGGGGGTCGAGGAATCAAACGTACAACTCCCCTTAAGTTATCCGGCGATAAAATAAAACGTGTAATCTGTTTAGAAGCTCTTTCAAGAGGCAAATTTAAATTTGAATATCTCTTAACAGAGCCCTCTTAGCGAATGAACAAAGTGCTGAACTGGATAAAAGCTGAAAAAGTTGTTCCGAACGAGGTTGAAAATATCATGGATTCTAGTTTTACTCAAGCATGTGACCGACCTTCCTCTCTTTGAACGGTAATTGGTTTTATCGATGGTCAATAATCTCAGAAGAAAGTATGTACTTACAAATATCATCCTCCATTAACCATAAAACAACTCAAAAAAGTGTAGGAACATAGACGTACCTAGCATGAACCGAAATTTGAGGGCTTTAACGACGGTTTCTGAATTCCACTCGTTCATTTTCTCCTTATCAAGAGACTTAATTTGGTCTTCCGTGAGAAATCTTCTGAATTTCTCTTGGCAAGTCTCTAATTGCAGTTGCAGTCCGAGAATCTTATTTTCTAGGTCAGTCCGGGTGGTCGTCAAAGATGCTTGCAGCTCCTGTAGGAAAACCCCGTTGCTTAAACTCGTTTTCTCTCATGAAAAGAGTGAAGGAAACTCAATAGTAAGGCATAACTCACATCAATAACACTTTTCAGTCTCAATTCTCGAGATAGGCTATTGCCTTGACTTGAAGAAGCCTCGCCTTGATCCTTAGTCTAAAGAAGAGGAAATAATTTTGAGTGAATTAGGTAATAATGCGTATTCTTGAAATGAGTGGGTATATTGTATACATTGAGTTACTCACCTCCGAAATAGCGTTTAGCTCAACTTCACCGCCACCCAAGAGAGCATTCTGCATCAATAAAAAAAATTAGGCGTTGGAGCCTATTTTGCCAATTTATAGCGAGGAAGGTCCCTCGACAATCGATAGATACTTGAACGAGTTGAAGAGCCCTTTTGTATGCATTGTATCAGTTAAGCAGAAAGCAGGAAATAATTTACTTGCCTTGTCTGTATGGGACGTCATGCCTTCACTTGGGCTGTTAGATTTGGTGATTTTTTGCCTCTGAAATTAATGAATGATGAAGTAAAGTCAAGTGCGTGATTGAATCTTACTATAACTACCCCTACCTTATAAACAGAATTTCGTTCGACATGAATTCGTTTCGGAGGATTCGGAACGTCAAAAATGGTCGGCACGGCATTGGGCCGGAGCAGTTTCCTACCATCCAAACGATGTTGCTCGAATTGAGAAGGTTCGAAATGGGTCTAGGTAAATTAATGCATCAAAATGACACAATCGTCTATATGTATAACAGAATGGCAAGAAGGATAATTATTCACCTCGCAAAGAACCGAATGAGGAGTTGGAGTCCATTTGTCCCGTCTACAATTCAACACCCAACGTTTCTTCCTGTCTTCGTTTCGAGGAAACCGAAACATCCGAAACCCCTTCTTATCATTGTTGCAACAATTTACAGCACTGCAACCACCCATTTCTCTGAAAATAAAGGATTCTTGTCAGAAGAGCACCCCGCTACAAATTATGAGAAGAGGCGCTACTCGACCAATTTCCGACTTTTTTATCATTGCTACATGAGCAAAAAGTACTTGAATCACGAAACAGTATTTTAAAGTAATTGACTACCTTTATAATTTCAATGCAGTGTTTTCAAAATGCTGAAAAGTCATAATAAGGGGCACATGGAATCCCACCACTGTGTTGATTTTAATAACAATCAATTTTGATTAAAAAGAACATCCCCCCCCCCCCGAAATTCCTCTTATCTCCTAGACCAAAAAAGCCTCATAGTGGAATTCCACGAGCGCAAAATAAGCTATTTTAATTTCAAATAAAATAAATAGTTATTTTCATACCTTTGGAGCGTCTTCTGGCTGTTCAAACACACTATCAACTCTTAACACGAAGGATCAAAATGGCGCACGAGTATACTCGTTCTTACAGTACCTTAGTTCAGGGGGCCTGTTCTATAACTTTTAACTGTCACTGTCACACTGTCTCTTTCCACCCGTCCTCCCCATCAACATGTGATTCAATTCGGGGTGGACGGGTGGAAAAGGATATTCCTAGGAACACTGAATTCTTACAGAACAGGCCCCCAGGTCACCACCCTTGTGATAAATTTCATATCGCACTACCTAGCACGCTTGTCGGATATTACCAATTTTCCGCTAGATAGACTGATGACGTAATAACAGCATTTGCATGGCCTTCACAATAGCTCCCCACAAATCAAAAAATACGACTTAAGAGAATTGGAAGGATAAGAAGGGGCCAGACATGATAACAGCCACGATGCGGAGGGTTGGGAGGGGCCACAACCCCTTTACTACGTCACGAGTCACAGACCGGCCGTTTAAGGTAACAAAAAAAATTGGCAAGTTTTATTGTTTCGCTATAAATCGCAAATCAATCATTTACGCACTAATATTCAAGTCCTGGTCATATTTAGTCATTTTCCTTAGAAAAAAAAATGTTTCCAGCGATTTTTATGTTTTATGTTACTTCCTCATTTAGGAAGAGGCATCGTCTGCTGAAGGTCAATTGTGAGGAAGCAAGTATTATTAGTGTTGTCTTTAGCCTTGTCTCGATCAAATTGTTGGTGTTCAAAAGCTGAAGAAATATTCTCTTGGTGCTCAAGGTTTCTTTCCCAGAGTCACAAGTGGAACAGGTGTCGCTTCTAGGCTTACCGAACGACAGATTGAATTCGGTTTCAAATATTTTTACGTACACTGAGTGATCAGTTTTGTTTGTTTTTACTTTTTCATGCTTCTTGTCCTTTGCATCCTCCTCTTTCCCCCTCATGTTCATCGTTCTCTTCCCCTTCCTATAACACAAAAAAAAACCGAACGACTAACGAGTGTGGCCGAACTTTTCCCGCTCGGAAGAAAAAAAAAAAAAACGTTCATTCATTCGACGTTAAGTTTTAAGTCATGTTGGGTACTATGTAACCGTGTCGTGTGTGCACGTGAAAAAGAAAGCCGGCTACGATTAAAGTGTGGTGTCCTCTCCGCCGTCCAAGAAAGACCACTTGTCCGGACGTAGCGAAATTCTTGTGCTCGGCATCGGTTGAAATCGTGAGGTACGTCCTTTTATGATAATCCTCCTATCCCTTCGATTACCCCCTTTTACCTAATTGTCCCCCCCCCCTATGGTGAGCAGCTCCTAACTCCGCTCAATTTTATTGTTAAAAGTTTAATAACAATTAACATTGGTCCTCCAAGGGTCCGGATTCGGCCCAGTTTAATTACTTTTAATTGTCTTTGTTGTTCAAATTTGAGTAAGTTCAGCCTTCATACTTAGTGAGTTGTTGTAAGTAACGGATGAAACCTTGGGCGAGGGGATAGCTTGTCGGTTCTTCTTTCTTATTCACCCAATTTGGTTTTTGCTCACGTTAGCGTTTTTAGCGCCGTCGCCGTCGTTCCGTCTCTTCGTTGCCATCTTTTCACAGGGAGGGTCGAAGCGAACTTTTTTTTGTAACCCCTCCACATCCACCTGTTACTTTATTATAGTGAGCCACTCCACGTTTGTTTATTTTGTTTTCAATTTTTAATTGCGCAAAATGGACGTCGCTCAAATTAAAAAGGAATATTCGCGTCTCAAATTCGTTATTAGCCGGTTAGAGTCCTTAAACGAGGAAAATACATTGACTGATGCCCTATTTCTTGAAGCGAAACATTTGGTTAGCCAAAGGCCCATTTTTGAGGAAATATTTTATCGCCTCCTTGCGGTGGACGATTTCCCCGCGGAATTGACTGAAACTTTAATAATGTCGATGTTGTCTGAATTTAATCGCCTTTGTTTCCTTTTGGAAGCAACGGTTAAATCAATCAAAAAAAAACGCAGCCCTCCAGTATCTGACGGAGGAAAGGCGACGTCAGCCTCTTCGTCGAGTTGTAGTTCTGTGGGAGTGTGGGATCTAGGGCCTCCTTGGGTAATGAGCAGCCGTATGAAAGATCAATTAAAACCCCTCAATTTGACAACAAATCGAATGGTTGTGCACCCGATACAACTTTTCAAGGCTTCCAAGCAAAGGCTGAACCGTGTGGTCCGAGCCAACAATTTGCACCTTCAGGTATTTCGTTGCCACGCATTGTGCTCCCGTCGTTTGATGGTGATGCAAAAGCATGGCTTGGCTTTAAAACTATGTTTGTTTCTTTAATTATTCAAGATTCCTCCATACCGGACGTTCGAAAGCTTCATTATTTAAGAGCGAGTTTAAAAGGCTCCGCACTCGAAAAAATTCAGTGCGTTCCCATTAATAACGATAATTTTCAAATCGCGTGGGATATAATTCTCAAAACCTACGACGATACTCGAAGTGCCGCTGTCATGTATTTCACAACTATTTTGGATTGCCCCTCCCTTACAAAAGACATAATTCTTTAATCGATTTGGTCAATACTTTCTCGGCCAATTTGGCAGCTCTTCGAGCCCTTGAATTTCCAGTGGAGTCTTGGGCGTTTCCATTGATGACAATTCTTTTAAGGAAACTCGATCGTTCAACCCGTGAGCAATTCGAGGCGAGTTCAGCCTCGGGAAATCCCAGTTATGACGACTTAATTAAATTTTTGGAGAGGCGTATTCATTCGCTCAAAGCCTCAGGGCAGGTAGGTACGGCTATTCCGTCCTCCACGAATCAAAGTTCTGCTTGCATTCGGAAGGAAAGTACAAAAAGAGCTCTTCACGTCGTTAGTAGGAACCCCGTCAACTGCGCTGTTTGCGATCTCGCACATGCATCCAGCTCATGTAAGAATTTTTTGTCTTTGGATCCTAAAGGTCGCTTTTCAGCTGTGCGAACCAAAAGACACTGTGCCATTTGTTTAGCAGCGGACCATGTTTCGCGCAACTGTAAGAGCAAACAAAAATGTGGAACTTGCTCAGGGAAACACCACACTCTCCTTCATTTTGGTGAGATGAAACCCGATGCTGGGCCAAAAGGTAACCCTCAACCTCTTTTAGGTTTGGCCTCGTTTAGGACGCGTCACCGCAGCACCGTTTTGTTAGCCACCGCTATGGTGCATGTCAAGGCTCCGGATGGTTCTACTCATTTAGCACGTTGCGTGCTAGATTCCGGTAGTCAGTCGTCGTTCGTAACTGACTCATTTGTCGCACGAGCAGGTTTAAAAGTAGAGAAGTCTCACTTTTCCATTCAGGGTTTAGCTAAGTCTGACGTGTGCAGCATAAACAAGAGTGTTCACCTTCGATTCACTCCCGCTGTGTCCGATTCACCCTCATTTTCTATTCAAGCACTTTGCATCAAAGATATCAGTGGGTCTCTTCCCTCGGCTCATTTGGAACCACAATTGTGGGACCACGTCAGGTTGTTGCCGTTGGCCGACCCGTCGTTTGGCATTCCGGGAGACGTCAATATTTTGATTGGTGCGGATCTTTACCCTCACTTGGTCACTGGTCGCAAGCGTGTTGGAAGGGAAGGTAGTCCCGTCGCTCTGGAAACGCTTCTTGGTTGGGTTTTGACTGGCCCTGTCCACAATGAGAAATTTCTCATTCATAAAGCGATATGTAATGCCCCCCCTCCGGAAGTTACTTCTCTGTTTGTCTCCTCCTCCTCATCATTGGAAGACATGGTATCATCCTTTTGGTCGCTTGAAAAGGTACCCCAAAGCACGCGAATAGACCCAAATTCGGCATTTTGCGAACGAGTTTTCATTGAGTCAGTTCAAAAGGAACCGAGTGGACAATACGTCGTTCCATTACTATTTCAGCCAGGTGAACCCCAGTTAGGTGAATCGAAGTCGATCGCCCTCCGCCGTTTTAAGGCTTTGGAAAAACGATTTCGTGAGAATCCTCAGTTGCATTCTGATTATAAACAGTGTATGGCTGACAATATTGAAGCTGGTTATATGGTCAAGATTTCCGACTGCGAAGATCGTGATGGCTATTTTATACCCCATCACGCCGTAGTTAAGCTGGATAGCGATACCACGAAAGTGAGAGTTGTGTTCGACGCCAGCTGTCGGACTACCAACAACCGTTCATTGAACGATTGCTTACTGACCGGACCAAAACTTCAAAAAGAGATAGTCTCGATCCTTTTATTATTTCGGCAAAATCCTGTGGTCTTGACGGGCGACATTAAAAAAATGTTCTGCCAAATTAGGGTCAATCCACAACACTTGAAATATCAACGAATATTTTGGCGTTCGTCGGAAGACGAACCGATCGAAACCTACGCTCTTCAGACAGTTGTTTTTGGCATGTCATGTTCACCGTATCTCGCTATTCGGACGTTGCACAAATTGTGTGATGACGAAAAGGATAATTTTCCCCTCGCATCTGATGTTTTACGTAATTACACGTACGTCGATGACCTCATTTATTCGTGTGAAAATGTGGAGCAAGCAACAGCCTTACAGAAAGAGATCGATTTACTCCTAAAAAGAGGTCATTTCCACATGCGAAAATGGCTCTCGAATCGACCTGAAGTCCTGGCTCACGTTAGCCCTGAAGACAAACCGCCACTTGATGGAATGTCTTTTGACAAGTGTAGTAACTTTCGTAAAGTTTTAGGTGTCCACTGGCAACCCGATGATGACACATTTACATTCCTTGTTTCTGCAGAATCGAGTACACCCACAAAACGGGGCGTTCTTTCCCATATTGCCAAAATCTTTGATCCTTTGGGATATTTGTCGCCTAGTATATTACTGGCAAAACTTTTACTGAAACAAATCTGGAGTAGGAATTTAGATTGGGATGATGCACTCCCCCCAGACCTTTTAGCTCAATGGTCCCAATTGGAATCAGAGTTCCAAGAATTCAGTAAAGTGCGTATTCCTCGATCTTTTCGTTCGTCGGAACGAAGTCCCAGATTTGAACTTCATGGGTTCTGTGATAGCTCCGAAGTAGCCTACGCTGCGGTGATTTATTTAGTCACCCGGTCGAATGATGAAACGAGAACCTTTTTGCTCACATCAAAGACTCGAATCGTCCCAGAAAAAAGAAAGTTGTCGCTTCCTCGCTTGGAGCTGTCTGGTGCGTTGTTGTTGGCACAATTATTCAGTGCTGTTCGCCAAATCTTTGAAGGCCACATTATTTTTGATCAGTATTTCCTGTGGACTGATTCAATGATAGTTTTGCATTGGATAAATTCTTGCCCGACAAAATGGCAGACTTTTGTCGGAAATAGAGTGGATTTGATCCAGCAATTGACGATAACATCCAGCTGGAAGTATGTGCCCTCTCCGACAAACCCAGCGGATTGCGCCAGTAGGGGTCTATTGCCCTCTAGTTTATTATCGTTTTCGTTGTGGTGGTCTGGCCCAGCTTGGTTAAAGGAACCTGGAGCGTGGGTTGAGTTCCAGCCGTCCACTATTCCTGTCTTTGATCCTAAGGTATCGGAGGAAAAACCCCCTCTTCAAAGAGTCTTCCACACTCATACAGAGAAAGAATTCTTGTCTTCCCTTTTGAGTCGTTTCTCGGATCTGCTGAAATTGCAAAAGGTCACGTGTTACGTAATTCGGTTTTGTAAAAAAAAGTCCGTTAGGCTAGTTGGCCCTTTGAAAACTGCCGAATTGCGGCAAGCTCTCAATTTCTGGATTAAATTTACACAATCCGAGGCTTTTGGGCAAGAAATAAGTAATTTGAAGGCAGGCAAACAGTTGCCAAAAACGCTGATGCGGTTAGTTCCGTTTTTAGATGACGACGGAGTACTTCGTGTTGGTGGTCCCCTGGAAGCTGCAAATCTGCAGCAAACGGTTAAACATCCCATTTTGTTACCCGGTAGATCGGTCCTTTCTGGTCTGATCATTTCCTTCTACCACGTTCAATTTGGACACCCTGGCCCGTCAAATTTGATGGCGATGATTTCGCGCCAGTTTTGGATTGTCTCCGGATGTCGTTGTGTGCGAAGTGTTTGTTTTCGCTGCCTACAATGCTTTAAAGCTCGTCCTAGAGTACCGGAACCACCGCACATGGGGAACTTACCCCCCTCTCGTGTTAATGCACCTTCCGGTGCCTCTCCCAGAAAAGCCTTTTTGGAAACAGGATTAGATTGCCTCGGTCCTATTTCGATCAAATCTTCTTCTTTGCGTAAGGCACCAATTATGAAGTCCTGGGTTTGCGTATTCGTGTGCATGGCTACCAAGGCCTGCCATCTAGAAATCATGACATCGCTGAGCAGTGAAGCGTTTTTAGCCACCCTTGACAGATTTATTTCGCGTCGTGGATTGTGTGTGTCTCTCCATTCCGACAACGGCACAAATTTTGTCGGTGCCAATAAAGACTTGCGGAAATTCTGGATTGAGCTACAACGAGACAACAAATTCCTAAATACGTTTCTTTCCAAAGGTATCGAATGGAAATTCATTCCACCTTCAGCGCCTCACTTTGGTGGGCTATGGGAGAGTTTAGTTAAGTCAGTGAAACTTCAAATGAATAGAATTCTCGGAAACGTCACTCTTACTTATGAGGAAATGACCACGGTTCTTACTCGTATTGAAGGTTGTTTAAATTCACGTCCATTGACCCCATTAAGCGCGGACCCTAGTGACCTTGACACGCTTACTCCAGGGCATTTCTTGACTCAAGGTCCCCTCGTGGCTATTCCATTTCCGGTTCGGGAAGGGGCACCAGTCAATAACCTCAAACGCTGGAAGTTAGTTCAGCATCTGCAAAACACCTTCTGGTCCAGATGGCGGCGCGAATATTTGAATCTCCTCCAATCTCGTCCAAAGTGGCTAAAACCCTCTCCCCCTCTGGAACCAGGAATGTTAGTCCTTCTCAAGGAAGATAATGCGCCTCCACTTGCTTGGCCAACAGGCCGCATCATTAGCATACACCCTGGAAAGGATGGCCATGTTCGAGTGGTGACTGTTCGTACTGTTACATTTGAGAACGGAAGAAGAGCCGTCCGTGAATACCGTCGCCCAGCGGTCAAAATCGTTCCTCTACCTGTGGAGGACGATCCTAAAGTTTGATGTGCTGAACTTATGTTGTTCAGGGGGGTGAGGATGTTCAGTTTTGTTTGTTTTTACTTTTTCATGCTTCTTGTCCTTTGCATCCTCCTCTTTCCCCCTCATGTTCATCGTTCTCTTCCCCTTCCTATAACACAAAAAAAAACCGAACGACTAACGAGTGTGGCCGAACTTTTCCCGCTCGGAAGAAAAAAAAAAAAACGTTCATTCATTCGACGTTAAGTTTTAAGTCATGTTGGGTACTATGTAACCGTGTCGTGTGTGCACGTGAAAAAGAAAGCCGGCTACGATTAAAGTGTGGTGTCCTCTCCGCCGTCCAAGAAAGACCACTTGTCCGGACGTAGCGAAAATCTTGTGCTCGGCATCGGTTGAAATCGTGAGGTACGTCCTTTTATGATAATCCTCCTATCCCTTCGATTACCCCCTTTTACCTAATTGTCCCCCCCCCCCCTATGGTGAGCAGCTCCTAACTCCGCTCAATTTTATTGTTAAAAGTTTAATAACAATTAACACTGAGAAAAATCCCCTTTCACAGTAATGTAAAAACATTGTTATAGCGTAATGAAATAAGAGTACCTTCGTGAACCATAAGTTGATGACTAAATAAGTATTGTATTAATTGAAATTCATTGAAATGTCGTAGAAAAATACCATAACGTAATGCAATTATGCTGTTATTGATCCCCATAATCTTATAAGAAAATCATGATCCTTCCTTCAAGAAATTGTTCACAATGAAATAACATTATTTCATTTCACGCTGTCAGGAAAGCTGTCCGAATGAGGCAATGACGTCACTCCCTCATGATATTGGAATGAAAAACTGTGGTGCTGTTACATTTCCAATTCGGGTAGAAACGCAAGCACATTGGTAAATGTCACTATGGTACATTAGGACAAGAATAACCAATTCCGTCGAGGCGTCGACAAAAAATTGCAAGTTCACTTCAAAGTCTTGACGTTGTGTTTAAAAATTTAAAGAAGTGACTCTGGTTGATTAAATGAAGATTCTTGCTTCAACGAGAATCACGAGGAATTATCAGGAAAAGGACTAGGTGCTCATCTATAGCGGGTGGGGTGCAGACACAGTTTTTCATCATTCTCGTTCTCGCGCCTCTCGCGGGCCTTCGCCATTCGGCCACTCGCACAGTCGTTGGCTCGTTGATTCAGTTTGAGTTCTGTTTACCGTTCCGATAATTATGGACAAGTGTACTCGCGACCTGCTCGAGCGTTGGGGCCTTAGCCACTACATAACGACATTATGTTACAGGTAGATCTAAAGTGGACTAAACATTTTGTTGTAGTTGTGATATTTGTATGCCATTCGATTTCATCATTTATGCTAATAAAAGGATTTGAAAAAATAAGGTAATTGGAATATTTTCTTATACATATTTTACTTTTTTCTGTCCATTTCTTTTCATTTACCTACTGTTTCGATAACGTGACAGCACAGAAAGAGCCAATAGGGGAAAAAATGAACTTCCTCATAACTTCAATTGAGGATCACGTTAATTTATTCTTCATATCCCCATATTTCTAAAGGATTCCTGATAAAGGTATGACGTCATGGTTCCTCTATGCCAATGCCTTCCAACGTGAAGGAGCATGATGAGGGATCGTGCTACTAGTTCCTAATGCAGTAAGATGCCGTAACGTGAGTCGGTTTCTATCATGAATTCCTCTTATTTCTGTTGAAAATTTCTCTCAGTGTAGGAACATTGTTTTACCTGGAATTTTTCGGGCTTATTCTCAGCGTCACACCTTGCTAAATACAGCGAAAACATTTTAGCTATGCTGAGTAATGGAGATAAGTATTTTTTATGGGGATTGGCGTTCCTAGAATAGTGGGATGTTTCAGATGGAAATGATTCTATGTGTTGCCGAATGTACAGTTTCACTTCTTCATCCCACATGTTTCCACATGTGGGGTCGATTACCGTGTCGCCCTCTGTGATCCAGCGGAGGAGCGCTGCATTTTGCTTTGATTTTGTTCACAGTAAGATCAACCTTTTTCCGCCCGATCTGCAACAAGTTAGTAAATGCAGTTTTACACACCCGAGTGGTGTTACCATTACAAGTAATCTCTTTTTTAAAGGAAGCTTGTCGGTGCTTCACAGCATCTCTCCGGTATCGTTGAACACCCTGTGACAAATGCTCTTGAATATACATATAGGCATTTTTAGCGTTCACGTGTAAAGCGTAGAATTCATCAAAAATTGTTCTTCTCTGGGAGACATCAAACAGATCACTACACTTCAACCTACACTTTTCTCTGCACAATAAGCCAACCTTTACTTCCTTTGGAGGAATTATTAGTCCTTTTTGAGAAATGTACGACTCACCACGTTCTCGAGCCAACGCTGCCTTTCGCCGTTTCCAGTCTTGCGGATTTCGCGACCTTTTTCTGTTTTTTTTTTTTCTCCTTGAGGTGGAATACTTTCATTTTTCTTTTGAGACCTGACCCAGTTTTTTTCTTCTGGAAGATCAGGGAATAAGATTCTCTGATGATTTTATTCTTTAGAAGTTTGTCGATTTCTAATTTGATATCGTCTCGGAAAATTTGAGGATATCTGTAATTTCGGGTATAAACTGGAATATCGTCTTTTGTCCTTATTGTATGTTTTAGTAAGTTTTTGGAAGCGCTAAGCAGGTCTTTCTCTTTTGTAATGATATGTGGAAACTCCTTAAGTAATTTGATAATGGTTTCTTTTTCTTCCGAATTCATGCGATCGGTTCGTATTAATTGAGGAATTTCTTTCTTAATTTCTAGAATAGTATTTTTACTTACGTCTAACTTAGATGTTAAATAATCTATATCATCGACCTCCATAGGCTCTGGACAAATGGTCATGAGCTCTTGGGATTCGACTAAGCACCTAACTTCATTGTTGTCAAAAGAGTAAATTCCTTCTTTGATAGTATATCCATTTCCACTTATGTCATTGATTAATCCTTCACTTAAATTGTTATTATTTACTATAGGTAGTTCAATAATATTAAGTCCTTTCCTTAATGTAATTTTTTAATCACTTTCGTCAGTCATAGTGTACTTTAATTGAAAATGTTTATTATTAGCTATCATTGCGTGGGTTTCAAAATTTAACTTAATGTTTAGATCTTTCATTGTTTCATACCCTAGTAGTATCTCACACTTATTGGAAAAGGGGAATATGTACATTTTAATCCAAGCATCGATATCGAAGTAGTGGTTTAGGTTTGTTAATATATATTCGTAGCCTTCCTTTTCACCTGCTGGGGTGCTAACAATAAAATGTTCTTTGAATTTAGGAATGTTTGCAGTAATTATCTCAGGGTGGATATAATTTTTTGCTGAACCTGTGTCAATTAGCCATTTTAGATTAAATTTGTCTTGGTCGTACGGTAGGGACTTACCTACGAAGTTAAGTTCTAATTTTGGTACATTTCTGTCGGACTTACGCAGTTCATTTGACCACTGCTATTGAGAAAAGGCTGGTTCGATCCATTGGTCTCTTCTTCTTGAGATTGATTGGGTTGATTTCGGGGATTTTGGGGCTTTTGGTAAAATTGAAAATTCTGAGAGGTTTGGACACATTGGTAATTCGGATCCCAATGACGATTTCGAGCATGAGGGTCGTATTGATAATTTTGGGGTTTATATTGCTCATAATTCGGTGTATTATATACGTAATTAAACTCATGAGCGTTATTTCTCTATTAAAATTGTTACTATTGTAAGTTCTCATGGACACTGTGTTTTGTCCACTACCATTAAGTAAAAAGTTTCTTTGCTGTTGTGCCTGTTGATTTTGTGGGAAACGATTATAGAATGGTCTTTGTTGTTGTTGGAAAGCATGGGGGGTAAAGTTTTGTTGTGGACGTGAAAAATTAGTATTAAATTGGGGATTGTAATTAGTATTATTTCTACCATTATTCATTCTAGAGCCATTTTTATTTTTGTAATCGTTAGAATAAAATTGCTGCTTACTATTTAATTGTTCAATGATAAAAGTGCATTTAGTATTTAAGACATTTCTTAGATCCATGAGATTTTGGGGATTAAACGTCGTGTTATGATTCGTTAACTGCCAGGGAAGAGTGGAATACATGTGGTGAATGATCTCTTTTTCCGTGGTTTCCATAATTGGCGATTGTAGCTAAGAGATACGATGTCTGGCGACGTTTCAGAGAAACATTGAGTCCGGTACTCCATGTGATTTGTTGTTGTCGTTTGACAACAAACTACAAGAAAGGTTTTATACAACGAGGAAGTTCATGTATCAAAAATGTTGATCAGTGACACTTTTTGACTGTGAACTACAGCTAAATAATCCGATGGTGACGAGGAGGCCTCGATATTGTACCACTGGCATCACCGAATCAAGAAAACAAGACGGTTATGCGGGTGCGCAGTACTCCCGTACAGAAACTTTCACTGTCGGCTATATGTTGGAGCAGGAAAACTCGAAAACACCGATTCAAAAACGTTTTCGACCATTTTGCTGAACCTGTGCCGTTCTCTGAGCACTAAAACGAGTACCAATGAAGAAATGATAGGGCGCTCGTGGGATGTTGGATCAAGGGAAATACCGTACCCTTATCTGGACTATTTCCTTCAAAAAATATGAACTTGGAAGCTATGGAGGCCAAGGGCCACTTGGACATGCTAGATAGTTTTTTAACTTTGAAAATACCTAAAACGCTGGAACGTATTGGCGAAGAAAACAGATCTTCCTTTTTGAGAAACATTTTTCCGATAACAACAGTCTCGTTTTTTTCCATACAATACGCAATGTTGTAGACAAGAATCACTTCTCCTTTTTCAGTCCCATTCCAGTCCGATGTGATGTTGTTTTTGTAATGAACCCTTTTAAAACTGCGGTACTATAGTCGGATCGGCGAAAGAATGTGCATGAGTGGTGGGAGGCTATAAGCCCGCCTTTTCCCTCTCTTAATGTGGTTCTCCACTTCTCTTATTTTCAAACAACTGCAACCAATAACAGAGAGTTTTACCGATAAAATAGGAGAGGCTCCTCTCAGGTGATGGTGTAGTAGCGGTAAGTCATGTGGGTAAAGGGGAAAAGAGAGGGTAATTTCATGCACATTCTTTCACCGATCCGACTATAATTTGAGATCCAGTAGTTAAAGTCAGAAGAGGTCCCTTGTTATGCTCGCATTTTGGTGGGAATAACGGATAAGATGATGAACTTTTTTTTGTGAGCCTGAAAACGCTCGTTCTGCTAAACGGTTAGTAATCTGTTCGAGAACTTTATGCTTGCCCCTTACAAGTCGTTTGATGCTTTGAAGATGATTTTCGAACGGAAAAGCAGAAACGTCGTGAACCGTGAAGTTGGAAATAAACTGAGAAAAATATTCTGCGTCATCAACAATGTGGACTAGGTTGTGAAAATTGTGAGTTATGAATTGCTCACCGTATAAAATCGAAACATTTTCAACGAAATTTGCTAATAGGGAACGTGCATAGCAACAAAGGGCCTCGTCTTTACACAGCCTAACGTTTAATATAATTGTTGTCGCAACTTGGAGGGCAAGGAAATTGTCAAAGTTATGGTCGGAAAGCACGGATTTCAGAGCTAGGGGACCTATGAAAAGAAGGAAAGTTCGGAATTCCGTTGCTTTCCACCGTGTAATAGTTGCTTCAAATCCCGTGGTCGTCTTTCGAATTCGCGTGGAAGAGATGTGCCTAATTCTAAAATCTTGGTTGAAAGTAACAGCCTTTGTTTTTGTGATAGCTGAAGGGGCTTCCCACCGCTAGTCCAAATGACAAGTAACTTCTTCACTACAACAAGACATATAAGATGCATTTAGTCGAGTGAAAACCCTTTGACCAAATCCAACTTAATTTCAGTGAGAGGGGTTGGATTGAGGCGAAAATTAGTATCAACCCAATTGACAAATTCTTCATGAGTTCGAGCTTCACAAGTCGTGTCTAAAAATACCATAGTATTAGCGACTTTGCACCTTGTACAAGAAAAATATTCACTATGGCCCTTGACTCCTAAAATGTAGCTCTTTGCTACAGCATCACACGAAAATCCGAGGACCTGAACACTCACAGAACCCCCACGTTTAGAATCAAGCAAACCATTTTCGAGATTTTTAACTTCAGCTATGAAGTCTTCTAAGAATAAATACAAGTCCTCGGGCTTGCCTTGACCGTGGTATACACCGATGGTAAAAACCTTATTCTTAAGCTCAGGCACATTTGGTATTGAAAACAGAATTGGATATACTTCATTGTTAGAACTCTTAAATATGGGTAAACCGTCTATGATGATAAGCAAGAACGGAAGAAAATTTGTAATTTCTGCCGAAAAATCGGCAATAAATGAAACAAACGCTCATGAGTAATTTTGAAAGGGACACGATGAAAAAGTTTTTCTTATCCATGAGAAGTCAATAGGCGTCGATTTAGTATGACAAGTGGGGGTTGACTTTAAAAATTTTAACCATTATCTTCCAAATTATCTTGCAACTTTTGACAATGGATTCGAAAAGAACACACCTTTTTCTGTCATGAATCGCATTTTCGTTAAAAATTCACTACTTCCTGCAGCCTCGACGGCGCACAGTGGGACGAAACGCCAATCTAACTGTTCAATGATGTTTAATGATTTATGGTGGTAAGAAATAATTTTGGATTTTTAAAACTATTTTTTTCGAATTTCTCAGCCCAATTTCATACGGAACCCATGCTTGTTTTATCCAAAATTCGATTTTGAAATTTAACATTTCCAGACTTTGAATTTTTTTCCTGGCCCTCAAAAGGCTTATCGGGGAAAACTGGCGAACACTGGTCTACTTATTTTATGAAAGAAATGAATGACTTTGCACGCACCTGCGTTCGTCTAGGCGCGTTATTAGCGGACTTTTCATTTTGGCCCCTAATAAACTTCTTTCGGTTGCTTGGTCGGCAACCCCCAGCATCTTCTCGTTCCATCCTTTTGAATCGTTCTTCTGTTGTGTTTTGAACGCTGGGCTCCGAGCTTGTCTTTTTGTCATTCTTTTGAGAACGTGTGCAACACGTGGTTTTAACATAATGTCTGGGTCGGACGAAGAAGTTACAACGCGAAATGTTGTTATTGAAATTGACAAGTTTATCGCAGAAATCGAGAGAAGACCTGCCCCCCTATTCTGTAACTCATAACGCGTGCGTTAGCGAAATAAACAAGGTGAATAATTGAAAGTAATCAGCTGAGAAATTTTGCTAACGCACGCGTTATGAGTTACAGAATAGGGGGGCTGGGAGCCTATTCTCTAACAACAAGCAATATTTTTTTCGCCAGCCATGTGTTTATTTCATTCATTTGTTTGAAGAAAATTAATGAAACAAACATATGACTTCGAAAAAGCTATTGCTTCGGAGTTAAAGAATAGGCCCCCTGCTCTCTTCAACAAAAAAGATGAACATTATAGAAATTTGAAAGACAAAATGTGGGATACAAGCTGTCTTGACGAGACCCTTTTCACTACAGGAGACTGGACACGCGATACTTTGAACGCAAGTGTGTTGAGACGGTTTTGGTGGCGGCGAGTCACGCGGGCGCGTTTTTTTAATCGCCGCGTTTAAAAAACGCAAGTGTGTTTGGGCCCTAAGTTCTGACTCGTGGAACTACCTCATTGGTTCCGTAAACAAAACGTAACAAGCCTTTTTTGTTTACTTTTTCGTTGAAAATAACTTCTGCGATCAAATGCGTTCATCGCTTCGATGGCAAATAGTGATAAATGTACATCTCATAAGAGCCTCTTTTCGTTGTCCGTTTTCAAAACTTGTTGGTAAATTATTGGGGATGGGGAACATGTCTGTCTCCTCTCCGTCGTAATGGTTGTTGGTGGAGTGAACTTACAACTTACGCTTACACATCATTGGTCCTTTCTACTATAGAAACGCCCTCTCACCCCTCAACTCCTCATCGGCGCTTGAACAGCTTTTAGTTTTAAGAATTTTCTGCGTTGGCGGTTGTATCGCTAATTACGCTGACTTCATCTTCTTTCCCTTTTCCCTTTTTTATTCGTCGTGTTCACTACGTTAGTACGTTCCTATCCCCTCCTTTTTCCCTTCACGTGCCCACTTGCTTTCAAAAATGAAAACCTGCGACCCTGCGAGACGAGCGCAGCCTCTTCATTTGGTTTCTGTCTTTCTGTTTCTTCCAAGACGAATAGTGAAGTTTTAGTGGCATTGCAAATAGACGTTGTGCCTGGCAGAGCGCAGGCCCGAGTTTCTGGTTATATTGGCTTAAGGTTACACGGGTCGTTTCCCATATCAATCTGAATCATCTTTCTGTACCCCTATTAAGTGCTAAACTTTTTTACATTTAACGCGATTTGTAGCCCGAAAATGGTGAGGCACTGTTGTTTCGGGATTTGTAACAGTGACGAGCGTCCCGGCCGCCCCGGTTATGACCCTTCCGTCAAATTTTTCAAGTTTCCTCAACCGTGTCAAGTTTATAGGTGGGACGTTGTCGAGTGGACCCCAATCGCGGAAAATCGCCACATTTCCGGATGTAAGGTGGGTTTACACTATGCGAGTTTTCCTCGCGAGGAATACCTCGCGATACTTAGACTCGCCCTACCAAAACTAAGTGCGAGTTTCCTCGCCCAGCAGAGTGAGCCGGCAGTTTGAGCGAGGCTGCAATATGGCGTCTATAGTTCCATCGCACGGGTCCATGAATCCCATTGCAGCGTCTGCTTTCGCATTATTAGTGATAAACCGGCTAACGAGCGGACAAAATAGAAATAATAAACGTACGCGCCGTTGGTGGAGTAAGGAGATTTTCCGGCGACGCCACCAATATGCAAATCAACTTTTACGCGAGTTAGCGACGGATTCGGTGGAAGATACAGTCAAAAACTTCCTTAGGTTGACTACGGAAGACTTTGAGTATCTGGTACGAGCCATCAGTCCTCAAGTCGAAAGAATGGACACTCATTTGAGAGAGGCCATATCAGTAAAAGAGAGATTGGCAGTAACACTTCGGTTTTTGGCAACTGGTGACTCGTTTTCCAGTCTTCAATATCTGTTCAAAATTTCGAAATCGACAATATCAGGAATCATTCGAGAGGTTTGCGACGCACTTATTGACTTTCTTCGGGATTACGTTAAGGTAAGAAATAAATTTGAATTAATATCGGCTACATCCTTTAAAAACAGAAAACGACAACACTCATTGCTTTACGCTTAAAATAACTACGTAACTAGCATTTTAGAAAAATAATGGGTAAAAAGGCATTCAAATAAAGGTGTCGGGATGTCGGGAAACCCTGTCAGTTCAGTGTTGCATAAATAAGTGAGTCCAACGACCCACTATTATCCTCCGACCGATTAGGCCGTGCCTCATTCGCCTCCTGCTGGTGCTGTTGGCCCTGCTGTTGTTGCCGTTCGTCAAGTTGGCTTTCTGAATGTGAATTCACTGATGTCAGAGTGCGACGAAGAGTGGCTTGTGTATGTTCTTAATTCCTCGTAGAATGGTTGGTACAGCGGTGGTGAAAAGGTCGCCCCCAACCTTCCCATGTCAGCATCGAACATGATGTCTGCGAAAGCTTTCTTCACTCGCGCGAGCGTTACCCTGTCGTACTTTCTTAGCTCGTTCGCTAAGTTCACAGCGTAGGAGAAATAAGGGTCGTTCATCGAGTTCGAAGAAGACTGGAGTATTTCGAACGCTTGGGTCATCAAGTCTGAATCATCGCTTCCTCTACGCCTTTTCTTTCTTTGCGTTCCTGTAGTCATCACACTTGGGGAGCGAAACACATCAGTAGTCAGTTCAGATGTTCCTGCAACTGCAGCATCTTCGTTTGAGGCCGCGTTGTCTGGAGGAGAAGTCCCTGTCGTCGATTCCTGCAGGAAAAAATTTAATTCATTGACATGATCGATTGCTTCACCAATATGATTACTCCTGTTTTTTTCTGTTTTTATTTATTTTATTTTATTCTTTGTGATATTTTTCCATTTTTATTTTAGTTGGTATAATTTAGATGCATTTATCTCATATTTCAGGTACCATCAACGATAGAAGAGTGGCTTGAAATCTCGAACGAATTCGAAAAAAAAGGTCTTTCCCTCACGCTATCGGCGCAGTCGACGGCAAACACATTATGATTCAATCACCTTTTTGAACAGGCACAGAATACTTCAACTACAAACAATTCTTCAGCATCGTTTTGTTCGCTGTAGTGGATGCAAACTACAATTTCATTTATGCTGATGTGGGCGTGCAAGGCCGGATATCGGATGGTGGTGTGTTTAAAAGCACAAAACTTCACAGACAGCTGGGAAACGGCGAACTGAACATTCCAAGCCCGAAAGCACTATGCATTCCATACAGCGTACAAGTACCGTACATGCTACTGGGGGACAAAGCGTTTGCATTGAACGAGTACACAATGAAACCCTTCGATGGAAACCCAGAAGTCGGTTCACCGGAACGTATCTTCAACTACCGCCATTCCAGAGCCCGTAGAGTCGTTGAGAACGCATTTGGAATCCTTAGTGCCGTCTTTCGTGTTCTTCGAAAACCAATGTTATTAGAACCCGAGATCGCGTCGAAAGTGACATTAACGGCTGTCTATCTACACAACTTCTTAAGAAAACGATCTTCAGAAGAAACGTACGCTCCCCCCGGCATTTTCGATATTGAGAGGGAAGGAGAAATCATAAGTGGAAGATGGCGGAACGACGAGCCACTGACTTCAATGCACCCAATTCGAAATATTCCTCGAAGAGCGACGGACAGAGCCAAAAGTATTCGCTCACATTTGGCGGACCACTTCATATTGAACGACCCCTTACCATGGCAAAGCAGTTATTAAGAATATTTTGTACTTACTTCTGCACTGATCGTGTCCATTGAAGCCCGTGGTGTGTCCCTGTCCCTCAGAAATTCTAAATGATGGAAAGCAAACCATTTGGATTGGTAGATTTCCTCAGTCCCTGAAATTGAAAGTTAGTTTGAATACATGGCAGCGTTTAATTTATAATTTTAGTGTCCAAAATGTCCAAAAACAATTGCTCAATAAATTTTTCAACTCAATATTAATATAAATTTTTACGCCGTTAGGCATCTCTGCTCAAATATACTTTTCCGAATGTACAAAATAATAAGCAATATAGGGCGGATAGACAATGTTACTTATCTTCAGTGAAATGATGGAAAATTGTTTAACTTATCTTTTTTTTTATTCCTTGTGACCCCCCCCCCCTTAAAATAAGTGATGTGGTTTCATAATGGTGTAAAATTCTCCAAATTCAAAAACATAGTTACGTAGTGTAGTAAAGCCACGAGGAAGTGAATCTACTTATTGTGAATCACCTTTTTTGTACCACCTAGAAAGTTCTCGAGCAATCGCTTATTCGCCACTTCTTTATTTGAAACAAGAATAATTATTATTCACTTACCGGATCCGGTCACCAAGCTCTTTTTCTCCTTCGACCGCTCGCTCCTGTATGTACCCAATAGGGTTTTCATTTTTTGTTTTAATTGGGCAATTGGGATACCCATCTTTCTTTCGATCGACTTCCACGCATCTTCTTTCTTCCTCTTGTTGTGGTATCCCTCGTCCTTCGGGTCCCACAAAACACTACATAATTTATATTCGTTTATTAATGATACCGATTGTTCTTGGTTCATCTTATTGCCTCGCGAGTACGAAAAAGACTGAAAAGTCCGTTCACACTGAGCGAGTCAGAACAAGCGAGGTCCTTTGATGCGCCCTCGGAGACCGACAGCCAGCGGCTCAGGCTGAGTCAGCCTCGCGAGGCCGGCCTCGCATGTCTTGACACGTTCACACTAAGCGAAACTGCCTCGCGAGGGAGCCCTCGCGAGGAAAACTCGCATAGTGTAAACCCACCTTAAGGATTGCCGACTGTGTCGCGAGTGGATGAAACTCTGTAAGAGGAAGGACGAGAGATTCCAGTCCCTGAGGAACATCACGAGGGGAACCGTCATATGCTCCGAGCATTTCGAGGAGAACCTTGATGCTTTGGACTATGAGGTTCATCGCCCAATGAGTTACAATCTGGTAAGTAGGCTTTCAGCTATTCGCTACAGGGCCTACGAATGGTCAAGTTTAGATTGGTAGTACTGTAGCACGGTAATAGTGCTACTGCGTGGATTCTTTAATCCTGGATTTCAGAGGAATAAGGAAGTGGGTAGAAACAAATAATACTCGAATTATATTCAAACGACAAAGGGTTTTTAATTTAACAAAAGTAAAGCCACTTTTACGAACATAAACGAATCATTAATCCGAGATTTAGTTAACGATTAAGGCCCGATTTCACCAACTTCTTAAACCAAGATCAACAACTAATCACGATTACAATGTAAAAACTTGTATCAAACTTCATATGGGTCGCTATTGGCAACTAATCACGATCAACTTTAAACGAGATCAATTTTGTTGGTGAAAATGGGCCTAAAAGGACAGACGACAAAAATATAAAGTCCATGTGTCGCCGGTAACTATTCAAGTGAAATTATAACTACAAAAAAAAAGAAAACAAAACCACGTCTTTATCGATCGTTATGTTAAAATGTAGAATAAAAATAATCCGCAGTAGTAAACTAATCGTGATGAAATAAATTACGCGGTATACGGCTGGCGTTGGACCATGCTCTCACCGGAGTTTAGGTAGGGGACTCGATAGAAGGGGGGGGAGTTACAAAAGAGAGGACTCACCACACGTGAAGTCGTGACAGGCGTCGATTAATCCACACGCCGGAGATAGAGCGTAGACAGGGTGACTGCTGAATGACGTGGAGGTTGAACCCGAAGTCGTAAAGTGGATGAGGAGTGTGATAAACGGCGTGAGGTGGACATACCGTTGACGATTTACACAGTAGTTGCTTCACACCGTAGACGCTTTACACCGTAGACGCTTTACACCAGACGTTTACATCGTAGACGCTTTACACCGTTGACACTTTACACCGTAGACGCTTTACACCGTTGATGCTTTACACCGTAGACGTTTACACCGTTGATGCTTTACACCGTAGACGTTTACACCGTTGATGCTTTACACCGTAGACGTTTACACCGTTGATGCTTTACACCGTATACGTTTACACCGTTGACGCTTTACGCCGTAGACACTTTACACATTAGACGTTTTACTCTGTAGTCGCTTTGCACACAACAATCGAGCCTTCACTGGTGCACTTGCGCTTTATTACTAAAATAGCTTGGCGTTATCCCTGGACACCGTAATCACTTTACACCGTACTCGCTTTACACCGTAGACGATTTACACACAATGATCTCTACACACAGCAAGTAAGACACTCTTGGACGCTCGACTTGTACGGAACTCACTGCGACGACTGAGCAATTACTACTGAGCTGAGCACTGACTGCGACCCTCGAACTGTTTTTTTTAGAGGCCTCTCTGTTGGTAGTGGTTAGTGAGTGGGGAGATAAAGTGGTCGGACGTACTCTGCCGGGAACAACCGGACCAGGGTTTGGGTAAGGGTTCCGCTTCTTTCCGAGAGAGAACATGGTCTGCACTACTGTGACTTTACTATTTCCTAATATGTACAATGATACCGTTCACAGAGAATCAAATAACTATAAGAGAGCCAGCCAAAAGGCAGGGTAAATTGACAAGAGGGGTTGGCCAACAGCGCTTCGGGGCGCTAAGGCGATAACTAAAATGACCCCTCCCCACACCGCACAGTCAACAGGTCTTCCCTTACCCCTCTTCAATTACCGTGGCATTTTGATTACGGATTCCTTATTTTCCTTGATTGGGTAAAATCAAACAACATAGTTTGTCGTTTTCTGAAAAGTACGTTTATTTATCACTTACGAAATACACTGAGTAATAGGTGAGAAAATAGAAAGAAGTAGTTTACATCCACATAGCATCATAGCACAGTACCTTGATTTACCGACAAGGTTTTAGCGTAATTTAGCCTAAAAAAAACGATGGCTCGATTTCTTTACAAATGCCCCTGATAGTACCGTGAAAGGTTTCAAGTAAAAGTCGTGAAAGACAACCTCACGAAACATGATCGCATAATCGCATGATCTAGTTGTATCACTGATTTCCAGAGAAAGGATTGGCATTCCCTCCCACAAGATAACCAACAAATAGATGAACAAAGAAATTAAGTACCAAATTGTTCACGATATCATATTTATATGCAGCACTTGCCTCTCATCCGTGGAGAACAATAATAATGGCATTCCATCACAATCACACCTTGTGCTCAGACACCCTCTATCAAAACATCCGTGCTATGAGCCATATCGCCTGTTTCGTGTTATACGTCAGCTTTTGAATTAAAATAAATGAACGCGACCACTTACAGTTACAAGCAAGAAATTTCAAACGAAGAACAGGCGGAAGAAACAATGAACAAAAAGGAAGCTGAAGAAAATAGATTTTAAAAATTCACGATTCTCAACGATAACCAACGGTTTTGATTGATAAATCTACTCATGAGCATTCCAGCGGGTAAACTAGAAAAGTAGAAAACCCAAAAAAGTGGCAGCCCGCGACACCTAGTAGGCGAGGCAATGAGTGAACGACTCGTCACAGCCCCCTCGCCCGGTGTTGGACAGGGGTGATACCGTTTTAAATGTCTACTCAATTACAAAAAACAGAAAACAGAAGCGAGTACTAAAGCTAGGGCAAATTTCGTAAGGGATCAAATAAATGAAAACTAAGAGCTATATTTTATATTAAAAAAAGGAAAAAATGCACCGGAGTTTTACATCTTACATGAGTAAATTTTATTTATTATAACGCCGCGCCACAATCCTCCCCCTCGTGAAAAAGGAGGCAATGGGGCTTGCCTCCATTTCTTCCGTCTATTTCTTTCCGGAAAGGCGAGACATCTATTCGCAATACAGGCTCCACACGACAGGTCTTGTTTACCGGAGCTGGTTTTGGAACATTCCGCAGTGTGATTTAGTGCCGTGTTTCGCGACTTGCGGCGGATGTGCTCACACTTAAGACACATTGTGGTCATCCGTGCCTTCCCTGTCCGCTGACAAACGGGACAATGAATTTGGAATGATTTTCGTGGGAGACCATGGGGAGAGCGTGAATCCGGGGGTGGCGTTATTATTTGGTAGACATCCTCATTCGTTGAAGTCGACGGGAGGTTTCTTCTGAGTCCTGAAGTAATCACAGCGACCTCAGCGTCCGGGACTTCGTCTTCTTCGGGAGTGTCTTGGTCCTCTTGGGGATTGCTGCTTTCCGAGACCGGTGACGTTTGTAGGTGGTTGAGCTGGCCGCTTATGGTGAGGGGGGACATCGAAGGTGGAGCCGTTGTTCCGGTAGTATAGGGAGTTTGGGTTTGCGGTCGTTTCACGGTGGCAATTAGCGACTGAATATTTAACTGATTTACCTCTATCCACCCACTAACCTCTCGGTAGTACGGCTCGAGGTTGGGCAACTTGCGTACTTCTTTCTTTATGGACGTCGAGAGCGAAGTACCTCGCGAGAAAGCGTGACTAAGTCGATCGAGATCGTCGGGTTCGGAAGTTGTTTCTATGCCGTCCAGGATGGAAGAGGTAGTCACGTACCAGCCATAGAGCTCCATATAGAGGCCAAGTAGTGTAGAATTTCCCGTCGTTACCCTTTTAAAGGAAGATAAGGGTCCGGTTCCCCTGTGCAGATCCTGACGGGCGATTGAAATGATTTCGTGGAGGCCCGTGGTGCGGCGGGCGTCGCGTTGAATATTTTCATCCATGAGATTCGTGTTTCTGGAATCACAATATTTGGTCACACTCGGAGGTATTACTTCAATTCTATCGAGCTTAATGTTTGATATCGGACAAGGTGAGAGCGGTGGTTCAACCCAGCTAATCCGGCAGCACCTTATCACCAATAGTCAAATCGATGTTAGTTGACCTGTCCGGTGGAGGTTTCGGAAATTCCACCGTGGTCGGGGCCTTAATTTGTACGTAGTGTTTCTCACTTCCATAGGCTGAATCTGCGTAGGCTCCTCTGTATTGCAGGTTGCTTCATCCAGCTGGCGAAGAGTTGTAGATTGGCGAGTTCCCTTGGTGTCACCGTTATACAGCTCAGAGTCAAGTCTCGATTTCTCCGTCCCAGAATTAGGAAACAAGTCATCCTCCTCAAATATCAATGGGTAATCGCAGGTCTTTACATTTTCCTCGGCTTTAGTGGGAGGCGGAATCGGAACGGCCTCTTTAATGAAGCCACCCTTATCAAGAACTCCTTCTCTGGAATAGGCGGGTTTCATGCGGCTGATATTCACAATTTGTTTTTTACCTAGATAATCCAGTATTTCATAAACAACGTCATTGAGTTTCCGTGAGACTTGGTAAGGTCCGTGCCACTGGGATGCAAATTTTCGACAATCGTTTGGTCGTATCTGAGGCATCAGCAGGTAAACATCGTCCCCCGGTGAAAATAGCGAGGTGTTCTTCGGCGGTTCACTACTTCTGCACGTTTTGCCCAGCTTTCTTCCGACATGTTGACGTCGGGCAATTAATTACGCTAGAAATTAATTATATAAGTCGCCCCTCCCAGGGAAAAAATTTTTCACGGCATCCCTACAGAAAAAAAAAAGGGAGCCCTTCAGGTGGGGGAGAAAGTGGAAAGGGATTCACCCAACACCCAACGGTCAACCCACTGAGTCACCCGAGCGGGTGGGAGTGGGTGGAATCCACCCACCGACTATATAACCCGAGTGCCGGCACTCCAAAAATCACTTCGTGTCGAGAAGTCAAACGGGAAACACCCCAGCAACCTGGACCAGATCTTCAGCCTGCAATTGGACTACTCGACTGGGAAACGGTACGACCCTCCAGCGGCTTCAACGACTGGGAACTCCAGGCTCCAAGACGATCCGGAAGTACAACAGCGACGACGCCGTCTTCCCGAAGCGAAGGATCGCTCACCAACAATCACGCCGTACGGGAAAACGTCCAGCGGTCAATCGAGACGACTCTTGACCGTTCGTGACGTCACACCCTACTAAGGCATCCACGGGCAAGGCCTATTGGGAACCTTTCCGACCCTTCAGTGATTCGATCCTGACCGGTTGGTATAAGGCTGACCCTGACTGAGGCCTCTTACCCCATTCTGTTTTTTTTTACCAGTGGGACGGATAACCTTACGGGAACCTTCCAAGCTCTACTCCGTTGAGAAGACTCCGGACGCTTGTTGAAGTGGAAACCCTATTGTGGATTAAACCGCCCCTGGTTCATGTCGTCATACGCCTGACGCATATATACACTCGGACCGGCAGGATAACCTGACGGGAACCTTCCAAGCTCTACTCCGTTGAGAAGACTCCGGATGCTTGTTGAAGCGGAAACCCTATTGTGGCCCTGACCACCGATCGGCATCCGTGCCTAAACCGTAGAGAAGACCCCGGTTATCCTTTTTATTCACTCCTTTAACCTCGGTGGAGCTTGATAGATACTACGGGGCTTAGCGACACTTGTGTCTGCCCCAGAATTCATCGAGTAAAACCGCTCCCGTCCGAACCTTTCCCTATCCTTGCCGAACTCGGCGAAGAGGACGCAGCGGACAACACTAAGGGACGCTAACGGACCGTTAGCCCCACAGGCTACCCATAGCCAGTGTATTTTCTTTTTTTTTCCGACCAGTGGTGCGGATAACCTTTCGAGAACCTTCCAAGCTCTACTCCGTTGAGAAGACTCCGGACGCTTGTTGAAGTGGACACCCTATTGTGGATTAAACCGCCCCTGGCCCAAGTCGTCCTAACCCGGACGCATAAATTCAGCAAATCGGACGGATAACCTTTCGGGAACCTTCCAAGTTCGACATATCCGTTGAGAAGACTCCGGACACTTGTTGAAGGGAAACCCTATTGGGGATTGTACCGTCATTTCTTTTTAAAGTCGTCAGTGACCTGACGCATATATCACAACCGAACAGTCGGATAGCCTTACGGGAACCTTCCAAGCTCTACTCCGTTGAGAAGACTCCGGACGCTTGTTGAAGGCAAACCCTATTGTGGATTAGACCGTCACTGTTAAAGTCGTCATTCACTTGACGCATATCCAAACCGGACCGGCAGGATAACCTTGCGGGAACCTTCCAAGTCCGACACCTCCGTTGAGAAGACTCCGGACGCTTGTTGAAGGGAAACCCTATTGTGGACCTGACCACCGGTAGGCATTCGTGCCAGACCGTTCCTGTCCAAACCTTTCCCGGTCGTTGCCGAACCCGGCGAAGAAGACACTACGGACCGCACCAAAGGACGCTAACGGACTGTTAGCCCGACAAGAGGATCTGCAACAGCGCGAAGGGACGCTACCAGACCGACAGTCGCGAAGTCTACGCACCGGAAATCACCGAAGAAACGCATTGTTATTATTTTTCCGAACCAAAAAATTGTAATCAGTTGTATTATATTGAGAATATATTGGGGCCTGTTACCCAAAGCAAACAACAGGTGGCGACCGTTAAATTCTTGCATCTTCAACCCTCATCTTCGGGTCGTCCGAACGACCCCCCGTTAAGCCACACCGCGTCAATGTTATGCGCCAGTTTTTGGGCGTTCTCGTAGCGCTTGCGTTGATGATTCCAATTAACTTCTCTTTCTCCAAATGACACCTTTAAAGTGAATTCGAGGGGGGTTCGTAACTCACGGCCCAGATACAGATAATTAGGTGTATATCCGGTGCTGAGTGTCTCATCCCGCGGTACGCAGCAACCACATAACCTAGCCACGCATCCCAATCGGAGCCGAGTTTCTTTGTATATTTCGCGATTGAATCTCCCAAATTCCGGTGGAATCTTTCAACTATCCCATTACATTGTGGATGGTAGGCAGTAGTTTGGAGTTTGATGATGCCCTGTTCACGACAGAGTTGTTTAAATACTTCTCCGGTAAAGTTTTTCCCTCTGTCCGTTAAAATTCTTTCGGGTACCCCGTTTCGAAGTATATGATGTTTCAGAGTTCGGACGATCGTAGTGGCGGTTTGGTCGGGAAGAGGGTACGCATCCGCATACCTTGAAAAATGATCGACCGCCGTTAAGATGTATTTCGAGCCGGTCTCAGTAATTGGCAATGGTCCCACGATGTCGAGCGCCAGTATTTCTCCCGGTTTGGTAAGAAAAAGAGGTTCCTGTATCGGTGGACTGAGACCGGAGGGGGTTTTGCGCCTTTGACAGGGTTCGCATGACTTGACATAGTCGCGTACATAATGTTCCAGTTTCGGCCAGAACGCGAACCAATTCTCCAGTGCGGTCCATACCGGGGTGGCCTGCCCACGGAGAGTCATGGCACATTTTCAGTACTGTGTCCCGGAGGGTGGGGGGAATAATTACGCGCCAACGCTCCTCCCCTGCAACGTTTTCCACTTTAAATTTGATTCCCTCTTTTAAGTAAATTCCCCGCATCGGGTCTATTTGTAGGGACTTAATCCACGGGTCTATTTCTTGGGCCGCACGTAAAAGCTCGGGAGAAAATAGCGGTTGAGTCATTTCGGATATTTCCACCTTAAGCAGTCGGCTCAAGGCGTCAGCATTACCATTTTGTGGTCCTGGCCGGTATATGGGTATATAGTCGTGCGATTCTCGACGTGGGGTCTTTTACCTTCAGGCTCCATACTAAAGGCGCGTGGTCAGTGCGAACTTGAAAGGTTTTTCCCAGCAGGTAGTTCCTGAAATGGTTCGTTGCCCAAACCACAGCAAGCATCTCCTTTTCAGTAACGAAGTAGTTTCGTTCTGCGTTATTTAGGACGCGGCTCGCATAAGCTACTGGTTTTTCGAACCCCTCATGTTCCTGCGCCAGGACGGCCCCAATTGCAACGCCCGACGCATCTGTCGACAGGATAAAGGTTTTGCTGTAGTCTGGATAGACGAGGAGAGGTTCGTTGGTGAGGGCGTCTTTCAATTCGTCAAAGGCCTTTTGTTGGGCTTCCCCCCAATTGAATTCTATAGCCTTTTTCGTCAACCAGGTCAGAGGTCTAGCCACTCTAGCGAAATTATTGATAAAGCGTCGATAAAATCCGGCCAGCCCTAGGAACGATCGGATTTCCTTTACATTAGAAGGGGGGCCTAAACTGGCGCACGGCGTTTATTTTAGAGGTATCGGGCTGAATTCCCTGGGCGGACACAATATGACCTAGGTACACCACCCTAGTCTCAAAGAAACGACACTTTTTTACGTTTAGTCTAAGGCGGGCCGTTCGGAGTCGTTCCATAACTTCTCGAACATCTCTTATATGCGTTTGGACGTCAGGAGAGTGGACGATGACGTCGTCCAAATATACAAAACATATGCGCCCTATTAGATCGTCATTCATCGCTCGTTGGAAAGTGGCTGGAGCATTCCGTAGCCCAAAACTCATTTTATGGTAGAAATAATGTTTTCCGAGTGTCCTGAACGCCGTTTTGTCCTTATCATCTTCTCTTATCGATATCTGATGGTACCCCGAGGACAGATCTATGGTCGAAAAGACGCGGCTACCCCCCTGTTGGTCCAGTGTCTCCTGTATCAGGGGCATCGGATAGGCGTCTGGCTGAGTAATTGAGTTCAGTTGACGGTAATCAATACATAGTCTGGTCTTTTCCTCTCCTTCGGGGGTAGTTTTGCGGGCTAAAACCACAGGTGATGCCCAAGCACTTTGGGCGGGTGCGATAATGCCTTTTTCTAACAGCTCTTGTAAGTGTTTTTCCACTGTGCCCCTCAAAGCATATGGGACCTGATAGGGCCTCACAGAAATAGGAGACGATCCGGGTTTTAAATCGATACAATGGGTCACGTCAAGGTTACATCCTTGAGCGTCCCCCTCCTGTAATTACCATGTCCAAGCGGTTCAACAAGTCCATTCCTAGTAGTCCATAGGGTGAATGACCCGAGGGCGAGATGGCAAATGAATGAGTGAGGCATTTTCCCTAATTCCCTTTGCCATCGACGCTTAAAGTGATATTTTTCTTTAAAAAAAAAAAAAAAAAAAAAAAAAAAAAAAAAAAAAAAAAGCTTCAAACTTGGTGGTAGTTTTAGTGTGACACAAAGGCATAACAGATAAAAATTGCATCAAAAATCAAAAAAATCATTTTTCTGCCAAAATAAAATTTGAAACTTTCAGATTGAATAATAATTGAGAAATATTTTTTCATTTTTTTTTTTTTGTTCGAGGAAATATAAGTAGCAAATCAATTTTTTTCGAAAATGAGCGCCTACCCGGTTTTCTAACTTGATTACGACCTGAGATATCGATAAAAGAGTGCCAAGCATTCGTCTAAAACGCCCATCTAGGTGAACTCAAAAAATTATATTATTCTTCAAACATAAATTAATCTTTTCAAACTTCGTGACAATTATAGTATGATATAAAGTGGTCCCTACACGCATAATAATTATTGCGGAATAAATGTGTGCAATATTTTGATATTCACCCTTCACGTTCAATATATTGCACAATATTTGGGTTTTTACTTGATTTTTCTGATGTTTTAAAATAAAAAATGGTTTGCACAATATATAGTGCAACCCTCAATATTACCCATACACGTTCAATTTTATTGTACAACCCCTATTTTGTAAACGCAGCGTATTTTTGGACGGAAACTATTATTATTTTTAACCATTAGATGACAAATGGTCCGACAAGCTGTAACGCGTTCCACATTGGTCAAAGAAAAATACTTCGAAAACAATAGATGTAGTAAATTTAACGTTCTGCCTGTATTGAATGGGAGGTTTTTCTCTAAAGCCGATGGTTTAAAGGATACGATGAAAAAAAAGCAAAAAATTTTGAGAAATCGCAGTTTTCAAACTACCAAAAGTTGTGTGGGGGGAAAAAAATTTACATTTTTTTTCAAAAAGACTTCTTACCTATACGCCCAAAATAAAAAAACCAAAAGTGGTACTGTACCTGTAAGGTAAAATTCTAAATTGACTGGACTACTACGGGCGTATGGTCTCTTTGGATTCCATTTTTTGTGGTTTGAATTTCATTTCATTACAATACTCTTTGCGATTGGAACTTGTTGTACTTTGAGCTTTTTGTGATTCGAGCTGTTAGGGAACCTAGTTTTTGTGGTTAGAACATTTTGTTGTTGGAGTAATCTTTGTTAAGAACATTTCTTGATTAGAGCATTTTGGAGTGGCTGCTTTCTGTGATTCGACCTTTTTGTGGTTAGAGCTTCTTGGGGATGCAGCTATTGGTATTTTAGTATTTTAGGAGTTCAAGTTTTGTGGTTTATTTCGCATGAATACATCTCGAATTTAATTTTTTTTTAGTTATTACGTTATGGATTTATTACTATCGTTATTTATTAATTATTAACAATTTCTTTCTTTACATTTCAGGTGAAAATTGAAAACTTGAGTCATGGCGCCAAATCGAGGTCCCTCAGCCCGCAACAAAGGGATGTTCCCTGACTTATTTTCTATCGCCAACGAGGAACGAATTGCTGTGGACGTTGCCAACGTTTTTGAAGAAGAATTTGCCTACCATATGCCTCCAGAGAAAATATCAAACGAAACGTCTATTGTGTTGACTTCAAAAATATGCGAAAAAAACGGCATATCGCATGTTCAATACAGAAAAGGACGGCTTTTCAAGAAGGCCGACTGGGTAAGGCACAGATATAACCAATCTTCGTCTTACCTTCATCACATCAAATTACATTAATAATGGGGTCAAAAAATAAGTCTGCTACCAACGAGGATTTTTGCAATGATCCTCGAGACAATTTGCTTGTTGAGGGTACTGAAGAAGTATCGGGCATGGAAGTCGACGGCTTGAGACATGTTTCCATCCATTCGATTAACGACCCAATCAAACTGGAGGAAAATGGCCTCGCCGAT
The DNA here is from genome assembly GCA_038030265.1 of Corythucha ciliata. NCBI lineage: Eukaryota > Metazoa > Arthropoda > Insecta > Hemiptera > Tingidae > Corythucha > Corythucha ciliata. The sequence goes on along the minus strand of CM075941.1, from coordinate 23,132,326 downwards.
TGGCCGACAGGAGAAGCACAATTTAAGTTTACGTTTTGTAAGGTCGCATTGGATACAACATTTCATGCATGTGACTCTCAGGTTACCGGTGAAGCATCGGCACCACAGGAGTTAGTAAATGGCGTATTACATTGCGACAATGACAACGTTAATAAGGACTTGGCAACGATAAGGGAGAGAATCAACCACATCCTCTTTGAGGTAGACATGTCGAAAGACTAGAGAGATGCACTAATTAGCAGTAACTTGCTGGATTTGACCGAAAATTATAGTAACGTCATAAGATCTTTTCTTAATGAACGTGACATACCTTGTGTTGTAATTGTGAAACGGAAGAATGTGGTAAAATCTGCGTTCACTGTGTACGGCCAATGCAAACACGAGGGGTGTAGAAAATTTAAATTAGTAATAACGTACAACAGCATTAGTGTGTTTTGTAACGAGGTTGCATCATCACCATCACACGCAACCCAGAAATTAACGTGCAGTCTCAATAGGGAAGATAGACTCATTGCTAAGGATAGGCTTTTGCATAAATCCGCATTTAACTATAGAATAGAGTGTGTGCTCAAAGCCAATGCCACCTTATTGAGCCAGGGCAATTTGCAAAGTGTAAAATCTTCTGCCGTTGTACGAAAAGTAAAGCAAGAGGCAATGTCTATTAACGATCGCGACAAAGATCCTTTCGTAAGCTGTTACCTTCTTGTACGAAACGAAATTGAAAATGAAGACCGTTATGTACAACATATTTCATTTCCTTTGTGTTCCATAATGTACAGCCAAGATGGAATATGTAGACGCTTTGAAAAAAACAAAACGTGTGTGTAAAAAAAGGGTCGTTGTACATATTGATGCAACAGGATCCTGCGTTAAGGACTTCAGAGTAAAGGGCCAAGATTTCAAGCGGGTTTACTATTACTCTGCAGTAACTGCGTATCCACCCTTGAATGATGGTGAACTACCTAGTCATTTTTTCAATAACTGAAATGATTTCTAACAATCACACGACGTCTGCAATTTTGGGCTGGCTTGCTAAATTCGCTTCGTCGTAGTTACCAACAAAAGGTGGGCAGGTGGAAATGGTAAAAGGTTTTCCGCGTTGTTACGACTTGTAAAAACCAAATTCAAAATAAAACGGTAAAAAAAGATAACCTGTCGGAGAACCTTCTGTAACGGAAAACAACATCGATTCAAGAACCAGCGCTCCAATCCACAAGTTCTCCAACTACTAAGAGACGCCAACTTACGCAGCCTCACCTGGAGCCACTTCCGTTATTACGTTATCACTCCTTGTCACTGTTTAACTCCGGGACTCTAAAAATCATGTAAAAACTTTCTTTCGAACTGTATGTATATAATTACTCTGTTCTCATCAAATTGTAAATATGTTCTCACCGAATTGAGTATACGTAGACATTAAGACAACCCCCCAAGAACGCATAATAAAACAGATCACTTCCAATACGATCTCGCTCTTTTCTCTTCACCTCTTTCCGACCTACCAAGGCTCGTACCCTTGGAAGGTCCTCCTGACTCGCTCCGACTTCAAATTGCTCGTACCACTTTGGCCACTCCCTGAGGAAGAAAAGGCTCGTACCCTTTTCATCCTCTACCTTCAAGCTACTGCTCGGCCTTGACCTTGAAAATTTGAAGAAAATGGTTGTCTGTTCTTTTATCTCGAATACTTGAAATAGTTTCCCTGACTTTGGATGAACAGTATTTTATGTCTAAATTTTTTTTTGTAAAACTAAAAACAAAATGTCTGTAATGCCAAGGAGGCTGTTTAAAACGTAAATTCCAAATCATTTAAATGTTTTAGGAAACCGACTGCGCTATTTATTGTTTCTGCATTTGACGTTGCGTCGTTGGCGATCTTTTCAAAAACTGCTTTGAAATTGGCATATTCTGCGGCGAGTAAGGACAAAATCTTGGATCTGGAAGCCCAACGAGTGTTGGCTACCTGAGGCATTTTTCTTTTTAAAATTTCTGTTAAAATAGCGGACCTTTTAGGGGAATGTTGAAAAAAAATCCGGACTCGTGGAACACGCCTGCTGCAATACCAACTGCACTCGGTGAGCATGGCAATGAGTAAAAATTGCGTATGGGCAAACAGCTCGAACTTTTGATTGCAAGCCATTGAGATGGCCAGCCATGACGCTGGCACCGTCGTAACTTTGACCCACGAGTTTATTTTTGTAGTCAAACAGTTCCAATATTGAAACAATTAAAGAAAACATAGACTCAGCATCACGGGCAGCACTAACGTCATGAAAGCCTAAAAAATGTTCAACCAAGTTTCCAGCTGTTCCAACAAACCTTATAATTACAGAACACTGACTAATTTGGGCAATATCCGTTGAATCGTCAACTTGAATAGAGTACAATGGTGCCGAGTTTATTTCACGTTTAATGTGTTCAAAAAGGTATTCATGTACACAATGAATTAATTCTTTTTGAATGGTGTTCGAATGGCCGGAAAAAACGGGTTTTATCTCAGAAAGGTGGGAGCGCAGTTCGGGACTGCAGCGATCGGTGACTAGGTGATAGAGTTCGGCAAAATTTCCACGGTTAAAAGAAGAGGCACTTTCGTCGTGACCTCTGAATGCTAGCTCTTGCCTACCCAAAAACATAACTATGTCAATTATATGTTCTAAAAATAACCTATTCAGCCTAACTGTTTCATTAAATTTAACTTTGTAGTTACTGCCAACCTCTTTCAACATGTCATGGACGGTAGTAGTGTTTTTTGCCAAACGCTTCAAGGCGATGGCTTTTTCGATGTGAATTCGAGAGTCTTCATGAATTTTGACACTCCTGGACAAATTTTTAATATCTGAGTAGCCGGTTACGGTCCAGTTTGACTTCGCACCCCCTAGAATTAAACAAGGCCAACAAAAAAGGCTTTCTGTGAACGTGCTCCCACAAAGCCAGGGATTGGTGGCATACCACGAAACATTGAAACTACGGGAAAAAGCTTTTCCCGTTTTCCTATCCTCCGTCAGTCGGGCTATTTTTGGAGTTGGTCTGGGCACATTTTTAACTAAATCTTTCTTGTCCTCTTCCCTCCATAAACGGAATGGAATTTCAAGGAGCATACAAATTATATCTACAGGGGGATTCATTATTTACACGCGGGGAAGACTAGGGAACAAAACAGCCTAAAACTAAGTGGGAATAAACGCTGACAACGAAACTTACACACTAGCAAACAAAATCAGATCGATCGTACTCACCAATATAACGACACACAACGAAAAATGAAACTCCTATATCCTACAAACCTTCGCTCTGCACCTACAGTCTACCATCAGAATTCTTCACATGGACATACCGAGTTGACGTTGACGAAAGTTGGCTGAGATAACGCGTACTGGTTGCGCAGCGTGAGCCTCAAAAGATAGAACAAAAATTCCAATAAATTAGAGCTGCCTAGCGACTAGAAGGATGTACTTTTTCCTACAATACCATCAGAGAAAGACACTCGATGAGAACAAGTTGTTAGAAAGAGAGGGCCAAAACTGAAGACTTTTTGAGCGAGACAGAAGAACCTAGTAGACGGGGTGGTGAGGAGGTAATGGCGGCGGGTAGCCAGGGGGGTACTGAACTGACCTAGCCCAACTGAGGCGAATAGTCTTGTCTCTCTCTTTTCAGTTCACTTTGTACCCTCTCATTCGCTCTCATAGATGAAGCATTCAGGTTCAAGAGTCCTTCACTTATAAGCCGCCAGAAAGCAGTTAGATATTTCATCAAGGAAAAACAATTTTTTTTCTTCGATGGAGGAAAAAACGCTCTGTTAGAGGGATTTTTAAATAAAAACTTAACTTTTATTTTACATTATTTTCTTCACATTTTCATATGAGGCGATGCCTCACATGCCCCAGCCTGAAAACCGCCACTGCCGCCATCACAACTTTGTCGACAGTAGCCGATTTACAAGATAGGGGCTTCTCAAAAATTCTAAATCTGCTCACCAATAAACCAAAAGCATTCTCAACGACCCGTCTAGCTCTACTCAGCCTATAGTTGAAAATCTTTTCGTCGTATGCAAGGGGTTTGTTATTGTAAGGTTTCATGATGAAGGGCTTCAAGGGAAATGCATCATCAGCAACGGTAAAGTATCCATCTGGCAATAAACCTTTTTCCAAAGCAGAGGAAAGAGTGTCATTTCTGAAAACACCTCCGTCTGAAATAATACCGTTGCAGCCCACGTCTATATACAGGAAACAGTAATCATGGTCCGCCAAACCCATGAGGACAACGCTATTTTGTCCCTTGTAATTGTAAAATTTTGAGCCACATTGAGGTGGTGCCTTGATCAACACGTGTTTTCCATCCAAAGCCCCACAGCATCTTGGAAAATTCCATCGCGTGTTGAATCCATTACTAATCGTTAGCCATTCTTCTTTAGTGGTAGGAGTCTGAAAAAAAAAAAAAAAAAAAAATTAACAAAAATGAATCACCTCAGTTTAACTTTGTAGTTTTGTTACTATAGGCAGGTTGTATCTACAAGTTGTGTATTATAACTATGTGTAATGCTCGATTATCTTTCTCTATTTCAGTCCGCCGCTACAACGTCAAGGAGTAATGAGAGGCAAATGAGCGAAACAAGTCAACCAGACGCTGATGAAGGATCGAACAGAACTCCTATTTGCACAAACCCAAAACCTACCGTAACTTCAAGGAAGCGCCGTGCTGACCTTTCCAGGGCGGTGGAAGAACTGTCTAAAGTCAAAGAATGCCTACAAAACAATGACGAGGAAGAATTTGATGCATTTGGACGATTTGTATCTCTTTCTTTGAAAAGGTTACCACTCAGCCTGGCTTTGCCAGCTCAGTCTGCAATACAGTCAGTGCTGACTGAATTTAGAATGCAGACATTGCAAACGAGCCCGTCAACACCAACGGAACACCATGCATCTATGACACGACCATGAATACGAAAAATGCATTTTCAATAATAAATAACACCGACTTCACGAGCCTAGCTGTCAGTAACTTAAATTACGACATCCACGTCGAATGAAATTTTTTCCCTGTCTAGTATACTTATACTTATATATATATATTTTTGATTTTTAATTTAAAAAAAAATAAAAATAAACAGGGTTGATGCGTATAAGGATAAAGAAAAAACTGGGTAGAATTAAACCTCATTTGCGATCGAAAACACCCTAGCTTCCTTTTACGATAAAATCATTTTCCTTGACTAAAAATAAAAGTAACTCGCTTCCCAGCTGACTTTATGCAACTTTTGACGATGGGTTCGATTAGAGCAATTTGTCAGGTCTAGCTATTTTCGTAAAAAAAAAAACTACTTTCGTGTCCTCACCAGCTCCTCCAAGTTGTGCGAGACAGAGATTTTTAATTTTTTAATACAAAAAAGTGAACCTCCACTTTTCCAAATAAAATCTGTGCCTAATGACTTGCCAGGGATCGTACAAAATTTTTAAACGTGTCCCTTTCAAAATTACTCCTGAGCGTTTGAGCGTTTGTTTAATTAATTGGTCATTTTTTAGAAAAAAGATTGATTTTTCCATTCAAAAAATACTGTTATCACCTGCAAAAATCAAACAATAATTGCAATCAAATTAAAACCTCACCTAAATAGTACAGGAAATAAGGCAGAATAGCGGCAAAATTCGGCCCAACTTCAAATGTGGCTTAAAAAATTCCTTTTGATGTATACTTCCAGGATTCGATGAGTCCGCAACGATACGGGGTAGCAAACATCATTTTAACGGGGGGTAGACGTTGGCCAACTCATCGCTATAAGGGGTGAAGCAAATTATCCGAACGTGGTGTCTAATCCTATGTAGTTTTGTGAGCCGAGTGGATAAAAATAAATCACAAGTCCGTGCGACGATTAGTTTTTGAGTTACGAGGTAAATTGTACCAAAAAACTTGGCTTTTGGCTTGAATAATCCCTAAAAATCCTTACGTCCAATGTTTAGTAATGCAGTTGACGTAGATGTGATTTCTGAAGTAGTTTTTGGCGCTGAATCAAATGCATGGTGGCTCGTTTCTCTGCGATTAATATTCTTTGATTTACTAACGAAAATACCTGAAAAAACGAGTTTTTCCCGATACTTTGATGTGCCATGAAAATATGTATCAAGATTTTGGGCAAGACTAACCATGTTCTCTGATATTACGTAGTTTTTTGTGCTGAATCGAATCGAGTATTTGCAGAGATAGCTGGGGTCAATACTTTCTGAGATACGCCCACAAATATAAGAACAAATCCTTTTAAAATGCTGGAGATGTTTGTCCGTAATTCAAAAAGTATTGTTACAAGCGATGTAGACTACAGCTCATTCAATTCAGCTCAAAAAACCTGGGTACGATGAGAGAAAATGGTCAGTCCTGCCTAAATCATGATACCATTTTTTAGGGCACGTTTAAGCATAGAAAAAATCGTGTTTTTTCGAGTATTTTCGTTCATAACTCAAATAATATTGATCTCAGACAACTTCAGAAACAGCGCATGAAACTACTTCATCACTAAATGTAGGGCGTGAGGATTTTAATAAACTAATCAAGCTGAAAACAACGTTTTTTCGTACAAATTATGCTATAGCTCGAGAAGTAATCAGCCCTCGGACTTGGGGCTGGTTTTATCGACTCAGCACATACAACTGTATAAGATTAGTCACCTCGTTTGGGCAATTTTTTTCATCCCTTATAGTGGTGAGTTGGCCAACGTCCATCCGCCTTTAAAAATAGGTTCGCCACCCCGTACCGTTGCGGACTCTTCGAATCACCAAAGTATACATTAAAAGGAATTTTTTGAGCCACATTCGAAATTAGGCCTAATTTTGCCGCTATTATGGCTTTATTTCCTGTACTAAAAGTGGTCCATGGAATGTAACTGACTATGCACTTATACCAGAATGTCGCTCCGGCAGCCAGCTGCCGGTCCGGTGCCGGTGGAAAATCAGCATTCTGGTAAAAAGTGCATTTCACTACTGCAAATTCGGCGTTTTCAATTGATTTGCGGTTATTCGACAAAAACTGCCACTAATAGCGATTTCCATTCAACACACTACACAAGTGTAGTGCCGCGTCCTCTCCAGAAACACATGTTCAATTCTGAGGGGACGGGTGGAAAAACTTACACCACACTAGTGTACTGCATTGCATGGAAAACGCCATTAGTGTGATTATCTATTTTTATTCATCAATTTCTACCAAATGATCGATAATGAACTGAAATTCGTAGCACTAAAATGCTCTCTATTCGACAGCGACGACAGCCGGAGCGATATCTTTTGATGCTTTAGTGAGCGTTCACGCATTCAGTTCCATTCCAAGGACCGCTTAAAATGAGGTTTTAATGATTTTTAGTGTGTTGAAATTCGTAAGGATTTTTTTTTAACTTACTGGTCAAAACAACCGATTTTGGATAGAAAAATCACTCGTTTTTCTAAAGAAAAAATTGTCATTTCTGCCGAAAAATCGAAAATTGGTTGACACTAGGAAGACCGAGACCCGTCATTTGACGGTTTTGCTTTTAGTGCATTTCATTTAAAAAATTTTAAAAATTATTTCTTGAAAACTACTGTAAGCTCTTGACTTTATTCATTCGCCTACTTTAATTTTAATTTTGCTATTGAATAAATATAGCATTATTTTAACGTTTGCAGAACCCGTCAAATGACGGCATCGGTTCTTTTAGCGTGGCAGTGAACTTCGGTCTTCCTAGTGTAAACAAATGCTCATGAGGAATATGTTTGAAAATAGTTAAGAATATTATGTTTGAAAAATCGTATCTCGAAGGGTTTTGATTCTCGGCTAATGAGGTGTATTTGATCGCAAATGAGGGCTAGTTTACCCCAATTTTTTTTCTTTACACTTAAACGCATCCACCCAGTACGTATACGAATTTCTACGTAGTATCATAAATATAGAGGTATGTTTTCTTACCTTGATGAAATCCTTCAGAACCTCGAATATTGCGCTGCATACTTCAGGTATAAAATACGACATCGTTGATTTTGGGATGCGGAAGAGATGAGACAAAGATCGAAAACTGTTTCCAGTTGCCAAAAAATTTAGAGTTACTTCCAACTTTATTTTTGGCGAGATAGCGGCTCTCATTGCTGTTTCCATCTGGGTTAAATAAGGAGTAACCAAAGTCAACAAACTGTCATATTCCTGAGGTCTCAGGCGAAGAAACATTCTGAATTCTTCCGGGTCCTCCATCCTGAGCTCTTTCAGCAACATGTCTGATGCTCCGAAATTCGGCCGCCTGTCTATCCATTTCCTTACCCAAGCTCTTGCCTTTCCACTTTTTTCCTCATTGCCGACTTCGACAAGTTCCTGTTCCAAACACAGTACTACTTTTTCTAAAGCTTTTTCAGTAAAAAAAAAGTTTTACGTTTCAGTACGCGCGGCATTTTAAACTTTTTTTTAGCAACACCCAGCTGGCAACTGAAGCTTCTCTAGTGTGAACGCTTTATCAAATATCTTGCCAGTATAATTACTAGCAGCCACTAGCAGCGAGTAGCATGCCAGCAAACTGGCATGCTTCCATACTCGACAGTGTGAACTAGGCTTTAGATACTTTGCTTCCAAAATATTTTGAGCAACGTGTATCAAATATATATTTTCAAAATGAGTTGGAAAATATGTCTTTTAAAACTGATATTTGAAACATTTTGAATAAGTATTTGATATTGAAACATTGAAAACATATCTTAAGATGTTTTTAAAATTTATTTGATATAACCTTCTGCTACTTGGGAAGAACGTCTACCATCTATATATAATTCCGGGAAGAGTTCGCACGACAATAGTGGCTTTCAATTTTGGGGGTGGAGTTGATATGGTTGCGAGTTTCTTCACGGATTGATGGAACGAGTGTCTTGTGTTTACCTCGCCGGTCCGGTTCTAACAGCACATTGGCAATCACGTCGCGCTTTTCTTGGACTGTTCTAACTACACGGTCGTTGATATCCAAAGCATTTACAAAAAATAATATACAAACCCGTAGTTTTTCTTTTTGCTTGACAAAATAGAAGGCGTTATTGTGTGGCGTTCGTGGATCCTCCGACGCGAACGTACCTGTACTTCGGGGTAATCTCCAACATCGAATTATTGATGAACTGTCTTTGTTTTTCTATATCGCACTGGGAGGTATTTCTTCTTGAGACTAGTCAGGTACTTCTTTTTTTACTCAGGATTCAGGTACGCGTTTTTGTTATCTCTTAATAAAATCACAGCTCATAGTACTACGTAACTATCCATTAAGTGCTACTAATACCTAACTAAACAGCACAGGTAACAATCGTGAAAGACTGTAAATAGTACTATTGAGCAAATTCGTTACCGTACAGGACTTGTACGTGGAAAGAATTACTAAGTAGGAACTTTATAAATTAAAATTACTCAGATGCATTACAAGACTAAAATAAAATATTGGACTAGTTTTGACTGTTGGTGCGGGAATTTACGAGTTTTCATAAAATTCTTTCTAACACTGTGGCATGACAGCGACACCATTGCTTTTTTTTGAAAAAGAGAAAGCAGTGATCCTTTTTTTTTTATTAGTGATACTGGACTTTTTCGTAAAAGCCTTAGAGAGTGTTATGGTTGAAGTGAATTCACAAGGTGCAGATACAAGGTTTCGACGTTTCTTGTTCTGGTTCGCTATGCTGACCGATTCGACATTTCGCTGAGAGAATGTTGTTTTGTATCGGAAGATTCCGGGGTAGTCTTTATGTACCTCAATCATACATATTTCGGTAATTGGTACCCTCTCACCGTCTTCATGGAACAAAGCATCTTTAATGTTCAGTTCAATTGTTAGTCTTTTCAGATCGAAGACTTCGGTGAAATCGATTTGCTTGACAGTATAGATTGGCGGTATAGATTCGAATCCGAGTTAGCAGGGCGCAGGGTTGTGTACTTTCGATAAATTTCGTAGAAATATCCAGTCATCGTAAATGAACGGTCTCTTTTGGTTTTCGTGTCTTTAATCTTTAATGAGCACAGCAGACCCAAAATATTCGACATCGTCAGTTGTCAATTTAACTATCTCGTTTTTTCGACATGCGCCGCTTATACCTACGATTAATATCACCTAATAATAATAAATTATCCGAGCGTCTTTTCAATAAAGCTATGAGCTTTTTATAATCTCCAATTTTCACGTTCTCATGAACGAAGAGTGTGCTTTTGATCATCGAGAATTGGGTCCATAACTTATTTGGGGAAATTTTCGATGACAAACCGTTGAAATAGGCGCGAAGCACATTCTCGGAAGTCGATTTTATTTTATTGTTCTCTCGCCAAGCCATGAATTTTTTGTGGCCCAATTCGTACATGTCCTTTGATTTTGGGGTTAAGAGGCTCAAAGTAGTCTGCCTCTCTATATTTGAAATTCCGGGAGGAGTGCCGCAGCCGATGGAAGACATGTCTTATACACTTGCTTCATCACTACTACTTTGTGACATATTTTTATAAGCGCACAAGATTACAAGAATAAAGGAATCACTCTCACTCACTGTACCCCGAACCGGCGACACTTGACAACTAACTGACAGTGATAAGCTAGTTTTCAGAACGTAAACAACATACGAACAAAAAACAACGCCGTTCTCAGCTGTTCATATCGCACATCCGTGCGATTTTCATTTTTATCGTAACCGGTTGACGATAATGATCGCTTTCGAGGGAGATTTCAGGTGTGGGTTTCCTCGCTTTCCGTTCAAGTCATGCAAAAAATATTTGCTTCGTTTTCATGTTGATTACTACTAAAACGCAGTGTGAATTGTCCACTATTAGGAAAAGGACAATGTCATTTTCCGGCACTTTATACCGAAGGAAGTGCACGAAAATCTTATTTGAGTGGGTCGCAGAGTCCGAACTATCAGTCAATATATTTTCGCAAGAGAAAATTTTCACCTTCAGTTTCTTCCTTTCTTCAACAACATTGTAAAGTTCAAAGACTGAGTCCCACAGGAATAATTCGGTTGGATGTTTAAGAGTCGAAAATTCAAGACACTTCAGATGGCTGGGATAAATTGAAATTCCAAACTATGTCATGCCTTAATTTTTTTTGGAAATTCTCATCGAATGTTTCTGTTGCGGTTAGAGCAATTTCCAGATCCTCCCCCTCGCTTATTTCAATTGCACCCATGGAGTGAGTTTTTTTATTTTGTAGCGTCAGGATTGGCTGTTTTGTGGTGGATGAAGGCACTTTAGGGAATGTTGAACTCTTTGTCGTCTTCTGGATGGACGAATCGTTTTTGTACTATACTACCGCTATTAACAATAGTTGGGACCAGAAGAGATGAATTCCCTTCGAAGCCCTCTTCGAGATGCATGACAGCAGCATCTTCTGCAGCCTCAACTACTTCCAGTCGCACTGGAGTGTTTTTCCTGCCAGACTTTGTGATTTATTGCAGGGGTAATAACATAGTGGAACGTGAGTCGGTTTATTTAAACAGTTTTATTAGTTAACGACATCAAAAAGACTCGATGAACAACACCATGCTTTTATGTAAAAGTTATAGGTTACATAATCATTTTGCTTTTATAAAAAAGGGTTGCCAACTGTGCAGTGTTACACACTACTCTCTTCACACTCCTCCTTAACACTGCACCAAGTATAATGATTATAAATAACAACAAGAATCGAAATTGTAAAAAAGACATGGATCAAACTCGCGCACTTTTCACTTGAGGAGTAAACATCATACAAGAAATTTAAAAATCAAAACAAAATTTACATTTTTTTTGTTTAAACAAACACGTTCAAATTTCGAATTTTTAACAGCTTTCGAAAATACTTGAATATATTGAAATCTAAACCTCTTGTTAGTGCATCGGCTCGTTGTTCGTTTGAGGGAATATTTTTTTTAAATCACTATTTTGTTTTGTACTTTTTCTCGAATAAAATGATATTTTGTATCTACATGTTTTGTGCGTTTATTATTTCCATTGTTCTTCGCTAAATGGATGCAGGAGATATTATCTTCGTAAATTTTTATTGACTCGTCAGCACATAAAATTTCCTTAAGAATCCCGTTTATGTAAATTGACTCACAAATTGCGGTAGTTAATGCTTTGTATTCGGCCTCCGTGCTACTCAATGATACAGTACTCTGTTTGCGAGTACCCCATGAGACTATATTTCCGAACACTGATGCAAAAAATCCGGTAATAGATTTGCGATCGTTTAGGTCATTTGCCCAGTCAGCGTCTACATACGTGTCAATTAAAAGGCTGGACTTGCATTGAGTGAAAATTAAACCAAAACCGGGTGAATCTTTTAAATAACGCAACACCCGTTTAAGGTGGATCCAATGTTCATTTTTGGCACAATCTTGAAATCTACTGAAATAGTTTAGCGCATAACAAATGTCTGGGCGAGATCCTATCATAGGGGGTGTTTGGCCTTAGAGGTGAAGCGGTAATGCTGATGAGGGGCACCGGGAATGGGCCCGAAATGCATTCTTTAAAAAACACCATGGCTGTATGGTTCAAAAAAAAAAAAAAAAAAAAAAAAAGTTTATGGTCTACAAGTCGAAGCAACAGCCAAGGAAAGGATTTTGAACAAATTCCGAAATTTATCATAAGATACATCAAGGAACCTACAAGTTGTCGATAAGGTTTGTCAGTTTTCTCGTCCTCAGTTAGGGCTTTAGCAAAGTCATGTAGAAAAACAAGTTGTCTCACTGAAAGAAAAAAGTAACTCCAAACGTGAGTTTGAAATTTTTATCCCGTCAGAGTGCACCACTGGTCCTATTTGACGGGCTAGCACACCGGAACTTCATGGGACAACTTATACTTTTCTCACATTAAAAATTTGTGTAATTGCATTTTGAGCTATTTATTTGCGCAAATAAGCTTCTGTCATCGAGACTGCAAAGGAATAATTTGTTTACTCAAGTTTATACTAATTTATTTCAATTATAAAAGCCAGCCAGAGGCCAGATTTACGTAGGTTTCGTACGCAACTGCATTTGGTCGGCAAATAAATGTATTGAGTAAATAATTATGAATGAATTGAGGCTATCAAAGCAATTAATAAGCCATTTTATTTCATCTCGGGCGGAGCCAATTTTCGGACTGCATGCCCATTTTAACGTTGTTACTATTTACCAGCTTTAGGCCCGAGTCTTCCTAATTGGAACTTGCACATTTAAAAAAATGGGTTTTCTTGAAAAGGGCTCTCTTACAATACTATTGTACACAGTCGGATTTTATTCAGCGAATTTTGAAAAATTTTGAGTGGGGTTTGACAAGTCACAAATTATACTCACGGTGCGGGGAGAGGGGTGTAAGACGAGTTTTCTGGAAGGCAATTTTTCTTGCTACAGTAAACAAATAATTTCAGTTCCTTCGAATTATTTTCAAGTAATTAACTAGTCATTTGCCCTCATACCATGTATCATCATCTGAAGAACTTAGATACTTACTTAAAAATCACTAGACGACTAGACGCACTTCGGGTTGCAATTTCAGTTGACATCCTTCAGATCACATGTCAAACCACCACTTATCTTCCCAATCTGAGATTTATGCAAGTTCTCCATTCAACTGAACTGATAATGCGTTCTAAAACTTCTACTTAAAATACTTCAACCCGTTTCCTCACCACCTTAGAAGAGTAAATAAGGAATCGAAAATAAGTTTCGTTAATTTCATCTTCTGGAGGTAGGGTTTAACGGCGCGTTTTTTTTTTACGTGCGGTATCGCCGCACTTGGCAGCCCTAATCCACGAGGCGAGCACCTTCTTTCATTTAAGTTTTGAAAGCTTACTCAAGTTTTTAGCTTCCACGTTACTCCTTCTTTTTCTATTAAGAAATTTACACATGAAGTGCATACGTGTGCAAACATAGAAAAGAAGGATTTCTTTGGCGAAGCTGATCTGATGTTCCTTTTTTTCACACCCTACTAAAGGTAAATTATTTTCAGATTCCTGCAAAGAATACACAACGCTAATGAAGGTATCGGTATGCAAGGGATCTTTGTCCTTAGTTGCAGTTATGTGGCGTTCGATATACTGCAGAAGCTGAATTAATTCGAGCGTTGGCTTCTTCAGTGCTCCATACAGAACTCGTTCTTTAAAATATTCGCTTACCGACGCTTGTTCACCCACAACAGACGCCTGGCATTCGGAACATTCTGAGAACGATATCGCCTTCTTTCCAACGTAACCTGCGAAATACTCGACGGCATCATCGTATTGGACGAACGAATACAGGCATTCCTCTACGTCTCCTGTACGAAGATTATTTAGTTACATTAACGCTTATTCCTACAAGTGTTGCTCGAAAATAAATCATTACCTGCTCCATCCAAGATTCTATCGAGCATAACATCTATTTGAGCTTTCCTCGTTTCAGACGTAGCTGCATTGTCTCGGGATGAGACCAAAGACTTGAGAGTCTCTCCTCCAGTTACGTTGGACCCTTTCGGAGGTTTCATTAAAGAGTACACAGATAGAAGCCGGTATATTTGGATGAAACTTGTTGGGCTCGGACGATTGTTACATCCGCCACTCGTCCTGTTCAATCCGAAAAAACCCTGTGTCGGAGGAGTGAAAATCGTATTACTACACAGGGTCCAAAATTGTCAATGCTTTCTCCATGTCTTCTTCAATATCTGAGCAATGCGTGGCCACAAAAACATGGCGTGTTGGAAAGAGGACAACATTTCCTACAAAGGGATGATTTTTCGCATAAATAGTGCAGTAAACTAGTCCCCATAACAATTTCCGCCTGCTCCCTTCACATGATTGGTGAAGAGGCCTGCGAACATCCATTTAATTCCATGTTTCACATGAGGCGAGACGACATATGGAAACTGTCACTCCCCCCTCGCACCAATATCTACAGTAGTGGTATGGATTGTTTTGAAATTTCTTCAAGCGGGAGGGCTTAAGCTTTTTTATGCAAAGGAAGGCAGAGCTTTATGCAAAACCACGCCTTTGCAGAAATCACAGCTTTTGCAGTTACAACGCCGAGAACGACAGCGTTCTTCGAATGCAGCAAAGTTGGGGTCATACTATAACATGATTTTCGTTATTGTCATCTGCACCTACGAAAAAAAGGTTTTCTGTAACAGCCAGACATCTGAAAGCCTGCCTCCATGGCAAGTTTTTTGTGATGAGCGTTCCTTCTTCTTAGGGCTATGTGTGAAATGACAGCAGGCTGAATGACGAGTGAAA
Organism: Corythucha ciliata; assembly: GCA_038030265.1. Classification (NCBI taxonomy): domain Eukaryota; kingdom Metazoa; phylum Arthropoda; class Insecta; order Hemiptera; family Tingidae; genus Corythucha; species Corythucha ciliata. The sequence goes on along the minus strand of CM075941.1, from coordinate 23,117,148 downwards.
TTAGAAAAAATGCTCTTTCAACCAATCTCTAGGGGCATAAAAATGTGGATACTTAAAAAAAATCTTGTTCATCTGAAAGGCAATTTTGTCTTATTTACAACACCGTCCTTAAATGTTTCTATATCCTCGCGTTGCCCTCCCGCGTTTGTATCCCTTATTTTGCTGCAAAAATGGTGTACAGTGCCTTATTGTATGTCTGACATATTTCCAGATAAACCCGTATAACAACGGAAAGCATGTTTTTTTGTTGTTTTCATGTTAAAGTTTTTATTAGCATAATGATGGAAATAAGATTTACATGATACATAATATGTTTTGGTTAAAGTGAGATTTATGCACCTTATACTGAACACAAATTTAAATGACGAGCGATTCATAATTATTGAGATAGAACATTTTTAAAAATAGCAGTAGAACCTAAACAGTAGACATTATAATTCGGAGTGAAACCCCCTAAAGACTAAAAATTAATCTGTGTTGCTAAATAATTCACAATTAGGAACGAAGCAATTAGGCTTGCTTCTTTTCAATTAAAATCACTCCAATAGCAAAAATTAGTAAACAAATTAATTGTGAACAAAACTTCTTCCGTAAAGTCAAACACCACTAATCACACTTCTCAAAACACCGCTACAAAATGGATAAGCTATGTCAAATAGGGACCGCCGCGCTGCTAACGGGAGCAAAAATGATAACTCAGGTTTAGCTTCAGTCCGCCTTCTAGTAAGTGAGACAACTTGTTTTTCTACATGACTTTGGGCTTTAGTCAACTTTAAATTTCGGTCGATAGGGGTGTTTATTTTCTTGCAATCTTGCATTTGAAATTTTAACAACTGTTGCACATGCGCAGACTGGTGTATCTTCATTATTCCCTTACTTCTATCGCGTTCAAATTCCAAACCCAAGAATGACTTGACTTCACCAAGATCTACCATGTCAAAATTTTTATTCAACTTCAATTTAAAATTTTTAATTTCTTCTGAGCTGTCACAAACCAAAATTAAATCATCGACATAAATAAAACAATAAAGTAAGAATTTTTCAGTTAATTTAAAATAAAGACATGAATCATGAAATGAACGGTTAAATTTTTCTTTCAACATCAATTGATCGAATTTTTCGTACCAATTTTTTGGGGATTGTTTTAAACCGTATATTGAGCGATTCAATTTGCAAACATATTTCTTTTCGGCGAGTTCTTCAGGGAGGTTCGTATAGATATCCTCCTTGAGATCTCCGTGGAGAAATGCCATTTTTACGTCCATTTGAACCATTTCGTGGTCAAATTGATTGGCAATTGACATTAGAGTGCGGAAAGTGGACATAGAGGTAGCGGGTGGCTGATGCGTAATTTTCGCACACACCGTATGAACATGACCTGATTCACCACAAAAAGCGCACAACGTACCCTCTTCGGTCCAGGCGCGGATCCAGGGGGGGGGGTCACGGGGGGTCATACCCCCCAAATCATAAGAATATTTAGCCCATAGTTGGAAGGCTAATCTGGTCCCCCCGCAATAATAATGATAATAAAAAAATGATAATAATAAAAATAATACTAATAATCCCCTTCGCGAGACGCTGCAAAACAAGCAGTGCGCTTCAAGGAGTTCACCTTTCCAGCAAGCACAGGGAGCTCGGATGCTCCCTCTTTTTCTAACTGAGCAGGGTTTACACCCAACTGGTCCTCATTACAACTGAACCACACTACAACTGGACCACACGACAACTGGTCCTCACTGAGGAGATAACGTGGAGATAACGTTATCACATTACAACTAGACCACAACATTGACGTCAGCCATCCACAGCGCATGCGTTCGGTAGTGAAGTGGTCCCTTCGTTTGGGACTTGGTTTGTTTGATTGCCTCGTTCACGGCATCTGAATCTTTGCGAAGCAAAGTGAACGCTGAACGTTACAATCATTATAAAAATAGATATGATAAAGAGATATCTTCCTCTTTCAGATATTACATTGATAATGGGAATAATTGTATATTGTATCTCCTGTAAATTATTGTACATTAATCGTTTTCACGTAGTCTCTAGGTCGGTAGTTTTTTGAATTTTCGCAAGATGCTGATGAACGGGAAAAATAGTGATTTGTGAACTTATGAAGGGTGGACTTAGTAGGTCCGTTTCATTGTTTTCCGAGAGCTAAACTCGGTTCACCAGAACCGTGAGGGCGAAACAGGGACTGTTGATGTTGCGGCTATATAGGCGCCGCGGCCAGCGTTCAAATTAGAACAGATGTTGATGTTTGCCTCTGATAGACCTGTGAAACAAGGATTTATGCACCAACAATTCATGTGAGTACTTTGTTCTTACCACAAAATTGTACCCTGAATTGACGAATTAGTTATCCGCCTATGCACAGGTTCATAATACATTTGGAGAGGACAACACTGAACATTCACTTTGTCAATTGCATAGCCTCCAAAACGTCGCCACTATGAATGTAGTAGGTATGCACAGGTCATGGCTGGAAAATTTCAGTGATATTTGCGATGCCGTCTTGACTGTTTTACGTACAGCCTCTTATAGACCAGTGGAACAAGGATTTATTCACCAACAATGCCTGTGAGTTCTGCGAAACGACCCACAGAATTGACGGCATCAAGTAATTTCGCCCATGCACAGGTCAAGTGGTCTGGTTGGAAAAGCCCACTGATATTTTCGATGCCTACTTGAGTGGTTTATGTTCAGCCTCTTGAAAACCATTGCGACAAGGACTTATCGACCAACAGTGCCAGTGAGTATTTCAAAATTTGTCTTACTTACCGTCGCAAACGTCCTACTTTTGTCCTACTTTGTCTGATGTCCTCAGAAACCATTTTTACACTGGAAAACCCTACCCAGGTGTGCGCTGGCGCCTCCTAGTGGGCGAAAATTGAGCGTTTCGTGATGCCGTTGGGTTTCGTCGGTTTTCCTCGTCCACAGAGCAGGCCAGCCATACCTGCCTGCGTTGAGGCTCCTTTTTGGACTACTGAGGCCGCCGTCAGCGGCATAATTCGGACGACCAAAAGCGCTGGAATCCGGGGGAGAACACCTTCAATGGTTTGTGTGATTGAAAATGCGTTTTGATTTTCGGTTCCCTCCCCCTGTGTCATGATACGCCGTCTCCTCCCTATGCCCCTTGCTCAGAAGTCCTCTTCGCATAGCCCTACGATTCTGTACAACAAAATCCGGTAAACGAACCTTCACGAACCAGTGCAGCCAAAATATTTCATATTTTGACCCAGATTCTGATTAGTGCTCAAAGAATGGCAATTTTTGTTTCAAAACTATTTTCTCCCACAAGAAGCTGGAAATTCGGTCCAAATTTTATACAATGTGAATGAGGGGGGGGGGGGTCCAATTTGGCGGATCAGCTTCGGCCACTGCGGTCCAACCAGCTCCTGTCCTGAATCTTAAAATTCAGCAATAAAATTAGAAATGCCTTTAAAAACTGCTGTTCAATTCCATAACCTAGTCGTATAAGAGCCAAACATTTCGCGTTATGTATCGAGGACCCAAATGTCTGGCTCAGTATAAAAACCTTGGGTTTTACGCGATGGGTATAGTTGTAATTTTGGGCTTTTTTGTTGTGATTGCGTTCAATAATAAATTTGTAACAAATGTGGCGGTGGGGGAGGGGATGAATGAAAATATCCGCGCAAAAAAAAATTCTGATTATTATTTTGATTATTATTATTATTAGGTGTCTTTAGGAGTCCGATTAAGCCTCATCAGTTTTGTAAAAAAGTGTTTAATTCGGCGACGTTTCGGCCACCCCGGCCATGGTCACGCCTAAAAAGAGAAAACAGAGCCCTCAGCGAAGAACATAAACCGCCCCCCCCCCTAAATGGGAGTCCGGCGAAAACACCGAAGTGTGAAACTGACCACCTGCGCTACAAACCTTTGATCTTCAAATATCTAGGACGCCGTCATACCGGCTCTCCAGCCAAACCGTTATACATTTAAAATAATTAAATCACATATAAGACTAGTAAAAAGTTGACGAGGGGTGAGAGAGAGCTCACAAGTGGAAGGCTCGCCGCAGGCTCGAATGGTGGAATGGTGTCTCGCCCTTCAACCAGAGGTCGTGTATTCAGTTACGCCAGGCGTTTTGGCGCGGTTTCCCAATGATGCTGGCGTAACAGAGACTTAAATTCCCAACGTCGGACTTGAAGTTCATGGCCCGATCGATGTTCGACGTAATGTGGAGGGCTTCGATAATCTTCCTCTTCCTTTCATTGCATTCACGATCTATAATCCGCGGATCGTCGAAGGCCACCTGATGGTTTCCCGTTGCCTGATTTTTGAGAACGTGATCGCTAAGTCCTGTGCTCATCCTGCCTGCGGCCACGTCAAGTTTATGCTGGTGACATCGTGTTTTCAGTTGTTGCCTTGTCTCGCCGATGTAGACACTTCCGCACGAGCAGCCTAGTTGGTAAATGACATTAGTTTCATTTTCCGGTGGGATCCTGTCCTTAAGGTTAGAATATACTCTTCTCAATTTGTTGTTCGGCTTGTGAGCGACTATGGTCTCTACATCGTATTTGCGAAGGGTAGACACGAGTTTCTCGGATAGGCCTGGTACGTATGTTACGCCTCTATAGGTTTTGGCGGTCGGAGGAGGGTCCACCAGTTCTATGTCTCGTTCCTTCTCTCGTTCGATGGGCGGTGTTTTATTCGCTTGCGAGAACCACAAGTCTTTGATCAATCTCAGCGGGTAACGGTTCCCCAAGAGAACATCAAAGACTTTCCGCTTCGTCCACTCCAACCATTTGGTGTCGGTCCTCTCTATGGCCCTTCTCACGAAGTTCGAAGCAACGTTCCTCTTCTGTTTTATTGGGTGAGACGACAGGTAATTCAAAAATCTTCCACTGGTGCATGGCTTGATATACCATCTGCTGGACAAGCTGCCGTCATCCTCCCTGATGAGTTCGACGTCCAAAAACGGTAGTCTCCCCTCGACCTCACGTTCGGCCGTGAATTTGACCCTGGGGTGGACGCTGTTCAGCCTCTCTAGAAACGGCTCTACTTCATCTGCTGGCAGAACACACACCATGTCATCGACGTATTTATAAAGAAACTTCGGTTTCACCGGAGATTCTTCCATTACCTTGTCTAGTGCTTGATTCAGGAAGATCCCGCTGATATTCACGGAGAGGGGCGACCCCATGCTTAGCCCATATACCTGTCTGTAACATTTCCCGTCTTGTTGAAAATATCCGTTAGTGCAGCAGAGTTTGAGGCCCTCTACAAAAACCTCTTTCCCCTTCACGTCGGTGTGCGGTTTGACTACCTCCCAGTCCTTCTGTATGGTACGGATGGCTTCTTGGATCGGAGTATTCGTGAATAACGCTACAACATCGACGGATACCAACATGTCATTCGTATCAAGTCTGACGTCCTTAATTTTATTCAACAATTCCACCGCGTTACTTACGTCGTACGGATTTCTCATGCGAAGGGCGTCGAGTGCTTAATCGGACCCCTAAAGACACCTAACAATCAGATGCCTCGTGACTCCAGGAACCCTACATTATTATTATTGTTTTCGTCTGTGTTATTTGTCTTTCATTTTTATCCTGGAAGAGAGACTGAGATAAACCTGTGATCAAAAAATATGTTTAAGCAAAATAATAAGAAATTGAAAAATTAGAATAAATATATACCTCAAAAAAATACTAGATGAAATGTAGTTTCAGCTCTGCATATTGGGCAATTACTGCCCAACCTTTGTATATAGAGCTCACAAAACCTCCCATGCCCGCACGTCGACGAAAACCCGAGGCCGTCATTTGTGAGTGTGCAAATCACGCAATCGAAGCCTTGAGTTTCTGAGTAACCCACGAAAAGTTGATTAATGAATTATAACTTAAAAATTTAGGTTAGTTCTAAGTTAATACAAATTATAATGGTTAATTAAATTTTAAATTCATAAAAAGAGACTGTTGTCTAAAGTGCATTTCATTTCTGCTATTGAATAATGAATACTCAAATCTTGTTGCTTGTTAAGCTTTGGCAGCGATTTAAAAGAGAAAACCATTCTTTTTTTCAAAGAAACTGCCATTTCAGCCGATGCATAGCTAATTAACTCCAATAATAAAAAAGTAAATTTGAGGGTTCGCATTGAAGAAATCGGTTTGACCCCTGGGATGTCGATACGCTCAGATTTTGTGTGGGAAAGTGGTGGTTGACTTTTTTTGATAAATTAGGGGGCCTATTCTCTAACAAAAGAGCAAAAGGTCCGTTCCATTGTTTCGCGAGTGCTACACTTATGAAGAAAATCATCTGGTTTCATTCAAATTTTCAGAATAAGTCAATGAAATCACATGGTTTTTTACACTAGTGTAGCACTAGCGAAACAATGGAACGGACCTCATATGTTTGTCAGAGCAATGCTTCTATTTGATTCATTTGTAAAATGAAAATAAAATAGAAACATCGGGGACGGGCACGGCTTTAGAATGTCAACGTTGTTATGGAAATCCCGCCCCCGCCGGTCTATCAAATCATATGTGTCATCCAAGAATCCACCAATCGTGTTCGACAAAAAAATGGATGAGAAAAAAAGGTGCCCGTCCCTGATTGCTAAGAAAAACATACTGCTTTTTCGTTAGAGAATAGGCTGCTAGGAATCTCAAATTTATATCAATTTGAGCAGCTTGTCGAGGCCACCGTGTGGTACGATAGTACGCACCGGATTCTTTCGGAAATCCCAGGAGAGGAAGTGGTGGTGGTTAATAAAACGCTAATTTAAATACCCAAACGAAAACCGAACGATTTTTATTATTCAACAGAAATTATTTTGTTTTATTTCAAACGACGAGGTTCTAAGTATGGTAACATATGAGGTAAGGACTCACCGATGGGTGAAGGGGTTGACGAGACGTAGTGCGGGTGGAGTTCTAGAGTGGCGTGGCCACGATGCCGAGGGGGAACTGGTCAAGAGAGCGACGTGTTCCGGTACGTATTCCCAAGTAAACTTTAAGACGGTAAAGTAGTGTAGGAAGGTGTACGGTGGTACTGTTAGACCCACCTACATTTGATGGTACGAGTGTAGGTCCCTCTACTCGACGATGACGGATGGACGAAACGACGATAGTAAAGTCACGAATGACGACGGTGTAGGTCCACCTACACGTGATGTCACGAGTGTAGGTCCTTCTACTTGACGAAGACGGATAGACGAAACGATGACAGTAAACTCACGAATGACGACGGTGTAGGTCCACCTACACGTGATGACACGAGTGTAGGTCCCTCTACTCGACGACGTTGGACGGGCGACTTCTGACTCTAGTCTTTGGCTCACAGCGGCTCTTTTCTTGACCGGCACACTTTGGTGTAGACTTCCCGACACACACTGTTCACACAGTGATGGCACGAGTGTAGGTCCTTTTACTCGACGACGTTGGACGGACGATACGACGGTAGTGAAGGGTCACGAATGACGACGGAGTAGATCCACCTAAACGTGATGGCACGAGTGTAGGTCCTTCTACTCGACGACGTTGGACGGACGACTTCTGACTCGAGTCTTTGGCTCACCGCTGCCCGCGGAGTGCGGATACACTTACACTGTTCACTGACTAACGAAGCACTAACTCACTTACTCTTTTCTTGACCGGCACACTTTGGTGTAGACTTCCCTACACGGTACACTATTCACTAGACTTTTTTGGTAGATCACTTTACTCACTGACTCTCTTTTAACCGGCGCACTTTCCTTGTAGACCCTTTTACCCTGTACACTGAATTACTTCAACTGACACGTAACGCTCGAGTGCTCACTAGTTTTCCGACTCCGACTTGACTGTCTGTACTTTTTCTGTCGGGTCTGTTATATATTGTCATCCCCACTCTGAAAATGACGTCCTAGGCGCATGGCTATGAATATTGTGGAAAAAAATGGGGACTGACGAAGAGACAAGATTTTGGTGGGTTAGGGAGTTTCGCCGAGAGAGAGCGTATGCTTTAACTTTTCTCTATACGTATTCTAATGCTCTTCGGTTTTCGTTTTGGGGTTCTTATATCTATATGCGACAACAAAAATTTACAACCGTGGACTCTTGGTGACATGGTTACCTATAATTACCGTTTTGTTTAACAACTTAATAATCTAGTGAATCTTACCTTCTACGAGATTGTATCTTGGAGCACGAAGGACTGATATGAGCGACTAAGGCTAAACGAATTTATCAACGAACAACTAAAATGAATTGATACTTAATCGCTAAACGTTAAACTAATCGATAATAGTCCGACGGCGGTTTACTTATCCTACTGAATTTGATCAGACCTAGTATTGTTCCTTAGTATTAAAAGTAAAAAATCAAAAAAAAGAAATGTATAATTGTTTAAAAAAGAAAAGACAGTTTGGTTCATTATCACTTCACAATTTCCCCCCTCCAATAGAAAAGAGGAGTGAATGGGTTTAAGCCGTTCGCCCCACGGAGCGAAGTCCTAATATACACGCTTTGCATCGTAGGTCCTCTTCTCCGGTGCGGGATTTTTTACAGTATTCGTCGTGGTCGATGAATTTGGATTTTGCCCTCCTCCTTAAATGTTCGCACTTGATGCTCATCGTTGTAGTTCGAGCTCGGCCGGTCCTCTGACATACGGGGCAGGGTATGTCGACTGAGGGGCGGCGGGACTGGTGTTTGGCAGGTCTTTTCGGTCCAGGTGCGGGAAGGGGTGCTGACACACTGCGGACTACAGCCACTGTCGGGTTTACTATCTCATTACGGCTTGTGGCTCGTTCAACCTCCTCGTCGGCTTCGTGACATTCTTCGTCTACGTCGGTGATTGGCGACACTAGTAGGTAGTAGCTGCCCGACTGTAACCACCTCCGTTCACGCGTCCCGTCCGCACGTGTGCCGGTTCCCTCTCAGGATCCGGAGTCGCTACAGTTGTCTGGACAGGGTCCTCTCGGTTTTCCGGCTCCTGCTCTTGACGATTCACCTTCGCGATAATGGCCTCTCCGTTCGTCTGTACAATTTGTATCCATCCCGAGACCTCCCGGTAATATGGCTTAACGTGGGGTGTACAACGACTTTCCCCTTTGAAAGACGAGACGAGGGATTCGGCACGGGTCATCACCCGTTCCAATTTTTCCAATGTTTCGTAACCAAGCAACGACTGATTTATCGTTTGCGTTAGCGTTAGCGGTGGTGTTGCTAAAAGTCTCTAAAGTTTCGATGATAAAACAAAAATGGTTTCATTATTCAGCGCTAAGCATGCGCTAAGGCTCGTTCACGAGCTCTGTGCTATGCGTCTGTGGAGTGTATACAACCAAACAGATTTATTCTCTCGAAAAATGAAGCATTTTTATAGGTTGCTTAGGCTTCATCACAAATGGATGCATAAATTTTTGATTGTATCGTGAATGTTAAAAGATTTAGGTAATTGATTAATTAATTGAGTAAAACATTCTTTAATAATATTCAAACATGCCGACTAGTTTCGGGGTTAAATGCACCCCATTTTCGAGGCATCCGTAGGTCTAAAAAAAAAAACAAATCTCCCCGTCACATGTCAAAAACCCTCACATCCAACAATCCTGTTGATAGACAGGTAATCCAGGAAACTTGTGGAAACTTGTCAGGAACTTGTCCAGGACAAGTTTCCTGGATTACCTGTCTATCAACAGGATTGTTGGATGTGAGGGTTTTTGACATGTGACGGGGAGATTTGTTTTTTTTTTTTTAGACCTACGGATGCCTTGAAAATGGGGTGCATTTAACCCCGAAACTAGTCGGCATGTTTGAATATTATTAAAGAATGTTTTACTCAATTAATTAATCAATTACACAAATGGATGCATCACAAAAAAGTCCCCATCTTATCAGCTTTGTTATGGTGTATTCACATTTCACCACTGATGTTTCTCGACGAATATCGTGAGCAATGGGGAACTTGCATGAATGTCCGATTTGGAAGAAAAATATACCGATGGATTGGCACACGGAGAGAAGGAAAACAACTGTACTTGCAGCCCGATTGATGCATCTGTTGATTTTTAAATAAATTTCAAAGTTCTTCAGGAGGGGTTGGATGGTGCGAGGGTAAATGACGTCAATGTTTAGATGTGAAGCATTTGAGACATTTTTGTTTACAAATAACAAGAAAAATTGTACCAAAGAAAGCACGTTTTACCCCCTCTTCACCGAGCACCATCAATTTCATCGAATAGCCTTTGACGTAACCAAGCCCCCACTCAAAATTTTTTAAAAATTCGCTTTAAAAAACCATTGATTGTTTTCAATGTAAAATGTGAGCAATTGTCTTGTTGAAGGGCCCTCTTCAAGAAACACCATTGCTTGAAAAATGTGCAAGTTCCCCATTGTTATTTATTCTGTTGCAAACGGCGTTTTTGTGCATTCTGGCGTCGTTATCGCGAGAAAAGTCAGTAGTACCGTGAAATGTGAATACCCCATAACAAAGCTTAGAAGAAAAGGAATTTTTTTTCTAGCATCGTCAGTCTATGGGACAATCCGATTGGATACAGCAATGTTTTGGAAAACGTACAACTTATGGAGTTTCTGTGAATCTATGACAAAAGGCCAAATTTCTAGGAGTTAGTGATGATTTCAAGCAATGAAATAGCCTCTATCTCACATGCAATTTTCTATGGTTCCTGAAACTGCCATCAATGTTTGGATCATGTGCGATATAAGCCAAGAAATCTCGGATTTTTGAAAGAAATTGCCCTGTTTTTGCATTATAAAGAAAAATAATAATAAAACAGGAATGGCTCGAGATAGGACACCTCCGGAGATGGCATTTTACTCGGCTTTAGACGTAGTCTCACCCAAAGTTTTGTGTCACCGTAATACGGATCCACTTTGTATATAAATCCTAGGCCAATGGAAGCCTTTTTTCCCTAATAAAGCAGCGCCCCTTGAGAAGAATGAGAGGTATTTGTCCCTTTTAAGGGCATATTACCAACATTCTATCGTCCTCTTCAATCGCAATTTACTTTTACAAAACTCAATCATGTAAAAAACGAAAAGTGTCCTAAAATGAATTTTTCCCAACAATTTTAAAAATACGAAAAATGTATGCTATTACACCCGCCGAAACTCTCGAGCTGTTCACTTGGGGTTTAGGTCTAATTGCACCGTACAAAGTACTAAATTGTAAAAAAAAAATTGAGCCCATAAAGCATTTTTGAATGTTGGTAAGTGACAACGTTTGTTATGAGTCGAAACTGATAACCGTGACGTCAAAGTTTTGTGGCGTATACCCCTTAAATATTATTTGTGGGAACGAACAAATCGATCTATTCTATAACATGATGCAACCCGTTCGAGAGTCCATCGCACTACGTGGACAGACAAAAAATATGTTTATTTATCTCTATGCTTTCATGTTTTTATCCCCCTGTTTTCTTCTGCCCGATCTCTCCTCCTCCCCAAAGTGCTGATGCGCACTTCTACAATCTACACAAGACATTCGGTTTGGTGATGTTGTGTTTAATTAAAATCATTTTTAATTTTCACCATTATAACTTCGTTCGTTAATCAAAATATTTTTTGTCCATTAACAATTTTGGGTGCACTTATAAAGTTTTGTACCGTGCTTGATTTTCATTGTACACAGAATAATGGAAAAATTCACCGTTGGATGTCACAAGGAGCCCCTTGTTTCGACGAATTTAAATTGTTACGCAAACGACACAAATTGTGATGCCGAACGTTCGTGAGTTTTTTATCCTCTTATTTCATTGTTTTGATGTCTGCCAGCAGTGTATGCGCATAGAAACCAACGAGCTGGATATTTCAGTTTTTTTATTTTTCCCTTTTCATAGTAATTAGTATATTACATTACGAGGCTAGTAAGTGGTGTTTTCCGGCGAGGTATCTAGTTTGGCGTACGAGGCGGAGCCGAGTACTCTAAAAAATACCGAGCCGGAGAAGCACTTAGGCCGAATGATGTACGCTGTTTTTCGCGAGACTACTACGAAATAAATAATACTGTGGCGAAAACCTAATTCTGCAGGTGGGTGAAAACTGCTTGTTAAAGAACGAGTCTGTTCTCACCTAGGTATCTCATGACCTTACAATTTTTCATAAGTTAAATTCACTTATTCATTTTGAATAAGTCAGACTTAAGGGGAAAATGCAATTAATTTCATGTAAACAAGGTTCGGCTTAACTAAGCCGAGGTGGTGAAATCCACCATTAGAGACCTTTTAATACCAGGTGAAATCACCGCCATATTGTGGTAGATGAACTTAATAATAAATTTCTTGTTTACATGTAACTTCGTAGTATCGTAGTAATACCCAGCTAGCTGGCTCGACCAGTAGAATTCAGGTGGCGTATAAATAGGCTCCGCCCACTAGTGGATATTTTTGGGTTCCCTTCAAAAGCCTCCTGGGTTTCTCCATAGTTTTTGTTTCCACTCCAACGCACCCCACCCGTGCACAACATTTTCAGGTTATCTTATCTTAAATACTTATTAAAATCTACCCCAATAAAACCAAGGATGCGTTCACTCGGTTGTATAGTTACCTTAGCTTCCTCAATTCTTCCGCCAATTCAGTAATCCACCTACGTCATCCGCTTACTACGGTCATTTCGGAAATAATTCGAATTCCACCTCGCGTTTCCACTCCGCCATCACCTATCTTCACTCTTTACGCATGGTGAAATTCAGCGTGCCTAAAGTTAGACTTTACGCACGCTGAACATCTACATAAAACCATTTATTACAAACGATCGTAGCCGGAAATAGTATATTACGATACAAGGTCGTAATGAAGCCTATTTCGGGTGAGGATAAAAGTTGCCGACACGAGACGCATGACATTTCGGGAACAAGATCTATCGTCATTTTATAAACGCTCACCAACTGTCCTTCAATAGCCCATCTCAATCTTTCCATTGATTGAGAGGCGATGTACCTCAGGCCATCTGATTCGATAAAATAACTTTTTAAGTGTTCATCGTGTACCAAGACATGATTCGAATAATGGTCACAACTCACTATAAAAACTCCAAAATTGTGGTCGATGTTGGAGTTCTGCCGCCAATCGTGCGTGAAAGCTCTCGGCATAATTGTTTGTCCGATGTTGCGTGTCGTACAACGAGAGGGAGTAGACGCCTACTTGATTTATCCAATAGTTTTCTTTATAATTTAAAAAGGGATCGAGAATAGTAGGATTGTCTAGAGCCGATGCTAATCGGCGAATTATGGTGAACCCCCACTCTATATGAAAATCGTTTGGTAACCCAGTGATGGGATTGGGAGGGAGGTGTGGCAAAGCCATGACCTGTAATTAAAGCAGTTCAAATAGGATATTGTTAGTTTCACTTTACATTAAACCTGAAATATACTAACCATCCTGACAATGCGTCGCACGCCATTGTCTTGTTGGAGGGTTGTCCGAAGACCCTCCCTCTGACAAAGTCTGCGAAGTATTGCCTTGAACAAAAAAATAAAAACTTGCTAATTGAATTCGTAGATGACTGAAATAAAAAAAATGTAATTATAATAACACAATGAGCTACGCAACTTCACGTTTCCCCTATCCATCAGGACAAAGGTTTTAAGCCCCGTTCACGAGCAAAGCCTTTTGATAGGTTACATTGTCTCCATAGACGCATTGCTCAGAGCTTGTGAACGGGCCTTAATAAACTATGAGCTGTAGGAATGAGAAAAGGCATGACTTTATACTGACACACCTGCACACCTGTTTATGAATGAAAATGACGATTTTTGTTCATAATTGATTGCCATATGCTTGAAAAAACGCAAGCATAATCGTGCTCTTTTTTATTCATACGGCTCAATAAGTTTACTGATGAGCAAATACTTAAATTAATAGTCTATTCACTTTTAGTGATGGACTCCCGCCCGCCCTTAAGTTTTGTGGAATGAGCTTCTCCTTTCCCCTTCTACTAAACATAACGTACCAAGAATAATTTTAGAACATAATGATCATTGTGTAGTGGCTGTACATAACCCACAGGTACAGCAACGCGGATTTCAGCGCCATATTTGTTCCCTCAGTCGTTAGGGTAAACACAATATCTTGAATGAAAAAATTGTCATCGAAACAACAAACAAATGCGGAATGCGGTCGAAATAAATAAAATTGCCCTACTTATCATTGAAATTAAGCAACCCGTTCGATAGCCCATCAGTAAGTGGACAGACTATAATAAAGTAACGATCCATGCCTTTTAACTCACTTGATTGTAGTGGAACCAGCAACCGACGTGTCGCGATTCTGGGAACACTTGCGCTGCTGCGGTCCTTAATGCTCTCTCGAAGTGGTCAAAATTTCAACCGACTCCCATTCAACTGCGCGGTCGAGCAGTAGTCTTGCCTGATTGAGCAGGGCTTTATACGTGTCCCCCGTATGATCCGTCAGAAAGGCAAACAGCCAAGGAATCGTCTGTAAAAGAAGGGATAATCATACGTAACGGGTTGATGATTTGAATGAGATATTTTATAACTAAATTATTAATTTGAAAATTTGTTTGTGGTCGTTGAGGGCACCTATATGCGTATACCTACTACATTTTTAATTGAGCTAAGTTTCAATTTTTCCCTAGCATCCACCATAATTTAACTCTTGATGAGCTGATTAAACTTACAATGAATTCCAAATGAACAAACTATACATTTAGCTTGCTTTCAACGTACCGTACTTTCTGTTATTATCTGAATTGTGAATAGCTGGGCCATCCCTGGTCTGATTGGCCTCACGCTGTAGGTTCCATCTAAGCCTGAAAAAATAAATCATGTAATGGCCGTGTCCAACGTGAGTGGGAAATGCGGACGGGCTTATTTTTTCTCAAACTCAATGGGAATATTCGTTTGTCGTTGAGAGAAGGTAAGTCGGGGCTGAGGGAGAAGTTCAGGATTGACGTCACCTTTACAAAATTATACTATGTTTTTTTCTTACAAAAGAGTGCTCTTTGGGCAAGCAGTTCGGAACATTTCAGAATGGCAAACGAAAATCCCTAGTATTTCAATCCCGAAACTGGCCTTCATTAAAAAAAAAAAAGCCCGCAACGCTCGCCCGCCCGTAATTTCCGCTCATAGACATTTCTTTTCCACATTAATTATTAATACAAATTCCAATCATACGTTGATCGTGAGGACATGTGGAAAGACAGTGATAGTGACAAAAGTTATAGAATAGCCCCCAAGGCATAACAAATAAAAACTGTCTCTATGCCCGAATCATTTTAAATTTTCCATATTATTTACCAAGTCCATTAATTTCTTCTCCATTTTGCAGTAACGTTGTCACCACTCGGGGATCGCAAAAATAGACTCCTCGAAATTCATTATCGTGATTCAATCTCCCCCCATAAAATTTTTCGTCTCCTCCATGAATATTGGAGAAGATGGCGAATTCGTCGTTTTCCAATGTGGTGGCCAATTCTTGTAACGTTCGAGGGAGGGGTGGCAACGACTTATTCCTCGCCCGTCGCATTCTTTGTATTACAGTATTCGTCGGTATCGATGCCACCAGCTCTGGCGTCCTATAACAAACGATTCAAACTACATATTACATTATGTATCAGTATGACATCGCATTAAAGAAGCCGCTTCAACTAAGCAACCTGCTGTTCGCGCAGTGATCGTTCGGGCAATTACATGGCAATAAGAACTTATACAACTACGTATTTCTTCTTACACGTATATAATAAAATATAAATGATATGGGTTTCGAGCTATAGCTTTGATAAATACTACAGGACCAAAAATAAACTATGAAATTTGCACTTGGAGAAAGAGTATGACCAAGAAATGCAATGAAAAGTTTATGTGGGAAGAAATTGTCAACCCCC
This sequence comes from Corythucha ciliata, assembly GCA_038030265.1. Taxonomy (NCBI): domain Eukaryota; kingdom Metazoa; phylum Arthropoda; class Insecta; order Hemiptera; family Tingidae; genus Corythucha; species Corythucha ciliata. Next base: position 23,101,342 of record CM075941.1, on the reverse strand, counting down.
AATTTGAACCTGAGGGCATTAAGAGTATATCATTGGTTCTTCGATATGGTGCTAAATGCCTAATTAGTAGAAAACGCGAATTCAATAAATGCATACCTCAGGCATTCTTGCCGGTATATGTCACGTGACGGACCATCTTCTGTTCTTGCTCGTCGTATCAAAGTCGATATGAATTCGTTGCCGTCGAGTCGGCCTTGTTCCGTCGCATGGTTATGGCGCTCTCCTGGTAAAAGTATTACATATTAATTATTTAGGAGGATGTTTTCAATGATGAAATTATCTTCATGAACATATAATACCATGTAGAAGTTGGCCATTTCTTATGGATGCGGTTCCGCGACATCGGTATCTCATTTCATGGATAAATTTTAGGTATCTGGAAAAAATAATTAGGTATAAATTAACACCACACTTTCCCATAATTGTTAGACGAAAAGTGTGGGATAAAAGTTGGCAATGTGATTCTCCATTGACCTCATTTCGGCATCAACTAACATTTTCGAATTTTTTTCGTGATGCGTGTGAAAGTAAAATCCATTTGCCCCGTAGATAAATCTGCCTCTTTGGCCCGGATATTCCACATCTAAACACAAAGAAGAAGTTTCATTGGCTGCACATAATACTAACCAAAAAATTGATGAATTACAATTTTCGGGTTCCCGTGGACCTTCTACTCCTCTGTCCACAATCAATGGTTGATGGATTTGCTCTAGATAAAGGACAATTAATGAAATGTAATGGACGTTGAACTAATTGACCACACGAAGTAAAATTGATAACTGCATTAAAGAGTGTCAAGGGTTTGGAATATAAGATAATTATCCACCATTAAAATATCTACTATGTTTAAGTCCCTACCCAAACCCTCGAAATGATGAGTCATGCTTTTTACTATTGTCAGAGCTCCCTGATAATTTAAATTCCGCACTTGTTGGTAACGATGTCAGTTTCAGTAACAAATATGCTAATGACAATTACATGAATGGCCTAAAGTAATTCTTTATGCAATTAAAGGTGATGCTACTGTACTATAATATATGTATATTTTCATTCTTCTTTTCAATTTTGGTCTACCAAAAGAATACGTATCTACTTTCACACACGTACCTTCTTCACCGCCAGAACTGTTACTATCCATTCTGCAAAATAACGAAGAAAAAATGAAATTAAAGTCAACATTTCGGGTAGTTTGATTATTTATAAGGCGTTTATTCATTTCCTTATGGCCGCAACTATGAAGACCAATTATTCCTTTCTACAATCAATAGATGATATATGTATAGTAATATTCTAATATTCTTCAATAAAAACATCAACACAGTTATATTCCACTCAGAAAAGGGCTCATTCGCTCTTTCAAAACTAAATCTCTCGGATTTGTCTCGTTCAAAACCCGATTTCGGTGATTTGTGATTTATAATTATCCAAATTTCATTGCATAAGCTCTCCCTACAATTTTGGTTAATGCGAAAAACAAAAACACTAATTTCTCGTGTTTTTCCTCTTTCAAATACAAAATATCGTGGCTTTATAGCTCTTTCTAAAATCGGTTTTGCATCTTTGACTGATTCGAAAGCTAATTTATCTTCTTCAAAAACCAAATTTATGGGTTTGGGTAACTCTAAAAGCTAAATTACGTTATTTTGTCTATTACAAACGCCAGTTACGCGGATTTCCCAACGGAAACCCTCCGCATTCGTCTTCTTCAAATCCAAATTTGAATTACTAATTAGTCCGCAAATTGGTAGTAACAATGAGGAACTTGCGTGAATTGAATGCCCCATTTGGGGGTAAAGTATGCCGGTGAATTGGCACATGCGGACAAGGATATCAACGGTAGTAGCAGCCCGATTGGTGCGTCTGGTGATTTTTAAATAAAGCTCGGTGCACACAATGCATTTTTTTGAAGCATGATGGCCTGCCTGTTCTAAAAAACATCCGGTCACTGATGGAGATCATATGTTTTTTTTTCACCATGCAAGTAAACATGCTTCGAAAAATGCATCGTGTGCACCGAGCTTAAATTTCAAAGTTCTTCAGCAGGAGGGTATGCATGGTGCGAGGGAAAAATGTAAATGTGCAGTTTTGAAGCATTTGAAAAAATTCTAAAATGTTTTGATTACAAATAACAAGATGATTCCTCGACCCCCCCTCCAGTCATCCTTCGTCTACTACTCGGCATACACTTACCCGCCTTATTTCTGCACCAATCCGGGGTTTTAACGCCTCGTCACAATCTCTAGGGAATTCCGCATATTAGTACGGTGCAATTAGTCAAAAAAACGGCCCAACCTCAACATCCAAAGTAAAAGTTCAACGCACGTTCACGTCAAGTTCACGTCAGTTCAACGCGAAATTGCTCCTCACTATAAGGTTGTTGAAGAAGGAAAAAATAAATTTATCCCTACCCAAACAGTATTAGTTACTTTCAGAGGTCAATCTTTGCCAGACTATACATATATCTATCCTGGTGCATTGTTGAACCCTACGTACAAAACATTAATCAATGTTTTAATTGTCACCGTTTTGGACATAAAAGCGAGCAGTGCAGAAGCTCTCCACGTTGCAGTAATTGTGGAGAACCCCACTCTTCTAAAGAATGCTCACAAGACAAGCCAAGTAAATGCATTCATTGCAACGGTCAGCACTCTGCTCTAGCTAAAAGCAAGTGCCCCGAATTTAGTAAGCAGAAGTCCATTCGCTCCTTAATGACTCATGAAAACCTATCCTTCACTGAAGCTAAGGACAAATTAAACAACAAATCTTTTAGCACCGTAGTTTCGAAAAAGGTACCGGCCATCAGTAATAAAACTGTTTTTCCACCCCTTCAAAATACCAACAGATACCCTACTAAAAGAGTTCGCCCCAACACCTCTCCGGACACGACATTAGAGCAGCATAAAAATATATTGTCAGAATTTAATCATGATTGGCACAAAAGTCAACCAATAACTTCCAACCCGCACTCTTCTCAGCCAATGGGACCATAGCGGATTGGGGAATCATCAAGCTGGGACGGGTTTTACGAAACTCTCCTTGAAATTTTTATCAGCTTGGCAAAATTAGAAAAACAAGGACTAAGCAATGAAGAAATCTTGCAAGAAATCAAGACTAGAGCGAAACACCTGAACCTCGGCCCGGGTACATAAAAAATTATGGCCCCATCTAAGTTTGTTCAATGGAATGCAAGATCGGCAGTTAGCAATAAAGGCAGTCTGGATAACTTTTTATCTCTTAATCAAATAGACAGCTATTCTGTCCGAAACCTGGTTTCGACCTAACAAATATATTCATTTTCAAGGATATATCGTGTTGAGAAATGACCGAGATGACGGAAAAGCTGGAATTGCTATCCTTGTCAATAATAATATTCCTTATAAAGTCGCAACCTGTACTGCCCCAGAAGGGGTAATGACAGTTAGTTGTGAAATCAGACTTAAAATAAAAACGTATTTATAGCATCAGTTTACAAGAGACCCCAAAACAATATTTCTTCCAGTAACTGGGAGGCGTTCTTCAGATCTTGCCCCCGGCCTTGCTTGATCGCGATGAATGGAAACTCTTCCTTGGGCTTCCGAAATAACGCTTGGGGGAATCCTCTTTCCGGTGAATTATAACGTTCGCTTCCTGGGTCTCCTGTTGAATAGAAAGCTTAAATGGACTGATCACATCAATCACCTAGAAGGTAAATCGGAAAAATATTTAAACATCACACTTCATCAGCACTTGAGTAAAGTATAACTCGCAAACATCAACTAGTAAGTCGAAATTTCACAAATTTTGAAATTTTAGCTTAGCCGCCATTTCCAAAATCCGCGTACACGGAATGGCAGACGTCCATTCTTACACTTTTTTCCTAGGACATTTTGTGAAAATTATATTTTTAGCTGTCAACTCGTAGGTCACGAATTTTGGCCTCGGCTCCCGGACTATAATACTCAAGGGGAAAAAAGAAAGACTTTTAAAATAAAAAAACCGTGAATTCAAGGTAAATCACGTCTTAAATAATTATGTATTTCTTTAACAGTAACCCTTTTGAAATTGAAACTTCAGAGATGTCTCGTTTGAGCGACACGTTGTTCATGCTTGGAGGGAAACCTTTCAGTCACAATTTCATTTTTTGAATTATTTTTCAACTATCAGTTTTTCTCGGTTAGCCGATGTCGATCCTTTGTTTTGATCGTAATGTTTGTAGTGGTTATACAATTATGTTTTATCCTTTTCCTTGCCCATATCTTCCGAATAATTCCCACACCTTCCTTGATTTTTGTCTATTCTCTCCGGTGATATCAATCATCCACATCGTTGTCCCGTCATCGTAGCACGCTAGGACGCCATCGCTGGACGCTTCACGGAAGGCATAGACAAGAACCAAGCGCAGTACAACGTTGACTGCAACACGTCCTTGCGTTCGGTCCATCATGTTACATTTGGATAAAAACTTAGCACTCGCACTAGGTCAATAGAATACCTAATACACAAAACTTTTCACGTGAGAAGATAAGAACGAACGAAGAGAACCTCCAACTTTGATAAAAATCCGTAGGTGTTGGGCTGTCTAGTTTTGTTCTTAATGCAAATTTCGCATTTCTGACAATAGTTCTTTACTTTCGAATCTAAATTTTTCGTATAATATAGGATTGACGAATTTTGTGTATAACGTGGGCGGATCCTATGTGTCCATATTCTTTATGGATTTTTCCAATTAGCTTTTCTGCTAGATCATCAGATATTATTATCTTTTTGGAATCATTACTTATTTCAGAAACGATATCATTGTCTTTTATTTGCTTTTTAATTTTTTGAATTTCCATGGAATGGTTAGTTTGATCAATTTTAATATCTGATAGGCTTACAAAATGGACTGTCCTAATGAATTCCTCTGGAATCTCGAATTCTTCGAGGACAGGATTTCTGGACAAAGAATCTGCTTCTGCATTATTTGATCCGGGGCGATACGTGACGCGGAAATCAAATTGTGACAGGAAAAGTAACATATCCCCCAATTCTTCATCGGACCTCGAGTTGATTTTTAGGTTTTCAAGAGGTTTGTGGTCAGTTATTATTTCGAAGCTTGACCCGACCAACAAGTGCTGCCAGAATTTTATGGCTTCTTTCATTGCAAGACATACCAAGTATATTGCCTTTTTTTTTCTTTTGATAGTCTTTTAATTTTTTTGAAAAATAAGCAACTGGTTTTATTTCACCATTTTCCTGAATTTGTTTCATTACCGCCATAATCCATCCCCACTTGCATCAGTTTCGATAATTATTCTTAGCTTTGGGTCGAAAATTGCCAAAACAGGTTGGGAGAAGAGAGCTCGCTTCGCTTTGTCGAAACTCTCCTGGCACTGTTCTGTCCAATTGAAGTCTGTATTTTTTCTGAGCAAGTTGTGAAGAGGTTCCAACATAGTTGAGCTATTTGCGATTTACTTCTTGATTGTGGTATTGGGAAGTTTTAAATGGCTTTCATGTTATCACCCCAAAGGGGTCGGACTGTGTTTTCTAAAAGGAGGTGACCTAGATATTTCACTTCATCTTTTGCAAATGTGCATTTTGTAAGTTTTAGCCGAAACCCTTCCTTGCAAATAGCTTCTAATAATTGTGTCAAATGTGTGAGATGTTCTTCGAATGTTTTTGAAAAGACTAATACTTATGTCGTCCATATAACAGATTGAAAATTCTTTCAAGTTGTTTCGCCTCAAAATATTAGTTAGAATTTGTTGAAAAATTACCGGAGATGTCTTTAACCCGAATGGAAGGACTTTCCATTGCCAGTGGCCTTCTTGAGTTACGAAAGCGGTTTTGTAACGATCCTTTAGGCAAATAGGTATCGACCAGAAGGCAGAATTTATGCCAAGCGCTGTGAACCAACGGCAACCCCTGGTTTTCGCAATTAGTTCTTCGATTAAGGGGAATGGTTGTGGTTCGGGAACAACTAAACGATTTAACTCTCGGAAATCGATACACAATCTATTTTGTTTTTCTTTTCTTCTCTTTTGTAAGCCAGTGTTACAGGCGAAGCAAATGGCGAGGTGGACTCCTCGATCAAGTCTGCTTTTAGTAACTGGGATATCTGATCTTCAATTTCTTGTTGGTCTGGGATGCTACATCGACATGGTTTTCTTGAGACAAACTTATGTTCTAAAAGTTTTATATGAGCCTCATAATCTTTTACTCTTCCTACATCAAATTTGTCTTTTGCAAATATTCCCTTAAATTTGTTTATCAACTTGTCGATTTCCTTCTATTTTGTATCGTCTAGGTGATCCACCATTGCTTCAAACTTGTCCACATCTATGCCCTCATTGTAATTTACTTCAAAGTCTTCCATGCCTTCAGAATTCTGAACATGGTGTCTCGTATTTACTTTTTTTTCGTCTAGGGGAGTGGGAGTCTGATATACATTCAATCCACAGTTCAAGTTCAAATAGAACTTGACAATTAAGCCTAGTCCTTATAGTACGTCATATTTGAAGTTTTCATCTTTTACAACAAACATCTGTAGGTCTTTTTCGATATTCATGATTTTTAATGTAAGGTTCACACACCCTGCAAAACCGTGCCTGCCACCAATAGTTCGAAAGGTCATTTTATTAGAGAGATTTTTCAAACAGCTCCGCTAACGCTAACGTTAACGATATTCACATTTAAACCAACGAAATGTTTTCTACCCTAGCAACGTGTACACAAAAATTAACTTTGGCGTTTACGGGACTGGTTGCAAAATCTCTCTATTATCTTGGAGTTTTAGTTGCAAATTTTTCACACATTTTAATGTAATAAAACTTATATTGGAACCGGAATCGTAAATTCCAGTGCATTTTCTTTTCTTATTCAAATGACCCCGAGAGTAATTAGTGGCAGCAAACTTAGTTTTTTTGGTCCGAGACAGATTCGTTTAGGGATTCTTGGATTTCTACTAGTTTTATTTTTTTTCAATAGCTAAGCGGTTTCTACATAGTGCTTCAGGGTGGAACCTCCCGGGGTAGCCTAATTTATTACAAATATGGCAGGGCTTTTTCTTCTCATTAAAATTATTTTGTGGAAAGGTCTTTTTTATTAGCAGTTCCTGATTTGGGGGTGTTTTTTGTGATGAGGGGAATGAAGGTTCCAATTTCCTAAGCTCACTTAATAGTTCCTCCATTGTCGTAACTTTTGAACGATCTATTTTATCATGTAGGTACATTAACTGGTAGGCCAATAACTATAAGATTTATTTGAACGCTTTTATCTATGGCGTGCTCTTGTTCCTGTAAAAGGTATTTTTTTCGAATAGCATAATCTACGTATGAACCTCCTAGGTACCTAAAATTGTAGGCCTCTCTAATTTTTTTCCATCCTTGTTCTTTAAACGCTTCCCTCATTTTATTTTCCCAATCCGTGAAACAGTCTTCTAAAACGAAGTCCGACTTGATTTTGTTTCTTGCTTACGAACGATTATCATGTGAAATAAGCGTTCGTGATTTCTTAGCCCTGTATTTCTCTTTGCTATCAGAGGATCGACCCCTGAAGAAATATACCCAAAAATACACAACAAATCAGTAAAAAACAAGTTATCTTGAACTCAGAAACATGACTATTCCAAAAAAAACATGACTGACGGATTTCCCGGTGGCTTCTGTCGTAATTCCCGGAAGAGGATAGGAGCTACTTGCGCACGTTGAAATATCCGGAAAAGAAGTCCAACAACTCGCGCATGGTCGACCTTTTAAAATAAAGATTCTCCGGAGTATAGTTGTGGGTTATTCACTTTATTAATGCTCAGTGAAACAATCTAAAAACTCACAGTGACAATTTCTAGACATACTAGAGAAAAAAAGAACAAAACTAGAAACTCAAAGTGGACATGTGTGAATAAAAAACAACTTGACTTGAGGTTACTTTGTGGTTCACAAGGTGCACCTCCCACCATAACTACGGTCAACAAATTTCAAGCCAAAGCTTTCTCCCATAGAGGTAAAGAACTGGAGAAAAGTACACCTTCAGAACCTTGAATTTACCTCTACATCGTCAGGTTATCAACAAAAATGCTCACCTCCCCGCTGAGATTAATGCAAAATTACAAAAAAAGAGCCCGAGTTAGAATGAACAAGGGGTATTTCGGGGAATTTTTTCGGTAAAAACTAAATCAAACTCGTCAACACTCTCGTTCTCAAAGCGTGGACGACTTGATGTTCATACGATTTCATTGTAAATGTCATCGTTCGTGGCCCGTAGCCGTGTTTTCAAGAGTATTTTGGTGTTTATTTTCTAAAATAAGTAGCCCTGATCGCGTTCCATCAAAATACTAGGACAAATATCACATGGGCGAAACAGTCACGAGTTCAGAAAGAGCCGCTCCGTCTCTTGAGGACTGCGAAACAAGGATTTGAACAAAAGTCGCCACACTCATGCAGTTCTCGCTGTGCTTGAACCACGGGTCTTCTCATTACGTATAATGTTTCTGAATTAGAATGTTTCTTGCTTGCGAGCGATTATTATGTGAAATAAACGTTCGTGATTTCTTAGCCCTGTATTTCTCTTTGCTATCAGAGGATCGACCCCTGAAGAAACATACCCAAAAATACACAACACACCAGTAAAAAACAAGTTATCTTGAACTCAGAAACATGACGTATTCCATAAAAAACATGAGTGACGGATTTCCCGGTGGCTTCTGTCGTGATTCCCGGAAGAGGATTGGAGCTACTTGCGCACGTTGAAATATCCGGAAAAGAAGTCCAACAACTCGCGCATGGTCGACCGTTTAAATAATTCTCCGGAGTATAGTTGTGGGTTATTCACTTAATTAATGCCCTGTGAAACAATCTAAAAACTCACCGTGACTATTTCTAGACATACTAGAGGAAAAAAGAACAAAACTAGAAATTCAAAGTGGACATGTGTAAATAAAAAACAACTTGACTTGGGGTTACTTTGTGGTTCACAAGGTGCACCTCCCACCATTACTACGGTCAACAAATTTCAAGACCAAGCTTTCTTCATTCATTTTTATCTCCATGCTTTCTCCATTCATTTTTATCTCTATGTAGGCTTACCATAAAATTTTGAAATTGATAATGACTGCTTTATCTCCGGGTTGTACATTAACACGTTTTTATAGCTCGAAAACGAGCGATAAAACGCTTGAAAAAAATAACGACTGTCGAGGTTATTGGTTTTGATCCCTCGATCAGAAGGTCTCGACTAAAATTAGAAAGGCGTGATCGGGAACGACAGGAAAACCGCTGCCGACGGGGTACGAGCCCGTCGAGCAGTAGCTAGAAGGTAGAGGGTAGAGGATGAAAAGGGTACGAGCCTTTTCTTCCTCAGGGAGTGGCCAAAGTGATACGAGCACTTTGAAGCCGGAGCGGGTTAGGAGGACCTTCGAAGGGTAAGAGCGTTGGTAGGGAGGAAAGAGGTGAAGAGTAAAGAGCGAGATCGTATTGGAAGTGATCTGTTTTATTGTGCGTTCTTGGGGGGTTGTCTTAAGGGGGGGTTGTAGTGAAGAGAGAATTAAAAATTGACGCTGGCGCTGTAGCGGGCTTCGTTTGAAATAAAGTAATGCTTGGCTATGGAAGGGTAAAGTAGGGCTGGTAGAGGCGTGAGTTGGATGGGTGACCTTCAGTTGGGGGTTTCTTTTTTTTTTAGACTTGGCTATGGGGAGAAACTGCCTGCTCCCACCCAAACTCCCGCGCGCTTCCGAAGCTCACAATGACATTACGTATTCGTACTAAATCACTTTTCTTCTTCTCTTCCCCATGCAAAGCCGAACCACATTATTATTATTATTTTGTTCGAAGCACTACCTTTAACAGCGAATTATCCTCGATAAACACGGCCCGGTAAATAATGAATCAACGTGGAATCAATATATGGACGTTCAGTAGTTCAATCACCACCTAACCCTGGAAGACGATCAGCCTTTGGATAGTGTTAATGTAATTTTAAATTTCCAAATGAAATATTTTCGAAGCACCTACGTGAACTTTATTTATTTCTCGCATCGAAACCCCCACGGGCCCACTCTGTAGCGGTCATTACTCGCTTATCTTTTCTTTTGTCTGACTTTCTCGAACATTGAAGGGGTACTGGGGTGTTACATTAGTACAAAATTCTGCACAGGGATTTTTCCCAGCCGGCCTCTGCGTGCAAATCAAAGAGGACGGATGGAACAAATCTCCCCCCACGGCGCAATCGCTATGTGCAAAAAAAAGGCTAAAAGTACTTCAGAATAAATTAATAACGCGTCTACACAAATATTTTTATTCATTTCAAAACAAATTAAGACAAGATTCATACATGCCAATATAAGTACAGCATCCTTCACGAAATTGCAGCTCTGCCCGAAGCCAATTCCTAAATGACATAAATCCATTGTTAAAAATGACAAACTCAGATGACGGAGGAAATATAAGTAGGTGTTCATACGTGCAGGAGGAAGTTCATCACAGTGCACATATTCTGGTAGCTTAATTATTAATGAGCTCAAGTTTTTACTGGGACAAATGAGGCTGATTTTTTTTTTTGGAAAATTTTAATGAACATTTTACCAGAAACATTATGGTAAATTGGGAACGGGCATCTTTTGTTTGGCATCCAAGTTTTCTCGAGCATGATTGGTGGATTCTTGGGTGTCACATATGAAGAATGGACCGGGAGGGGGGCGGGATTTCTATAGCAACATTGTCATTTCATGACCACGCCCGACCCCGGTATTGGCAACTAATCGCAATTAATTTTAACTGAGATTAATTGCGATTAGTGGATACGGGTCAATGGCCTATTTTATCAATTGCTGGGTAAATAGTTGATTATCAAAATCATATGTTTTGTCTTCAAATGTTCTTCTTTTAGTGGTAGCCAGCTTATTATCCCATTTAATTTCATAATCGGTGATTGATAAAGCAGCCCGAGATGTTGAACAGATGGATGTAGCCCTGTGAAAACGAAGGAATTAAACGAACGAAATTGGAAATAGGGATGTATTCATGAAAAAAGTTAAACCTTATATGATTTGTTACACGCTAAATTTCGAGCAGATGGGTGCAGTCCATCGAAACGGAGAAATTGTGGGGGGGGGGGGGACAAAATAACAGGGTTTACGCTGGTTTTACGTCGGTAGCATAATGTTAAACTTCTGAGAATGAATTCCCCTAGAACGATATAACAAAGTTGACGTCGATAATGTGATATGTTAGACTGTTGATCATGAATCCCCCAACCATCTCACCTGTCGTTTATATATTTATATATATAAGCAGTACTTGGTTTATGTTGGCTTATTATTTCTCAATAATAAGTCTTTGTAATTTTGTTTTGTTTTTTGATTTTTTTGTTTTGTGGTTTAGGCTTCTTTCTTCTCCTTTTCCCGTTTTTATATTATTGACTGCCGTTATTAGTTCATGGAGAAATAGAGGTCTTAGTCTTATTACTCCCTCGCAAAGTCAATAAAATGGAAGATAGCGAGCGAATCAAAAATAATTGACATTGGCAGTAAAACGCCAGGCCGCGGGGGGTGGTCTTAATGTTCAGGCTCTGGATCTGCATCTTTATTAAAACATGTTCGTTACTTAGTCTCTAATTCGTCCCCTGCCCATTCTTCCTTACCATGGTATGGCTCCCGGATAGGCATTGACCTTGTTTTTCTGGGATCTACTAATTCCGGCAAAATACATTTCATGTAAAAATCGCTAAGCTTGTGTTTGGCTTCATTCCAAAAACTTTCGTCTCGAAATATTTTGAAAACCTTCAAGAATGGAGGTTTCTCGGTGTATATCACGAATAGGCAGAACTTCCTTTTCGTGATGGCCAACTGTCCTTGAATCTATACAAATACAATGATGATGCTTTGATAGTCGTCACATAACTGCGTTATTCAATCGGGAACCGACAAACTGGTCCCGGCAACACGCGTACTATGACCCCCACCACCCCGGGCTAACAAAGAAAAACGTTCTAATTGTAAGTGAATGAACTGAATTGGAACCTGGTAGAAGTGATTGCTGTTGTTTTTTAGCTGCCCGTTAGGCGCAATGTAAGGGAGTTTTTCCAAGGCCTCGTCGGGTGGTAGGTGACGTGCCGAATACGGACATTTTATCTCCACTAAGCCATCAGGCTCAATGAGACCATCTGGGCTGGCACCTATTATAGTAAGTCATATTTTAAACGTATGTAATTACGAAATGATAAATGCCATGCTGGAAAACAATACTTGACCTAGAAAAGGGCATTCTTCGTCTATAAAAAGGCCACACTTAGTGACACTTAATCCCATTTTGTTTAACTCCGATATGGCTATGGGCTCCGACAGCTGGCCATATTCCGTAGCAGCTGTCTTGAAAGGAGGCTTGTACAAAAGCCGCTCGACCAACTTCTGGCACTTGGTTTGGGGCCTGCGCTTGCAAATTTCTCCGAAGTGCGAAGCTAGAAAAAAGTGTTCAAAATGGGTGTTCATTCTAAATATGGGCAACTGGCTAATTAGAAAGCCATCAATAGGAGCAATTCCTCTTCGTGATGGTCTGTAGAATGAAGTGGAAGAAGATATTTGGATGGTTAGGAAATACGAAGGGAGTACCGGTCAAACGTTTTCTTCTTTCTTCAAACCACACGGCGCTATTGGATTGCTCCCGAGTGATTTGCTCCAGCTTGATTTTCTCGACAACGGCCAAACTAAAATAGGAACAAAAAATAAAAAATAACCAATACAGGTTTTCTCGTCGTAGATTGAGAACCTCAAAGATAGCAAATAATTTTCGCATTCCCTTTTGAAGTCCGATTCGTCCAAATCAGGCATTGCAGCTAGGGGTCCATAGTCCCTGTCACCGCGTCTGCTACTCTGGATGAAAAGCCGTTTTGTACTTTTTCTCGCCTTATTATACAGTTTCTTTAAACTGTGGAAAATATGCAGCCGTAAATGACATGGGTGGTATGATATGTTCATTTACCTATCCCAATACATGTAGGTCGCGGTCAGGGGTATCAGGTTGGTTGGTGGGCAAACAAACTTGCAACAAAGTTAACTGGCTCAATCATCACTGTTCAGTTTCTGTCGTCATGGTGAAGTGGGTAGAGGGGGGATTTGTTTGTCCCTGACCTGACCGCGACCGATAGCATAGGGGCATTGCACAGTTGATGACTGTGACAAATGATGTGATCAGGATATTGTGTCTCTAAAGATGTATCATACCCTGTGATACTTTAGAATATAGGTACCGACGATTCGTCTTAATTGGTAACTTACCGTCGTTGTTCCATTATTCGCGTGAATTTTTCTGGACTCCGCCCGAACATAGTTTTGCAAAGGCGGCTTTGCAGTGCGCGAGAATTAGCGGATACAACTGCACCCAAACACCTCGTTTGGTAGCTACCCCGCAAACAATAATTTATCCTTTTTCCTCCTGTGAAAACATAAAGTTAGGTGCATTTCTATTTGTTAAGTAGTGCTTACGTTACCAGTAAACTTGGCCACTATACTATTAAAATTTTCGGCAAGACTGCTGCTCATTCTTTGCAGCAAACTGCGGGAATATTGGGCCAGATAAGAAAAAGCGTGCTCAATTCTGTACCACATACCTGAACCATGAAAGAACTAACAATAAGCTACAGGCAATTACATTACGAAATATAGGCATCTCAAAAAATACATATATTGTGTCCACTTTCTAATGGCAATATAATCTTCTTCATGCAAAATTTTAAAATTCATTGCCACATGATGTTGTATAATGTGATAAAATTCTGCTAACAGAAGGCATGCTGATTAGGCCCTGTGACCGGGGGTGGGGGAGGTTGATGGCCATCGAGTGGACGCATTATAGTATTGTATAAGTATTATAGGGGTCGAAATTCAAATACTACGCGAAAACGTACCGATAAGTAAAATATTGATCGGCAATAAGATGTTACAAAACAGTTTGCTGTCGAAATGAATTTATTTGAGGCAATTCTGAAATTTTGTCGCATATTTCCATTCGGTACGTCTTCGTGACGTGGAAAAATAAATCTAGCATCGCAATACGCGTACCGCTTTCTTTCAAAGCATCTACCACATTTTTTTCGTCTTTTTTATCACCAGTGCAAAAATACTTGGCGCATTTTTCATGGTGCCCGAAAATGTGATACGGCGCATTTTTTATGTCTTTGCGTAAACACTCAACGCGGTCTGCTAAAGGGCTGACGTGCTCCGCCCAATATTTCGCCGCAGTATTTACAGCGGTTCGCATCGCCTTCTTTAATAAGCATACTACATACCTATTTATGATCTTGAGGTACGAAAAATAGAAAGCATTCAAAAATCCTCAGAGTTATTATATGTATGATAATTTTTTAGTACCATTATGGCTTTCTCGTAATACTCATTTTAATTCATTTCTGTAGTTAAGACTTTGCGGGGTGAGTTATAAGATAGATGTCTTACCTTACTCTGCACGATCTTCCTTAAATAGGTAGTGCCTAAAGATTTCGTTTCACCTAATAATCTGATCTTCTTGCACAGATTGCGGAGAAGGTGATTTGAGCACTCTATTTTCTCAATGGCAGTGTTTTTGTATGGCCGATTTTTCACCAGTGCCATATAAACACTGTTATCTCCGTCGGCGATTAGCCTGTTATACCTTGGAGGACATGTTACAGTTTACAATCATTTATGTACACCATTATCATCCCATGTATAGGCAAAATTGCTCAGGGCGCCTATTCTCTAAAGCCCTTTTTACGCGATTATGTTTTTTGATAAAAGTAGCCATTAAAAAAATATATATCAGCTGACCCCGGCAAACAATTAAAACACGATGCCATGTTTGAAGCTACATTGCATGCTGGTTGTTTAAAAACATAATTATGTTCCTTGGTAGTGACCGGATGTTTTCAAAAACCCGCAAGCAATAAAGCTTCAAACATTGCATCGTCAGCTGATATATTTACTGGTTAAAATCTGTTTGAACTAACGATATGTAAAAGAACTGGATTGCTCATCACTGCTGATAAAGAATAGCCATCAGTTAAGTTCCCAAGTGGATGAGAGGGGTGGAGTTTCAAAATAAGTACCGTGTTGCCATAACTGCACAAGGAGATGGACAGGGTGATTGTTTATCAGGGGACGACCTGTCCCTCCACGCCCCTCCAGTCCGCTGTGGGCATTCCAGGTGTATATATCGTTGCTTTGAACATATTATTTTTTATCAAAAAAATTACTCGTGTAAAAGGGGCAATAGCGATAGGTATGTTTTTCGTATTAATAGCTATTTCATTAATCTTCTTCAAGCATCAGTTGAACGAAATAAACACATTGCAACGAAAAACATATCGCTTTCAATCATGAAGGTATAGGAACAAGTGGAGGGAGTGAAACGCATTTTTCGTAAAGCCGTTCGCTATTAGTACCCAACGTCTGTTATCAGGCCTCACCCAACAAAAAAATTAACTATTTGATATTGTCAGTACCTCAGTGTAACTATAGGTTCTCAATCATTGTGAATGATATAAGAGTAGGTGTGTAGTAGCCGACATTGGCTTCACATGATTCTACCTTTAAAGAGCCTTTTGCTCCCTCCACTTGTTTCTACTCCTTTTTTGTAGTTTTTAAATTTAATCAACCGTGCTAATAAGGCTGAAACAACGATATACATATAAATCTGGATTGCTCGTAGCTAACTGGAGTGGCGTGGCGGGGGCGCGCCGTCCCCTATTATAAAAAATTATGACCATCCTCACCCCGTCCCTCTTCATGTGTTGTTAGGCCAACACGGTCATTATTTTAAATCCCTACCCATCTCATCCACTTTCTGATGACCACACTTTTTCAGCAGTGATGAGCAATCCAGTTCTTTTATATATGTACATCGTTGGGCTGAAAGTACGAATTATCAAAATTAATAACCGAATTCCATAGAAGCTCTCGCTGCTTTGGAAGCCTTCTAAAATTATCGCTGCTTCCATCGAACTGGCACTTCCGTCCCAATTCTTAAAACAAGTATGTGACGGAACACTTTCACCGTCTCGTTCTCCCCGAGCACACGTGAGGCAAAATCGATTTTTAATTCCAATATAGAGAACTTTTTTGGTCCTGTGTCCCACAATTACGGCCTGCATTTATGATTAATATCGTGAGTCAAATTGTTTTTTGGTTCATCCAGGAATAAAATTGAAAATTACTGCGCCGGAGAGCGAATCATATTTATTTTTGTACGAGCGTTTGGCCCAAGTACCGTCCGCTACCACCGGTATAAGAGGCACGCCGTCTTTGTCGACATCCCCAAGCTCTTTAGCGAGCGTGGCCTCTTCGTGAGCTGCTGCCTCCATTTCAGCAGCTGCGGCTTTCGACATAGCTATAGCAAGAAGTATTTATCACTGACACGTGAATAACAGAAGGTAATTAATTTTTAATTAATAGCTCACCAGACGACAAAGTTTTCTCGCATTCCATAAAAGTGCGGTGAGAAAAACAAGGTACGTCTGCTGCAGCTAGGACCTCTTCCAACGCTGAAAAACCTATGCCTGCAGCTAGAGTTCCTGACGTTACCGCTATGTTTACATTCATGTTGGACTGAGGATCATCGGTATCGGTATTGACAGTGCAAGTGAAATTGCACATTCTGGTTGGAGGAAATAATTTCTTGTTACGGTTTTATTAGCCTCGTGGTATGATTCTATCACTTCATGACTTCAAACATTAACTTTTGTTGAAAATAAGCTTGAAAAATTAATTTTCTATAGTCGGCCCACTTAGTGATGGACTCTCGAACCAGTTGCATCATGTCGATAGATCGATTTGTTCAGTCCCACCAAAAATATTGAACTCAACAAAATAACGCCTACTTCATATGCCACGGTTCACAGTGATCAGCGGAAAAGTAAAAATTCACTAAACCAACCATGTCGCCTACACTCGTTTTCCATCATTCATTGACTGGACTGATAGGAAATAGTGTGCCCTTTCCGAATCCGGCCCCAAAACTTGCAAAAAATCAAATTGAAATCGAGCTTTTCGCTTTTAGTTTAAAAAAATTGATGTAAACCTTAAAAATCGTTAGGAAAGTCATATACCTCTATACCGAACTGAACCCTATCGCCCATAATAATTTAATTTTGTCTATATATTTAAAAATGAACGACCACGAAGGGCAAAAGGATTTTTTTTTGCGCTATTGCAGCACAAATATCTATTTAAAAAATCAATAAACAACCTTTTTTGCTGAGTTCTTTAATACCTGCATTTATGAACGTTCCTTGACAATAAGGAACCCTTGAAATTCATTAGATCAGATGTTTTTATTGTGATCAAAACTGTTCTCAATGGTTCCTTGACTCAAGGAACGTTCATAAATACGGGCCTTAGTCCCAATAATCACAATAAAAACATCTGATCTAGCGAATTTCGAGGGTTCCTTAGCGTAGAGAAACGTTCATAAATATGGACATTGATCTTTTTGGTTGGAGTAAGCAACTAGATCTATCGACATGACGCAACCCGTTCGAGAAACCTTCAGAATGCGGACAGACTAAAGGTGGTTTAATCGTCATAATTATGATGGAGTGCATCCATTTTTTTTATGTTTCCGTCATAATTATGGTCAGTAAGCAAACACTTCTCAAACCAAAATTAAGGGCAAGCCCATCTTCCACTTGTATCAAAGCGCGTGTATCTTATCATTTTCAGCCGCTTGCAACAGATTTTTTTTTTTTTTTTTTTTCTGTGAATTTGCCTGTTTTCACCAACTTCTTTAACCACGATCAATGACTAATCATGATTATGATGTAAACAATTTCATCAGTATTCATATGGGTTGCTATTGACAATTAATCACAACCAATTTTAACCGTGATATTGTTGGTGAATATGGGCCTTTGACAGATAGGATACGATAGATGCGCAGATACGATACAAGCGTGAACGGGACTTTAGCGTCAGCTGTCTAATGAGAGTATCTTTTGCTTTAATTTGTTATTGTGATTTCATAAACCAATAATTATAAAAAGTTAATGTATAAAATTGGATGCAATCGTCTGGAAAACCGAAATGTTATAAAATTAACCTGCACTTCATTTTAACAGCAGACCGCAAACCATATCGGGTTTCCGAAACAATTTCGCAATGGCTAAGACCACAAGACATCACTCCGTGGTTGGAGTATTCAATCATTTGTCGGAAAATGAATGCAATATCGACAATTCTCCTTCCCTGTAGACAATACTCATTGGGCTGGGTATCTGAGTGTGCCTCTATTACAAGCGGAGCGTCGTCTATAGAAGGAAATTATTTATAACAATCGCTAGACCCAGGTTATTGAACAGGGGTGATGAAAGTATGGATGAAAACATAGTTGCAATAATAAAAGTGATTATCAACATCGCGAAATGGCATTACCATAATTTTCTTCAGGCTGTGTCGAAACATCGACGATGTTGGGAAATTCTGAAGGGGAACCGTCTTTACCACGTTGAGATGCAACCTGTTTGGCTCGAATTTTCTTGGATCGAGAGTGACAGGGATATTTCCGACCTCTTTTTTTTTGGTTTCCTGCCATCTAACAAGTTACAGCGAATTATGAAAGTTACCTTATTCTTGATGTGCTCTAACAATTATTGGTGTAAATAATTGGTGTAAAAGAATTATGTGACAGGAGGCTTGTAGGAAATTTTCGGTGAAATTAAATACAAAATAGGTGTACATTGATCTACCTATATATGCTTGTTCACGTCAATGGTATTTGGCAGATGATGATATGGTCTAATGATTTTAGTGCATGAAGGTAAAACAAAAAAGAAATGCACCTAAAAAAAAAAAAAAAATTGTTGGATGGACCTTGTCCGTTCCTGACTTGTTGATGAAAAATCCTTCTGGGCCATCCAATTTGGTATCTGAACACAAAAAACTTGTTTTCGGGAGACCATATCAGCCATATGAAGGAGGAGCAAGACCTTATGCTACAATTGGCCGGAAAAACTTTCCCAATATCTCTTTTAAAAATTACTCATGGACGTTTTTTTAGTTAATTAGTGATTTTTCGTCAGAAATGGCCATTTCTTAGAAAAAATAATGGTTTTTTAATTCCATGTTTTTCTCTTCAGAATCGCTTGTTTCGACCAACAATATTTGAACGAGCTTTGTGATTTTTAGCATGATTGACGTCATTAAAGCATGATCCAAAGTTAACCCTTGAACGGAACGGATTGTGTACGCTTGCCAAAGTCCAAAAAATGTCGCTCCCGCAGCTTGCTGTCGGGAAGAGTGCATTTCTCTACTTCGAATTTCGACGTTTTCAGTTAATTTGCAATTATTTAGCCAGAAATTGGTATCAACAAGTAGAGTCATTAGGTACGCTAATTTCGTCGAATAAAAGCTAAGCACGCCAAAATTCGCAGTAGTGAAATGCACCCTTGCTGACAGCCAGCTGCCGGAGCGGCAGTTTTTTATATTCGGGTAGGAGTGCGCATTCTTTGGATAATACTTTAATGAGTTTTAGCTTGTAAAGAATCACAAGGCTCGTTCAAATTGGGTAGATCAAAACAAGCGATTTTCAGGAGAAAAATCATTTTTTTTTTTCTTTCAAGAAATGACCATCCAACGGCTAATCCTGAAAGAACAAAGTGTGATCTTTCCAAATCCATCGTCAAAAGTTGCAAATGTAAGCTGTAAACCGATTTATTTGCATTTAGTTAAGATAAGTGATGCAAGCCACAAACAACGTTAGACAAATCAAATCTCGTCAGATTTTTATTTTCGGACCATGAATTATAGGGTATTTTCGATCGCAAATGAGGCCTATTTTCACCCAATTTCGTTTTAGTCACACTTATCCTGTTCCATCCCGTATAAGAACAATTTTGCAATGTTTGGTACATTGAGCGCACTGAGCGGGGGATGCTAAATCATGCTTCTTTTTATTCGTGTGGCTGAATGACTAAAAAAAATATCTGGTTCCACCCTGCCTGGGGTCAATCTGATTCCAGTAATCAAGTCAGGAGTACAAAATGCATAAAGCCCCTTTTAAGCCCGTTTTACACAAGTAGTTTTTTGATCAAAGCAGCCATTTCAAAAAAAAATATCAGCTGACCCCTGCCAAGAATTAACAGTTTCAATTCATTTTGAACATATTTTTGATCAAAAAACTTACTCGTGTAAAGGGGCTTTACTCGATTGCAAAAGTTTTTTAATCAAAGTAGCCAAAGTTATTAAAAACAAAAAACAAAAACATATGTTCCAAGGCCGATATATTGACTGTTTGCGGTCAGATTGAACAAAAAACTCGTGCAAGGCCCCTTTTACACGAGTAAGTTTTTTGATCAAAGTAGCCATTTTGAAAAAAATTGAACGATGTTCCTTGTCTCAAATCGTCTGTTCGTGATCTGATTGAACATATTATTTTTGAACAAAAAACTTACTCGTGTAAAAGGGGCCTAAAACGGGGCTATAAGACCCTCTCTCCCTAAAAATAAACACGGAATTGAGTCAAAGTACCTAGATAGGCAGATAATTATTATAAATAGATTGATTATTTTTCTCACAAAAATGTTTCTTGCGTGAAGGAGCGCGTATTACTAGCGATTTCTTTCACACCAATATCTCAAAGAATATAAATAAATGCAATACTACGGCGTCAATTTAAAATTAAGTCATCCATTTTCCATCACCTTGTATAAGAGTACAAATTGGAATTCATGAAGACATGCATTTTTAAAGGAGTTAAAAATTAACCAACCCAACCGTTTTGTGTTTGAAAATACTATTAGTGATTATCCCATTTTTGTAAGAAAAGTGTGTGCGTATCATACATATACCTCTCCACGAGGCTGATGGCGGACTAATACCGTGTTCAATTCATCAAGTGAAAATTAAATTATGTCTACTAAAGAATATTACTCACCTTAAAAGGATCGATGCTCTTTTACACCACGAACACTTTCAAATCACAGAAAAAAAACAAAAAAAAACACTGAAGCACTGAAAAGTGCTGTGAACTATTATAATTATAATAATAAAATTTTAACTCTTTTGAAAGCAAAAGCGCGGGAGGGTTGAACTTGACAGTCTTTCAAAATAACGCATGAAAAAGAAGAACGGGGGGATGCTCCGTCTTGGAGGGAAACGAGTAGTAGAGAAGTGGGGCTGGGGTTGACAGTTCAGTCAGCGAAGACTTTCCCCGCCGCCGTTCAACAAGGACTGCAGAGCGGAACAACGGATATCGCTTGAACTATCTTGAGCAAATACGCCAAAATAAATTGAAATCGCCGTTACGGGTTTTTCTTTGGCTGTATTGCGAAATTCGCATTTTTTTTGGCTCAAAAATCCCCAAAAAATACCAGCTATTGACGTACGACGTTCGATTTAAAAATGAAATTTTATTTAAAAATTCAGAAAACTAAATTTTGTGCCAATTTTTATTTCCAAAAAACTAACGTCGTACGTCTGTAGTATGATTTTTTTTATGAATTTAGCAAAAAAAAAAAAAAAATTGAAAATTCCGAATACAGCCCGAGTAAAACGCGTAACGGCCCAGAGGGTACCTGCAACTCCCCCTTAATGTCTACGTATACTCAATTCGGTGAGAACATATTTACAATTTGATGAGAACAGAGTAATTATATACATACAGTTCGAAAGAAAGTTTTTACACGATTTTTAGAGTCCCGGAGTTAAACAGTGATAAGGAGTGATAACAAAATAACGGAAGTGGCTCCAGGTGAGGCTGCGTAAGTTGGCATCTCTTAGTAGTTGGAGAACTTGTGGATTGGAGCGCTGGTGCTTGAATCGATGTTGTTTTCCATTACAGAAGGTTCTCCGACAGGTTATCTTTTTTTACCGGTTTATTTTAAATTTGGTTTTTACAAGTCGTAACAACGACCAATTATGGGCAAATGTAAACTATATTATTAATACAACGTTTCAACGGCGTGGTATGCCGTCCTCTTCAGGTAACTGGAAATACGTTATTAAACCCAACATTTACACAACAAACCAGTAAAACTGATCACAAATTTTTTGAATAACTTACATCACAAGGAAATAAAAGAAGAAACATCGTGAAAAATCCTTCCACACCAGGCTGTCATATCGTCACGCACAATACATATCATAGGAACCGGATAAAAACTCCCTCGATGCGTCAAGGTGCAGAGGGGGGAACGGTTGCAATGTGTAAAGACAACAAAAATGAGACGGCGGTCCACGAAAAATGGTTTAGAAATTTATCTGATACTGAGGTACCGAAGAGTGTTGTGGATATAGTATCATTAGGACCGAAGTTTAGTTTCCGTACAAAAAATAGCACGGATGATGTTGTTGACGCAATTAAAAACTTAGAAAGTACGTTAAAATGGGTAGAGTCTGTGGAAAGATTTGAATGTAGCAGTTAGAACAACAATTGTGTGAACATTAATAGTATTCGAACAAAAGTTACTAGCGGGTTGAAGAATAGTGTAAAAAAACTGTCACATGTATCACACAAAGACAGAACTTTCGCTCATAAAATGGAAATGGCCAAAAAATTCCTTAAGCAGAATGACCAAATTTTTTTCACTGTTGCTGACAAAAGTAGCGTGACGGTTTGCATGAAAAAGGATGACTATGTAAGAAAAATGAATGAATTATTATCAGATCAGACGTCTTACGAGGCGATTCGTACTAACAGTTCGAAAGTAATTGAGTGTTTACAAACAGCGTCACACACATTGTTAAAAAGGTGGAATGAGGGAGGTTTTCTTTCAAGAACGTACCATAATAATGAATTAACCCAAACGGACACCGTTCTGTCAAAGTGCTACGGGCTCCCGAAGCTACACAAAGAGGGAATACCTATGAGGCCTACCTGCTGAGCATGAGGAATACCTATGCTTGCCAAAATCCTGTGTTCTGAATTGAAAAAAGGGTGTCCGGTACCAAAATCTGGTGTAAAAAATGGTCTTGATCTAAAGTCAAAGCTAGGAAGTGTGTATATACCAGATGGTTATATATTAATGTCCTTGGACGTGTCGTCCCTGTTCACCAATATCCCGGTCGATTTAGTGATGGAAAGTTTGGATAGAAGATGTAATGAAATTGTGCGTAATAGCCCAATACCATATGAAGAGATTAGGGAAGCTGTGCTTTTCTTGTATGAAAACACATTTTTCACTTTTGGTGGCACTGTTTATCGACAGATATTTGGAACTCCCATGGGCTCTCCTGTTTCCCCACTTTTCGCCGACATTGTCATGGAGGATTTAGAAAAAAATTGTTTGTCAAGGCTTGATTTTGCTCCGACATTTTATTATCGTTATGTCGACGACATTGTAACATGTATTCCTAGGGACAAAGTAGAGTCAATGGTTGAAGTGTTCAATAGTTATAACAACCGCCTTAAATTTACATATGAACTGGAAGTGGATGGTAAGATACCCTTCCTGGACCTGTTACTAATTAGACAAAATAATCGGATTATAGCAAATTGGTATCGAAAGCCTACTTTTTCGGGAAGATGTTTAAATTTCAAGTCTAACCACCCTATTCACCAAAAAATAGCCATGGTATACAATCTAATTGATCGTGCAGTATTGTCAGCTGAGAAAGAGTTTCATAACGAAAATATTAATATTGTTAAAGCTATTCTTAGGGAAAATCAATATCCGTTAAAATTCTGGAAAAATGTATAAAAAAACGCTTGTATACGATTTCTAATAAGAATAAGGGTTGCTCTAATGCTAGTTCTGACGTTCAGCAAAGTAATAAGTTGTTTGTCAAAGTGCCTTTTAAAGAAAATTTCTATGAATGTGTAAAATGGGCCTTAAAAGGTAGTAATATTGCTCCAGTGCCGTTCATTAAAGATAATCTAACGGGGATAATAAAAAAAGGTAAAGATCGGATGGATAAGTTGCAGTGCCCGAATGTAGTATACAAATTGCCGTGTGGGAACTGTTCAGCGTGCTATGTTGGGGAAACAAAACGGCCCTTAGCTTGTCGGGTAAGAGAACATAAACGGGATATTATTAACCAAGCAGATAGAGTTGTGGCCCAACATTGCAATAATAATAACCATTGTATAAATTGGGAAAAAGTTTCCATCTTGGACAAGGAATCAGACATATACAAACGACGAGTGTGGGAAATGATTCATATTCAGCTACAGGCAGACACGATTAATCGAATTGAAGACACTCAAAACTTGCACAAGTCTTACGTAGCATTGTGTCGGGCAATGGTAGAAGAGTAGGGACCGGGGTCGGTTGAGATTAGCTTCCCGTCACTGGAATTTTTTTAATGGTTAGTCGACGTCTTTCAATCCAGTTGTGTCAATATAAATATAGAGAAATGCTAAAATAGTACCGGCGAATGAACGGACAATTGGGAATCATTGACGTGTAATGAAGTTTGTTACAAAAAATAGTCTTGGACCTACGTAAGGTTTTTATATATAAATTTAATGCATTAAGAATAATGTTGGTCTTCCCCTTCAGTTCCGGTGGCGCTATAATATGTATTGTGCGTGACGATATGACAGCCGGGTGTGGAAGGATTTTTCACGATGTTTCTTCTTTTATTTCCTTGTGATGTAAGTTATTCAAAAAATTTGTTATCAGTTTTACTGGTTCGTTGTGTAAATGTTGGGTTTAATAACGTATTTCCAGTTACCTGAAGAGGGCGTCATACCACGCCGTTGAAACGTTGTATTAATAATATAGTTTACATTTGCCCATAATTGGTCGTTATTTTTCTCAAGCATTTAAAGTGCTTTATCGCTCGTTTTCGAGCTATAAAAACGTGTTTATGTACAACCCGGAGATAAAGCAGTCATTATCAATTTTAAAATTTTATGGTAAGCCTGCATAGAGATAAAAATGAATGGAGAAAGCATAGAGATAAAAATGAATGGAGAAAGTTCAATGTTGCCAGATGACTAAAATGCAATTTTCGTACATACCAATCAATATTATCGTAGACGCAGTACAATTAAAGGTACAACCCGAATTTTCTTATGTTTTTTTCGAATTTGTATAATGATGTTGCACATTAACGGTTTAGCCTTCTATTCATTTCGCTCTAGCGGCGCGCGTATGGCCACACTGTTGTCGAATCCCCCCCGGCCGGTCAATCGAATCGTACGTCACACGTTGGCAAACAAAAATCCACCAATCATGTTCGAAAAAACTTGAATGAATAACAAAATATGCCCGTTCCCGACTGTATTTCACAAAGGATTGTACCAAAATATGATGATTGTCCAATTTAAAGCGACGTCCTCATGCTTGCCCCCCCCCCACCAGGGGGAAGAAGAAAAATAATAAGAATAAGAATAAAACAGTGTGCTCACTCCGATAAACAAACAAAAGTTTAGTAGAAAAGTAATCAAAAATGTTACTATGCTTAGGAAGTTAGGAACTGTCTGAATCGTCTGAGTTGACACCTTCATCTTTTTAGGACGCTGAAGATGGCGAGCAGCCGAAACCGGTTCGTTTCTAACGCACCTCAACGAGGGAAGCCAGACAACGTAGGCTCCTACGGCTAGTTTCATGCATGCATTACCTACTAACCCTCGTAGTCTAAGCGACCATACTAACAATATCAACCTTCATCTTTTTCGTCCGACGGATATAATATTTTTACTGTCATATTAGCCAGCATTTCTCGAGATGGTTTAAATGCTCCACAGCACCCCGCATTATTTTTCACACACTGCGAGGCAAGCATTGTTCCCTCTAGTGTCTCCATGGAAATGCGGTTCCTCGCCTTTGTTTTTATGAGATTCGCCTTACTGAACATACGTTCGCACTCAGCGTTTGCATGAGGCAAACTGAGAAGTCAAAGTGCGAACCTGGAGAGAACTTCAAACCTCGGAACACCATCTGAATCCGTTATTTTCCGCACTTGTAAACAGGCGGATTAGGCATGTTGAGACAATAATTCTGATTATGTTCATAATGCTTGACAACTATAAGCCTTCTCCTTCTCCTTGACGATTTCTTCGGAGAAAACTTCAAGTGGCATCCTCCGCCATTCGTCATCAAGGGCTTGAAGTTCTTCTCCAGCAGGTTTCAAACGTGGTGCTAGGGTAGCAAGTGGTAAAAGTGAAGGCTCCCTGTCCCTCACTTTTTTTGATATGGCTTGTGCGGGTTGCAGAAGAGGGAGAGCTTTGAGAAGAGGGTCCCCGAAGTCAAACCGCTTCTGAATCCCCGCACAAAGTGCCACCATAAAGTCCTTGTATTTTTCTTTGTGGACCTTCAGGAGATCCGGCCTGCTGATGACCTCCGGAGTTTGGCAAGCTTCCACAACTCCAACGCCAAAGTACATACACTCTAATCGAAGGTATTTGTCGTGCTTATTTGGGCAAAGAAGAGCTGCGGTAGTCCTTGCTACGTACTCCTGTCCCATGTAACTAAGAAGTAACTCGCGGTACAGGGCTTCTATTTTCTCGTACAGGGACGTGTCTACAACAGTGGACGTCTGGAAAAGGCGATTCAACTGAACCACTTTGGGCAGAACCCAGGCAAGGAACTGGAAACACATTTTGTTGAATGGGTCCTGAAGGGCTTCATGGATTTGCTGCGCAGCAAGGGTTTTCTCATCCACACACTTATTCCTGAAAAATAAACGAAGTGGTTCCCATTGCTCCAATATTCGTTGAACGAGCGATTGCAAGGGCAGCCAGCGTGTTGCTACAACGCGCAAAATTTTGTGTTCTTTCACCTAAAAAAGAAGTCATTGAGCATTGGTAATACGTGCATCATCACATCTGCCACATTTTTAAGATAATTACCTGAGTGAAAGTCTGAAAATGTGTGAATTGTGCCTTCCTCTTCGCACTATATTGAAAATAAGAATAGATATTGGAAGCAAGCGCTTCACACGCACGTGGGAGACATTTGCACGCCTCATCAGCAGCTCGGTGCATGGAGTGACAAGTGCATTTCATTAGGTGAATACCTGGACACCTCTCTTTCAGTCGACTCCATACAGAATTTTTCTCTACTATGTTGGTGCTTGCAGAGTCACAACCAAAGCCAATTATATTTTTAGCCGGAACGCCAGTTTATTCTGCCAAAGGCGCTCATCATCAGATGGAATAATCTCTCTCCTGTAGCGCCTCCTTCGGCTGCCGCGGCATCACCTCTCGGGAATACGCTGCTTAGATCAAACAGTCTGGGCACGATAAATTGAAACTTTCTTATTCAAATTTCTTACCTGCTAACAATTCTGCCATCAATCTCACTGTAGTAACGGACAACGACGCAATTTGTTTTTTCTGTTATGTCTGTGGATTCATCAGCGAGCACAGAAAACTTCACGTTACGCAGGGTGGTGGCTAAGTCAGCCTTATGACACGCAGCAATGGAGTGCTTAACAATTGCAGTGCACTTGGTTCTTCCCAGTTGTAATCCCTGGCAGATTTTTGAGTCAGGAAAAGCCGACTTGAGGGTGGGAATAAGATGGTCGATGTTATTGAAAGCTACATCATGCGAAGCAAAATATCCGCTCAGGAGCATTTCCGCATTGGTAATTTGGGATGACAGTGGATTCACCGCCGGTTGAAGAAAACTCTTCATTATTGAAGTCGAAGGAATGCTTCGGCTTCTTTGGCCTCTCTGGTGTCTTTCAGACATCATGTGCAATTTTAATGTCGTGATGTTGCACGTCAAACTTATAGCACACCACTTACAAAATGCTCGAGAAGTTTTTTTATCATATAATAGCCAGGCGCCAGCTGAGCCTCCTAATTCAGGACACCTCTTCCATTCAGAACGATAATTTTGTTGTCTGTGTTTTACCGTATTCGACTTTTCAGTCTTTTACTTTTTCTTTGGCGATGTTGCCTTGTCACTGCTCATTCTGAATGATGTCGTTACTTTTTGAAAGTACACTCCAACTTACGCGTCCAAAACCGGAACATACATAAACGAGTACAGTCAGTCAGATAACTACTATCACAGAACCCTCAACGGAATTGTCGGCGAATATACCGCCGTTTTATGAATCGCTTGTAGACAGCCCGGGAGCGCTAACATTGTGAAGAAAGCAACAATTTTTCAATGAAAAGAAAGATTGATCAGTTAACGCCATTTCTGAGCAAAAATCGAGATTATCGTACATTCGCGTACGATAATAAATCTTCCATCGTACATCGTACCGCAGGCAGTTTAATCGTACGTGTACGATAATTATCGTACGTCTGGCAACATTGAGAAAGCTTGGTCTTGAAATTTGTTGACCGTAGTTATGGTGGGAGGTGCACCTTGTGAACCACAAAGTAACCTCAAGTCAAGTTGTTTTTTATTTACACATGTCCACTTTGAATTTCTAGATTTGTTCTTTTTTCCTCTAGTAGGTCTAGAAATAGTCACGGTGAGTTTTTAGATTGTTTCACAGGGCATTAATTAACCCATTAACGCCCAAGTTTTTTTAAGTCATAGTTTTGGTGTAAAAAGAGG
This sequence comes from Corythucha ciliata, assembly GCA_038030265.1. Classification (NCBI taxonomy): domain Eukaryota; kingdom Metazoa; phylum Arthropoda; class Insecta; order Hemiptera; family Tingidae; genus Corythucha; species Corythucha ciliata. The sequence goes on along the minus strand of CM075941.1, from coordinate 23,072,962 downwards.
TAATATGGCTCAGAATACCTTGATTTAGACGGGAAAAATAATTTTAAAAATTTACGCTAGCGTATGACTCCAGGAGCCCGTGTGCCCGAATGGGCACGCTGGGAACTAACGCACTCGTGTTTCCACAACAAAATTGTTGATTTTCACTTTCTTTTTTCCAGTTCCTTCACAGACAAATGAAAGGATCCAAGATAAAATAACGACAAGGGGTTTATTTATTGATGACAGATTCAATATAATATATATATATATTTTTCATTTACTACATATTATTTTGTGTGATAGCTAACGAAGCAGCCAATGCAAAGACCAACGTTGCATTTCTTGCACTCACTCCTAGCCCGAGAATTGCAAGATCTCAGAGCGCACCTTCTTCGTTTCCCGTCCGCCGTTTTCGAGACGTAATGCCCAACTCCGTCGTGGCGAACATCCGCAAGAGTTCTTACAACTGTGAGGGAACTGGAGCAGGGTCGCCCCGCATTTTTCCTTTCTTTCCCGTATTTACTCAAATATGCGATAGCAATCGCCCGTCTGAAGTCGAGTTGAGATATCTTTTCTTTACTTCTGTACAAAATCCATGCATTTTGAATGCAGGCGTCGATGAGCCATGTGAAGATAACCCACGTCCACTTTTTCGACCGGACGCCAATTCTGTAATTGGAGATGTTGTTGTCCATCAAGTCGGTCCCTCCCATTCCTTGATTGTATAAGGCAATAGCGTGGGGGCGGCCGACTGATACGTTCTTTCGTGTCTCCTTTGAGAATCTTTTCACGGACGATAGCGGATGAGTCCCGAACGCAGTAGAACCAAGAGTGACGACCCCGTTGTCTTTCCATCTAACAAATAGAATACCGTCGTGCCGCTCAATAAAATGCTCAAATTTCCCTCTTGGATATTTCGAGAACAATTTCTTTTCAGTCAAAGTCTTTATGGCGTTACTGACTTTGTTGGAGTTTTTTCTTTTTGTTACATTTCTTGGCGTTTTTTTAGTCCGAACGCCCCGATTTGGAGCTTTGATCCTCGGAATGCGATTTTCTCTGAATGTCCCGGTAGCGGTGTATCCTCTCTCTTTTAGAAAGCGAAAAAGGTTACTTCCGCAAAAAAGGTTATCGAAAAAGAAATTCATCGGCAACTTTTGAATTCTTGTAGGCAGTTCGTCCTATAAGGCGACAAACGGGACTGCACATTTACCGAAAAGGTCGTTATATTGATCAGGAACTTTTGGGTTTTTCCCTTGATAGAGATCAAACGTCAGGAGGTACCCGTCACTCGAATTCACGCACCACATTTTGAACCCAAACCTAATTGGTTTGGCGGGAATAAACTGTTTCATTCCATGGCGTCCGAAAAACTTTATCATCGATTCATCGTAGTTAAGAATCGTGTTGTTCATGAAGTTCGCAGCACATTTTTCTTTCACCAAATTCATCAATGGGCGCAACTTCCACAATTTATCGTCTTTGTTTGGGAAATTATTGTCAGCGCAATGAATGTAGCGAAGAATGGTCATCATTCTATTTCGCGGCATGTTCGAAGAGACGAGAGCGTTATTCAAATCCTTGCTTTCATCCCAATAATGTCTCAGTGATGGAAGAGGATTATACCCAGTAAGTATGAGGAACCCTACAAACCATTTTAGCTCACTCACAGTAATATTCTGAGGCTCGGCATTTTTCCAACTGACGTGCTTTTGGGTTTCATTGAAGAGATGATCGAAGACTTCATCAGTGAAAAACTTCTCGAATACTTCAACGCAGTTCATTTCTGAGATTTGTGGTTTTTCCGTCGTTGAGGAAATATTAGTCGGTGCAAAGTCACCCTCGATGAACTCAGCCGGCACTCTCCTTTTATTGAGCCTTCTCTGAATCCATGGCCTCCATTCGACTGGAACGTCCACTGACGGTTGAAAACCGGGATCTTGTAAATTACTCGCTGAATTACTTGCTTTTGTCATGGGTATTGCAGGATTTGACAAGTCATCGTCCAGGTGGTTTGTCTGGGACTGGTCAGCTGAAGAATCGCGAATTTGTTCAACCAGACTTTCGAGACCTTTTGGTAGTACTATCTGCGCTTGAGCGAGAAGTTGCCTACCTGACAAATGTCTCAGATCACCCTCTTGATCCTCATCACCAGACTCCTCATCTGTCTCTACTGCAGGATCCGGGGGCTCCACGTAAACAGCCCCAGGGGTAATCAAATCAGGAAGTTCATCACCTTCGATAATATCAATTGCCTCTTGGAGTGAAATACCAGGCCTAAAAAGAAAAAAAACACGTATAAGTAACAGCCCAGCGTGCCCAAATGGTACCACGAATAATTTGCCACCGAAAACCCCATAGAGAGATGAAATAAATCTCCGGGCAGAGCATTCTGGGGTGAAGAAACATCCAGAGAGTACTAATTCATCCCAGAAAGAGAAAGATATTACAAATAAATTACTTACATCAAAATATTCTTCAAGAAGTCGAGGTCATATTTCTCCTCCATCTTAAAGACATTGATTTTCAACGGAAACGCAGATTTTTGAAGAAAAATAACCGTCACTTAACACCAACTGAACTAGCCGGGGGTGATAAGACACTCAAAGCCATGAAAACTTCAACAGTAATCCGCTAGATACCACCTTTATGAACGCATCTCGGCCGAGCCCGAACGGGCACGCTGGGCGTTAATGGGTTAAGAGAATAACCCACAACTATACTCCAGAGAATCTTTATTTTAAACGGTCGACCATGCGCGAATTGTTGGACTTCTTTTCCGGATATTTCAACGTGCGCAAGTAGCTCCAATCCTCTTCCGGGAATCACGACAGAAGCCACCGGGAAATCCGTCACTCATGTTTTTTAAGGAATACGTCATGTTTCTGAGTTCAAGATAACTTGTTTTTTACTGGTGTGTTGTGTATTTTTGGGTATGTTTCTTCAGGGGTCGATCCTCTGATAGCAAAGAGAAATACAGGGCTAAGAAATCACGAACGTTTATTTCACATAATAATCGCTCGCAAGCAAGAAACAAACTAATTCAGAAACATTATACGTACATTATTGTTGTATAGCTTGTATTAATAATATAGCTTACATTTGCCCATAATTGGTCGTTATTTTTTTCAAGCATTTAAAGCATTATTGTAAGATGGGCGATAGAGTTTTATTGTTGAGTGGGAGCGATAAAACGGTCGTTTCTACGGCTAGCCCGAGAAAGTAGTTTCGGAAAGAGTCCGTCAGGAGCGTTCCGAGCAGTGATTCTCCGAACTGCACTTCATAATGACAAAAAGGTAAAAAACAAAATCATCCAAAGGAGTTTTTAAACATCTGTGAAAATCGGACAACTGCCGATAGGGTCCTGAGCTACGTCATAACCCAACCATCTATATTCAGACCCCAAAAGACCATTAATTAGTCTCTAATTTTGATAATGAAATGATTTGGTTTTTTCTACACCTTAGTTTTCACTTCATTCAACAAAGAAAAAATAAAAAAAAATGGTATATTGACCTCGCCGCGAAAGTGCTTTGCCAGTCCTCGAGGTGTCCGGCCTCGCCTTCGCCTCGGCCGTACAACACCTCTCGGCCCGGCAAAGACACACTTTCGCGGCTAGGTGAATAATATACTATTCTGATGAAGCGTCCTTGGATTTTTTTCCGACAACTCTAACTAGGGCCCCAGGTCTGTTCCATTGAGTACTACACTTTTGAAGAAAATCATCTGATTTCATTGTATTTTCCAATTTTAGTCAATGAAATCACATGGTTTTCACTCTTCTATAACACTAGCGAAAGAATGAAACAGACCTTATGCAACCAACAAATTTATTCCCTAGCAAAATGAAGCATTTTGATAGGACCATGGTGTGTGTCCAGTCCGCTTCGAGAACCGTTTCGCCTCGTGGAAGCACAAGTCGTGAAGCCCTACCGCTACGAGAGCCGTTCCGCTACAGGGTGTGAAATTAACCTGGCCCGCTTAGCAGCCGAACACCTTGGTGAGTGCTTTTGACTTACTATTTCCCCCCTCGTCTATTGGGATATCCCATCAAAGAGTCTGCCCCCTTGCGGATTTATGGTGAAGTAAATTAGTGAGGATACATGGAGGAAAATTCCTACGGGGCCAGTCTATGCAATCCAATTACAACTTTTTTTTCTTATTAAGAAATACAACTTTTTTCGATTATTCCACTTGAAAAGGGCAGTTGAGAGTTAACTTTAAAAAAATGTAGGGCCAGGTACTGTTTGTAAAGAAAAATCCCGCGAGAACACAAGTTCTACATGTTCGCCGTGTCAAATGCGTTCCCCGGTCCAATGCATGTAGCTTAAATTATAAATTATTATCATTTTTTTTTGTGATTCCGAAACGTTCGGCCTCCTATCAACCAACTGCCCTAATGGCAGTGAAAAATACCGGGTCGACACTAGAGACCAAAATACTGGCAAAAGGACCAAATATATGGACACTTGGTGCTGATGACACCCGGTTCATTCTCGGATAGCAGCAGAATGAGTTTCAAATGAGCCAAACCCAAGAAATTCAGGGTTTCTAAAAAGGCCAGATCTGTGCAATTTTGGAAGCATTAAATCAGCAATACTGTTTTTTAATGCGTAAAATTAGCGATTCAGTTATTTTAATGAGCCAGCCCTGCAAAATTGGTCATTTGACTAAAGCTCGGTGCACACGATGCATTTTTTTTTAAGCATGATGGCCTGCCTGTTCTAAAAAACATCCGGTCACTGCTGTGGATCATATGTTTTTTTTCACCATGCAAGTAAACATGCTTCGAAAAATGCATCGTGTGCACCGAGCTTAAGCCAACCCTGATGGGGTCGAAAGCGCAAAATTATTTTCAAGATCCCGAAAAATTGCATTTTTGGGTGACCCATCCCCGCGAAATTGTTCTTATAATAATGCAACTCCGTGAAATTTCTTTTTGGAAGACAACGGGCCGGCTAAATCCCACAATGGTAATGAATGGTCCACGTATCTCTGAAATTTTGTTTTTGATAAGCACTGGGGTCGGGAAATTCCTTTTTAAAATGAGGCAACACCCGGAAAATGTTCATTTTTTTAAAAGTCTGAAATCCGTGAAATGGTCTATACCAAGGGAGTCAACCCCTCGAAATGGGTTTCTGAAACGCCAGTCCATGAAATTGCGTTATTCCAAGTGACAAACCGGCGTATGTTGTTCTCAAAGGAGCAAATTTGGTTCTTGAAGCAACTAAAACCACGAAATTGGATTAATATGTCAGTGCCAAATCAACGAAATTGTGATTTTAAACATGCCTCCCCCGCCCCACGTAATCGCCTTATTGAAGGAACCGAAACCATGGAATTGCTTCTTTGAATGAGCCAACCCCCAGAAATTGGCTTCTTGACGTCGATTCTGCGAAATTGGCTTCTTTAAGAGAGCAAAACCCGCGTGATTGGGATCTGTGAGTGCGACAATACGTGAAGTTCGGTCAAACCCACGAAATGGGGGTTTAAGGGTGACATCCTCGGGTTATTGCCATTGACGTAACCACGGCCATGAAAGAAGAGAAGTGAGACTCAGGCCCATGTTCACAGTCGTCTTTAAGGCTGAGTAATCGCTTATTTCGACTCATAACAGATAATTCACTAAAACAACCGATTTGAAGTCGCTTAAGCAAATATCCAGCTTGAGTGACGACTATGAATACGGCCCTCAAAAATCGTCCGTTTTGTCTCCGTGGGAACGATGAATCACGGACAATCCATCGTTACGCCGTGGCTTGAAGGTACGCTGGCGGCCAATCTGTTGAGCTTTGGGTAGGAACCGGCTGTATTCCTCATTTGAGCATCAACAATTTCTGAATGACCTCGACTCCAAGAGAGGGGCCATGGCCCCCCATCCGTTCATGCACAGCACGGATCATGATCATGTAACATTAATAATCACTTGGTCACTGAAGTCTTCTGGAAGAAAATACTTTGAACATACGACAGCATAAATTTATGTATTTACTTTCCGGTCCTCCCCCATCCACAGGATTATTTTCCATTTTTTTTATGCCCAACGGATTCTTGGGAAAAAATTGGAATGAAATGTCCGGCGTATGTATACCAGCTCTATTGTGACACTTGGACTTGGGCATATAACGCAATCAGCTGGAGTTGAGAGCTCTTTTGCCCATCTTTCTCCTACTTCCTCAAACATGTGTGATCCATGATGGCTGGTAATTAAATTAACAATATTCAGGAGCTATATGAAACAAACGGATTCAAAATATTACTCATTCCTTATAATTTAATTAATTACTTTGGTAAAAACATACCCACCCCGTGTGGAAATTATACAGAACTGATAACTGAATCCTCACTAGATTAGAACGATCGCAGCGCTTCGTGGCCATGAAGCATCCCAATAGTTTTGCCTTCCCCAACAGATTGCAATCATTCCCTCCTACATAAGATCGCGTAGTAATCCGATCCCGATAAACTGGCTTACCTCGAAATCGCTCGCTCAAAGGCCGGTCGTCCACTGGAAGCGTTTTCAAGCGGTGCTACTACGAGCGTACATACAAAATGACTTAAATTGAATTCACTGCAGCTAAGCCGGCAGTGGACGATGTCACATTCAATTTGAGGCTTTGGGATGTACACTCGTTGTAGCGCCGCTGGAAAACGCTTCCAGTGGACGACAGACCTAAACCAATTAAACGGCAAAAGAAAGTGCTCTTCCCCCCTCCCCTACGATCGTCGAATTTCATTTCTTGTGCAATGTTGGATGTACAGGTGTAATTCATTTTAAAAATCGATCTCATTAAGGCCCGGTCACACTTGCGTTTTTTTAAGCTGCGGTGCCGCCGCGGCGGCGGTTGATTTGCGGCACATTTTGCCTAGCAACATCAATACATAGCATTGAAAAATGCAACAGAGGCCTCTTTCAGCAACGAAGTGTGAAGCTCTGATGAAGCCTTGTACCTTTTAAACCACTTTTGACCCGAACAAAGGCCCTAATCACTTACTACTGACAATATTATAAGGACTAATATATCCCAAGATATATAGCTTTGGCTATACCAACGCCAATTCATTTCTAAAAAGTGTAAAGAGCATCAATCGAGTGGATATACATTTTGAAATTCGATTTCCCTCCAACTACTTATTTGAATGCGGTGCCGCGACCAACGATATATAAACCAGGGGGCCTATTCTCTAACTCCGAAGCAATAGCTTTTTCGAAGTCATATGTTTATTTCATTGATTTTCTTCAAACAAATGAATGAAATAAACACATGGCTGGCGAAAAAAATATTGCTTGTTGTTAGAGAATAGGCCCCCTGGATTGCTCACAGAGGACTGGAGGGGGCAGGTTGTCCCCTGGTAAACAATCACCCTGTCCCTCTCCTTGTGCAGTTATGGCAATATGGCACTTATTTTGAAACTTCACCCCTCTCATCCACTATGGGAGCTTATTTGATGGCTATTATCAGCTGGTCTTTATCAGCAGTAATGAGCAATCCAGTTCTTTTATATATCGTTGGCCGCGACTAGAAAAACCGCATGTGTGCATTACTTCATAGCAACTAATGTATTTTAAGACAATACAGACCACCAGAGCGGTGCCGCCGCGGCGCCGCAGCTTGGAAGAACGCAAGTGTGCACTGGGCCTAAAAGATACCCGTTTTAATCGAATCTTCAAAGATAGCAATGAGGAACTATCGGGTATTCGAATTAAAAGTTTCTATCACTTCCACAGCATCGTAATAGGCTCATTTCACTCAGAAATACCTATGAAAAAATTAACAGAGCTGTATTTAGTTTAAAAACTCAGTTTTAAATTGCTGATAAGAAGCGGGTTACTTTTAAAGCGCATACGGTTATTCCTATCATAACCTTCTCATGCAACGTAACTATCCACTAAACACTCGTTTCGGAACTCAAACGTTCTGTGATTTCGGTAGTAAAAAAGGGCTGATTTAAGGATTTGTCGTTTGCTCCAAACTAGTTCGGCGTTCAGATTGAAACATTTCGACTAGGGTGTAGTTTTCAAAGTCTGTTTCTTTCTGCGCGAAGTACATGAATAACTGAGTCTGAACGCAAGACATCTGTAGGAACAAGGAAGGCAAAGTTTGATTACTTGAGCATTTTGACACTTTTATTCCAGTTTAACGTCTACTTCAATCATGTAATAATCATGCATTCGTGAGACTTTTGATGGATTAATTGTGCAAAGAGCTCAAGAATAATACTTGGGCACGGTTCGATCTCATTGCTCCAAGCAATAACAGGTATATTATTAAATGGGTCGGGGATGCACGTGAACCTGGCGGCACACATATCACTAAACATGACGAAAATGGCGCCATTCGTTTGTTTAGCCCAAATTTTCGTTTGTGTAGCCCAGGAAAACATATATTTATAAGAAAATACATCATGTGTGCCGCCAACTTCACGCAAGGGCACACATGACCCCAATCGTTTGTTTCACTACATATTCAGACACAACTTCGTTTGTTTACGTTTGTTTAGCCCAAATTTTCGTTTCTTCGTTTCTTTCGTTTCTTATTAATTTCGAAGTTTACACTACTTGAGTATGATTTTAAAGGGAGAAAAACACAGAAATAATCATGTGTGTCGTCGCGCAAAGTTGGCTGGCCTCATTTTCTTTTTCGAAAAAATGAATAATACAATGCAGAACATACAGGGCGAAACAGCCAAACAATGTAAATATAAAAATGTATAGGAAAGAATAATGAACGAATCTTAGTGAATCACACGAGTTATTATAACCAGTACAGCTGCGCATCGCTCAAGACGAACAGAACAACGACAGTTCAACTATAATCGTCCAGACTTCCCCAAAACGGAAATACCAGTGAAAAAAAATTTTGGTTCATGAGTGCCTCTACAAAAAGTTGGAGGGATAATAATTTTGATGATAATAAAATTTATATTGCAAAGCTAAACAAACGAAAATTTTGACGAAACAAACGTATAAAAACTATATTGCTACAGAGTGTGCCCCTAAACAAACGATTACATTCATATGTGCCGCTGCGTGAATTTCACGAGCAAATTTGTTTTTAAAACTTTTTATACTGCAAGGCAAAAGAATATTGCTAAACTTTTTATACTGCAAGCAGAAGAATTTTGGCTAAACAAACAAAAAAACCATTCCATGTCTGAATATGTGGCGAAACAAACGATTGGAGTCATGTGTGCCGTTGCGTGAAGTTGGCGGCACACATGATGTATTTTCTTATAAATACATGTTCTGCTGGGCTAAACAAACGAAGTCGTGTCTGAATATGTAGCGAAACAAACGATTGGGGTCATGTGTGCCGTTGCGTGAAGTTAGCTGCACACATGATGTATTTTCTTATAAATACATGTTTTGCTGGCTAAACAAACGAACATTTGGGCTAAACAAACGTAAATTTGGGCTAAACAAACGTAAACAAACGGCCTTTACGTGCCTGCCTTTACGTGTCCGAATAAGTAGCGAAACAAACGATTGGGTTCATGTGTGCCGTTGCGTGAAGTTGGCGGCACACATTTTGTTTTTTGTTTTTTAAATTGTATGTTGCAGGGCTAAACAAACGAAAATTTGGGCTAAACAAACGAAGTCGTGTCTGAATATGTAACGAAACAAACGATTGGGGTCATGTGTGCCGTTACGTGAAGTTGGCTGCACACATTTTGTTTTTTAAAAAATTGTATTTTGCAGGGCTAAACAAACGAAAATTTGGGCTTAACAAACGTAAACAAACAGTAAACAAACGAATGGCGACATTTTCGTCGTGTTTAGTGATATGTGTGCCGCCAGGTTCACGTGCATGGGTCGGGGATAACATTTAAATTTATTGGAGCAAGTCCACGGAAAATATATGTATACGTTTCAATTTCATCGAATCTATGATAGCATTATAGCAATGAGATTGAAACATGTAAACGTGACTTTACGTAAAAATGATGATAACAACAGTAATACCTATGGGGGTTTCGGAAGTGGCAGATGGAATACCCTCCTTGCCGCGTGAAACATTTTTCCCTAATTTTCTCACTATAGAGGTACTGACAAACATCTTTTCAGGTTTTTTTCACCGTTGTGCTCCTGCACATTAGCACAAAATGCTTTTTGTAGTTCCCATTGTAGTCGCTCATTTCACAGTTATTAATTATTGATTCGTTAATTCGCATCAACATTCTGATGTTGTCACATTAATGCAGGTTGAAATGAGGAGTCATCAGTTCGTGCAGAGAAAATCACGGCTAGCAAAAACAATAACAAAACCAAAGAAAACTATTCTATCTGTTACCCACCAATATAGTGGCGGGAAAAAGATCGTCTACATGCCTCTTTTATTCCTTCACCATTTTCAGTAAAATAAAAAATACACGAGAAAAATAAATATGTACCACAAAGGCACAAATATAAACCTATACATAGGAATCTAGCCCCGACACAGGAGAGTTGTTTGCTAGTGAGTTACGTCACAAGCATGGCTCCACCCCCCGCACTATCATGGCCCCCTGTTTTATCAGAACCCCAAAATTGGAACTTTTAAAAAAATCATTAAAAATCCTGTGTTTATCGCAAAAATAAACGAAGCACATCGTTTTTCCTAATTTTGTCCCCTCTTTCGATTAGGCCAATAAAAAAAAAATGTAATAGTTCCTCATTAGACACCAAAGATCTTTCAGACTCCCCTTCTTTCCCCTCCACCAACAAATTCCCAGTCATCAATAAACTCCTCGCTCTACTGAATGACTGCAGCCAGCACCTAAAGTTCTCACGTGCTCAGTGACTAGGTGAGAGTTTTAATTTATCTTTGTTAAGGAGGACCCCCTCTAGAAAGCCGACTCGTAGGACACCCAGTGACAGCCCGGACGAGGACCAGCCGAGCCAGCGGAAAGCGAACACGAACGCTAACCGGAGCCGAAGTGGAGCACCGAAAAGGGACCGAGACAGAACCACTTCCCTGTCCTCACCACTACAGCTGGAGCGAGCGCAGGGGCGCTAATCGGTCAACAACCCGGAGGACCCGCAGATAGCGTCGAGGGACGCTCATAGACGACGTCGAGGACCTGGAACAAGCGCAAGGGCGCTAATCGACCAGCGATCCAGTAGATCTGGAGCAAGCGCAGGGGTGCTAACCGATCAACAACCCAAAGGACCCAAAGATAGAGTCAAGAGACGCTCACAGACGACCCCGAGGACCTGGAACAAGCGCAAGGGCGCTAATCGACCGGCGATCCAGTAGATCTGGAGCAAGCGCAGGGTGCTAACCGAACTTCGGCCCAGAAGACCCGCAGGCAGCTTCGAGGGACGCTCACTGACGACCCGGAGGACCTGTGGCGAGCGCAAGGGCGCTAACCGGCCGCCAACCCTGAGGAACTGGGGCAAGCGCAAGGGCGCTAACCGAACTTCGGGCCAGAGGACCCGCATGCAGCGTCGAGGGACGCTCATTAACGACCAAGAGGACCTGTGGCGAGCGCAAGGGCGCTAACCGGCCACCAACCCCTGGCGAAAATATAGTGTCCATAAATGTTCAGAAAAGAAATGCTCAAGTAATGTCATGTACGTTTCCGAAACGTTCAACCGAGGCTGGGCGATAGCACCAAACATCTCCCCAACGTTTCACCGAGTACGTCCGAGTGGGATTTCGCCCTATGAAGTCTTCATTTCGATGGGCCTAAGGATTGTTCAAAAAATGTTCAGCACATCCAGTGAAAAAATGGCTAAATGTGCAACAAGCGTAACAAATGCTTTTCTCAAATAGTGTTTTAGGTGGGTATTTGTGGTAAAGGAACAGTTCGTGAAGACGAATGAACTGTTCTACTGATGTTTTACAACATTTACGTGACCCTCAAGCAAACGTTTGCTCCCTCTGCTGAAGGTCCCTCTTCAGGAGACTAGAAGTAACGTTCATGAAATGTATTTAAGAATTAAAATTTTAAACTTCATTTAACGTGAAACACAAAAAATATACGAGATCATTTAATAATGTTTAAATGTCAAAACCTGACGATCGTTTTTACGTCCGACTCCGTCAGCACCTAGGCCCTCGCCGGCGCCGTCGAAACTTCCCCTTTCGAGATCATTTATTGGTTTTTCCGGCTGAAGTTCCCCTGTGACAGGGTCCAGCACGAATCGAGAACTGGAATTTTATATTTTAAACCGTTAAAAAAGGGTAACTGGCAATCGAAATGTTTTGATTAAACCCTCTTTTCTGCTTCATTCAAAGTGGTCGTCTTTGGTCCGCCACGATGGCCACACATGTCGACGCATCTGTCCGCCAGCATGCTAGGAAGAGATTTTAGCCCATTAATAACGGCCAATTGGCTGTGGCCTCTTTTCATGAGAAATTTCTTGTAATGATCTTTTCCGGACAAAGACGAAAATTAAAACTATGTATATTGCAAGCTTAGGTTAAGACATGGTTTGCATTGTACTTTAGCCGTTTCTATAAATGTGAGAGGAAACTTTTTGTTTGCAGCTTTTCTCGGGTACACACGATAATACTGCGCGTTTTCCCCAAATACTCCTTTCAGCAATGCCACCGCCCACTGGCTCGCATCAATCGCAGTCTCCATTTCGGAGAAAGCTATCTGCGTAATCGAGTAACCTCCGCCTAGATTCACCTGCCAATAATTTGAATACTTTAAAGAACAATAAAAGCAAGAGATAGGCAATTCCTATCAGTCGTAAAAATTACCATATTGGTTTGCATATTATCAGACTTGCACAATGAACTTGGTTGGTCGCACCTTTCAGCTTCAACAGCTTTCAATATGTCACTCCCGGTTTGATTAGAGGAAATGACAGTAGCGATGAAAAATTCTGAAAATATACTACAAACAGGAAATTTACTTATTGTGTCCCGAAATTCGATTAGGGATTTTTCAATTTTGTCAACAGACGATTTCCATAGAAAACGCAAGGTTGTAGTACTGCAGGTTATGGGTTTATTTCACAGTTTTTTCTTGCATTCTTAGGGCCACTGCTTGTGTTTCTCGATTTCAAGTCTTTTTTTTTTTAGTTTTTCGTTGGTTCGAGTCTTCAAGTATACTTTCTTCGCCTGCCCAAAGTCAGAATAATGCGATACTATTGCTGTTTTGGTGACTGTAATAGTTCTTCCATTCCGGGGCGACCTGGTTTTGACCCTGCAACTAAATTTATCCCTTTCCCTCAACCTTGCCGGCAGTTGAGCAAAAACGTTTTCGCTCAAGCACCTGCATCTAGAAGGTAGATAGTTTATTCACGCGAGCATGATCACGTTTGGTATTTTATTTTTGTTAATGCAAGCTTCCCACTTGTTTCAGCCACCGACCAGTTATTTCAGGCGTCGTCCTCGAATCTGGAGTCAAGATGGTCCCAGTCGTTCCTTAACAAAAGGTAGCGTCAAGTTTTGGTTATGGCGATTGTTAAACATGAATGATATTTTAATTCCTTCATTTTGTAGAACGTACGAATACTCCCTTAGTAAGTCATCTTGAACAGCTTGAGGAGCCTTCTTGCTTATTAAGCCAGGATTCGTTTAATGTGATCGCCTCAGCCTTGCCAGACCCCCAGCCTTACCCAGACATTTCTACGGACTCTCACAGGGCTACTACGGTCGACAAAGAGACTCAAACATTGTTCCCGCCTATCTCAGCGAAGTCCCCGGCCTCTCAAACTAGAGGTGAAAATATCGAGAATGCCGATAAGCTCAGGAAAAGAGTCGAGGAACTCGAATTGTTGAACAAAGAACTTCAAGCAGAAATAGTCAAACTAAAAGATCAGGCAAAGATGGATGCTCTTTCAAAATTTGAATCCAAGTTGTTGACAAATGAGAAAATGTGTAAATTTTATACTGGAATGAACCACGCCAGGTTTGACATTTTCAAATCATTTGTCAAGGACGATGAGATATAGTATTGGGGTAGTGACTCCAGGAATTGTGAAAGGGTCCATAGTCGTTTTCGTTGTACTCGTAATCAGGAGATTCTAATTTTTTTTCCTGAGGCTGAAGGGTGGACTCCTCATCTCTGACATATGTTACAAATTTAATTTTTCCCAAGCTTACGTTAGTAGGATCGTAACCACTTGGGTCCTCGTGCTGAAAAGCAAATTCAGTCTTATGAGGCCTGCCATGTTTCCTTCAAGAGAAGTTATCAAAGAAAATTTACCTGCCCGTTTTAAAAATCATAACTTCCGAAACATCAGAGTTATTATTGATTGTGCAGAGTTTTTTGTTCAACGGCCTTCAAACTTTGAACAGCAAGGAAATTTTTTTTCTCAGTACAAAGCACACACCACTTATAAAGTTCTATTGGGATGTGCTCCTAATGGGACAGTCACATATGTTAGTGAGTTATACGAGGGATCCATATCAGACAGGGCCATCGTTGAGAGTTCTGATTTTATGGATCTTCTTGATGAAGGTGACATGGTTATTTGGCCGACCGAGGTTTTACCATTAAAGATATGGCAGATGAGAAAGGGGTTATTTTGAAAAGACCTGCTTTTTTAATGGGAAGAGACCGATTGACGCCTCATGAAGAGATTGAAACAAAGGTTATAGCCGCAAACAGAATTTTCATTGAGCACGTCGTAGGTCGGTTAAAATCGTTTAGGTTGTTCCAACGAGTGCTACCCCTAAGCATGCAACACATTCTATCTCAATCAGTATTTGTGTGCGCGTGCCTGTTAAATTTTCAGGAACCATTTGTTCATTGAGTTGGAAAATATGAAAGTATTGCATGTTTTGGATTTTTGTTAATCATTTCCTTAATCAATCAACTTTTTGGTGGCAGGCTTCAAGTTATTATCTAATACGATAAATACGAGGTCTGAAACCAGGGCTTTTTTAATGGCGCAGCTCCACGTTAGCGTAGTAGGCCGCGGTTGTGCCCATTTCGTAACTACAACCCTTCCTGTCCACTTAGGGATGAACTCTCGCCCGGCCCTAGCTTCTTCGACCTAGAAAAAGCATTTGATGTCACCTGGCGACAGGGCATCCTAAATCAACTACAGACATTGGGTCTTGAAGGAAATTTACCCAAAATGATAAAAAACTTTTTGACAGATCGCTTTTTCAGAATTCGCATAGGTAACCACCAATCCACGAAACGCATTCAACTCAATGGCGTCCCCCAGGGCTCCGTTATCAGCATTAAGTGCATTATTTTGCATATTAATATACAACATTTCAGACACCCGTCTCTTGTACCAATCAGGCTCTCTATCCAGCACAACTACTCCCTCCCAATTAATACTGTGGTCAAGCGTATTACAATGCTGAGCCACAACACGTTGAGCCTTGTTACGTACGTCTCTTTTATGTTCATCTACCCGGCAAGATAATGGTCTCTTTGTTTCTCCCACATATGCAGCTGGACAGTTTGAACAAGACAACCTGTATACCACCCCGGACGTTGCATTGGTTTAACGACATCTTTTCCCTTTTTAATTACATTAGAGAGATTACACTTAATGTAAGGCACAGGTGAAATATTACTACCGTTCAGCACCGTTCTAACACTGTCGTAAAGGCCAGATTTGTATGGGACTTTAAAGTAAAACTTCCGCTCATTCCTCTGTGGATTCTCCCTGTTACTCAGGCCATTACACTTAACATCCTCTATTTTACGAATACGCTTTTTTACATACTTTTGGATAAAACTACTAGGGTACTGATTAATCCTAAGAACGGATTTAACAAACTCCAAATTTTCTTAATGGAACACCACCTCTGAGGACAGTACCGCTCGATCCACTAAATTGTACACCATACCAATTTTTTGATGGATAGGATGGTTTGAGTTGTAGTTTAAAAAACGCCCCGAAAAAGTAGGCTTTTGATACCAGTTAGTAGCAACAGTATTATTTTTTCTAATTAAAAGCAAGTCAAGAAAAGGAATCTTACAATCAAGTTCCAACTCATAAGTAAACCTGAGCCTGTCATTATATGAATTAAAAACATTAAGCATTGTGGCAACTTTGTCACTACTGTAACTGACTTCACGTCAGGGCACAATTTACATTCGTGAAATGTATGGAAATCACATATTATTTTGTCAATGACTGGGGAGCAATCGTTAAGTAGTAAGTATGATTCATATTTTCTAAAAATAATTACCACAATTAACAATTAAAATAAAAATGTTTTCGTTTGGGTCCTTAAGCCCCCCCTTTCTCTCCATCACCAAGTAAGATTTGAAATGTTTTACATTTATACTATTACTAATAACAAAATTTTTGCACTGCTCACAATGATTTCTAAATACGCTTTTAAAAAGCGTTAATGCAACATCCCGCAAGGTAACACAACAGATTGAAATCCGAAATGCTGAGTCCCGATCTTTTTTCCAAAGCTAATAAATCGGTTAAAAAGTCGAATTTTTTTGAAACGTCTGGAATCGTCATTGGATTGTTACGATTCGAAACCACTGCCTCATTAGGTCGTTTCAGTGAACTGTTATTGAAATGGCTCAATAAAAATTCGTCCGACTCGTTAGTATAGTTGCTTCGTTTCACGTCAGACACCATTTGGGACATCGTAATTAATTTCAATGCCTTAAAGCAGGAGGACACAACTGGGGTGGCTCCGCTCTTTCTTCGGATTTGAGAAAAAAGGTTCTCAAGGGAGTCTTGATTGAACCTATGAAGAAGCAGGAAGTCGAAAAAATGTTTTCTAAGTAAATTTCCGAAACATCGCCCAGCGTCAATGAGGCCAAAATTAGTCCAGCGTTCAGAGGCTTCCAAGTGTTGGAGCCCATGAGCCATGCTGACCATCGAATGAAGGAGTTTGATTTTTTTCGCCTTATTCATTCTGGTTATTCCTTTTTTCCTTATCCGCGAAGATACAAGCTCGAACCATAGACAAACCTGTTTGAAGAACCATGCGGTTGTTGCAGCATCTTCCGGCAAGTATCCGGTTGTAATGGCGAGCTCGATGGCCAACGACGTTTTTTCGGAGAAATACCGAACGGCTGAGCCAACGTTCATTTTTTGAAAATTGTTCGGCGATAGGTCTTCCTCTCTAAGGTGGTACAACGTTCTCACCGGTCTTCCGTTCTTCACTTCGTCATCCCATAGCTGTCTAATATATTTTCCACTAACGACAGGCACAGGCAAATTTTCTTGTTGTTGAAGCTCCTCCGGAATGACGATCTCATGTGACTGTACGGCGTTCCTCAGATTCTTCAACAAATGACATACGTCTGGCAAAACGTAGATTTTTTCCCCATTCATCTCGAAATGGTTGCGTCGGTCCCCATTCTTTTTCGCACCAACCCCTATGTGCGTCCACATACGTACATTCTTGTTGCCCATGTCACTTGTAAGTGTTACGACTTGTAGGAAGTCAATACTGTTTTTGATGCCCTGGAGCATTTGATCAGCCGGGGTTCTTTCATTGGTGACTTCTACCGCGATGACTTGCTTCCACGGTACCTTCAACCCGCGAGCAAGCACCACCATTATTTGTGTACCAAGCTGAGTAGTGTCGCCGAGAGTGGCGTAGCCACAGAATTTCTTCTTTAGCTTGCCATAATCCTCATTTCACCTAATTTGCATCTCGTCAACCAGGAGGCTGCAGAAGCTATCCAGAGGATCCACACAGTCGACTTTATACTGTAGTGGCTCTAGAAGATACTTCAAGATGCCTGGCGTGACTTCATACCCTCGCAAGCGGTGGCTCAAGGTGCGTACGTGCGGCAGTGGGTAAAGGCTCTGTCTCAAGTAATTGTATCCGTGGATTCCTGGAAAAATGCAGATTCCATCAACTGCCCGAATTTCATAAAACAAGAAAATCAAATCATTCAAAGAACCCAAGCTGAAGCGAAGTTTTAATTATTTCACGACAGTTTCCTGGTCCCATTATTTGACTTTTTCTTTTTTCAAAGAGTTTAACTGACCTGCCCCCCTATTCTGTAACTCCTAACGCGTGCGTTAGCAAAATTTCTCAGCTGATTATTTTCAATTATTCACCTTGTTTATTTCGCTAACGCACGCGTTAAGAGTTACAGAATAGGGGGGCTGGAGTCAAGAAAGCCAACAGTGCGGTTTCTGTATCTTTCACCAATTTCTGCAACTCCCTTTGGTCGTTTTGCAGTTCTTCATTGTTGGCCCTCAGAGTCTCCAGTAATTGCTGTAAAATATGAATTACGAATTAGTACTATAGTCATTGATTTTTGAAGGACCTATTACCTAGATAAACCTTCATCATTTTTACCTTGAAAGATATTTTAATGTTTTTGTTATCGTCCTTAAGTTTATCAATCTCCTGGCGTAACTTTTCATTTTCGTGCCGCAAGCGTTCATTTTCAACACTATAGTAAATTGAATCATCCGTCATATTCTCGGATGTCTGCGAATAAAATAACAAAAATCAATAATGCTCGTTGCTTGAAAAACTATAATATCGTTTGTATTAATAGGCACCTCCTGGGGAAATTGTGAGGAAATCCATGAAGGCTCCTCCTCATCAGCGGTCTGAGGGTCTGGTACGGTGGCATTATTAAGAAGCGAGCTTTTCTGAAAAACTCCCTTCCATGAGTCACTTCGAAATGCAAAAAAATATGACAATGCGAGCTACTCACTGCATATTAGTATACTCTGCCTCCTGTTTTGACCGGAGTATCTTGCTTACATGACGAGCAGCTTGCTTCAGTTTTAATGACCTGAAACCAACTAGAATAGTAAGCTGCGAGATTTAGATTACATTTTTGTGGTGAAAATTATCGGTTTTACATCGTATTTCGAATTCCTAGGAGATCGCATTAATTTTTGGGGAAGATTCTGCACATCGAATAATGTGGGCACGGCGGTTTGCTTCAGTTTTCGCCATCCGTCAGCTCGGCCGTGTTCCCATTCCGAGTCTTCGAAATGAATCTGGTCAGAGAAAGTGCAAAAAGTCAATCATTACACGCAATGAAGTAATTAAAAAAAAAGAGGAGAAAATTACAAAGACTCCCTAGTCTAGTATCAAGTCTCGTTTGAGACACATATTACGCAGCTGGTTTCTTAAGGATGGGGAGATTACCCGAAACTAGTCGAAAAAAAAAAAAAATGTTGTGACTACTCAAATAATTGTTTCATTTATTTATAGTCCTAGGATTCGGGGAGTCCGCAAGGATACTGGTTGGCAAACATCCTTTTAAGAGAGGGTAGACGTTGGCCAACTCATCGCTGTAAAAAGTAAATAAATTTGCCCGAAAGGGGTGTCTAATCCTATGTAGTTTTGTGTGCCGAGTCGATAAAAACCAACCACAAGTCCGTGCGACGATTACTTTTTGAGTTACGACGAAAATTGTACCAAAAAACTTGGTTTTTGGCTTAAATATTCCCGAAAAAATCCTCACGTCCAACGTTTAGTGATGCAGTTGACGTAGATGAGATTTCTAAAGTAGTTTTTGGCGCTGAATCGAATGCATGGTGGCTCGTTTCTCTGAGATCAATATTATTTGAGTTAATAACGAAAATAACTGAAAAACTATTTTTTCCCGAAACCTTGATGTGCTATGAAAATGTGTATCAAGATTCTGGGCAGGACTAACCTTGTTCTCAGATCTTACACAGTTTTTTGTGCTGAATCGAATGAGCAATTGCAGGGATCGCTGGGGTCAATACTTTCTGAGATAAGCTCACAAATATCAAAACAAATCCTTTAAACATGTTAAGAGATGTTTGTCCGTAACTGAAAAATTATTGATAATAGCCATCCCGACTACAGCTCATTCAATTCAGCACAAAAAACTACGTACGATGAGAGAAAATAGTCAGTCCTGCCTAAACATGATACCATTTTTCAAGGCACCTTTAAGGCCCGTTTCACACGATCAACAGTTATCAACACCACACCACAGCTAGCGTGCACAAATAAAATACTCCTTTCACACGATCAACTCAACACTCGTCAGTTTTTACGGACGGGGGGTGTGGTGTAATGTTGGTTTCTGTTGATCGTGTGAAACAAGCCTTAGTATAGACAAAATCGTTTTTTTCGAGTATTTTCGTTCATGACTCTAATAATGTTGATCTCAGAGAATCGAGCTAACGTGCATTTGATTCAGCACCAAAAACAACTACAGAAACTACTTCAGCGCTAAATGTAGGGCGTGAGGATTTTAATAAACTAATCAAGCCTAAAACAACGTTTTTTTCGTACGAATTATGCCATAACTAGAGAAGTAATCAGCCCACGGACTTCAGGCTGACTTTTATCGACTCAGCACACACAATTGCGTAGTATTGTAGTCACCTCGTTTGGGCATTTTTTTCATCCCTTTTTAGGGGGGGGGGGATTGCCCAACGTTTACCCGTCCTTAAAAATCGTTGTGGACTCTTCGAATCCTCAAAGCATACATCAAAAGGAATTTTTTAAGCCACATTCGAAATTAGGCCGAATTTTCCCGCTATTCGGGCTTTATTTCCTTTACTACACTATTTGAGCCTCAAGGGGCCCGTAGACCATCAATTATATTTAATTACATTC
The DNA here is from genome assembly GCA_038030265.1 of Corythucha ciliata. Lineage (NCBI taxonomy): Eukaryota > Metazoa > Arthropoda > Insecta > Hemiptera > Tingidae > Corythucha > Corythucha ciliata. Next base: position 23,052,527 of record CM075941.1, on the reverse strand, counting down.
AACTGGAATAAGCACTTACTTCGCAAATTCGGGAGTTTTGCGTAGGCGTCCATTTGTCCCTTTGACAATTAATGATCCATTTCCTTCTTCTTTCTGCATCCGCAGGGAACTTGAAAAGGCGTACTCCGTGAGTCGTTTTCCTATGGCAATTTACAGCCGAACAAATCACCTTGTCACTCGTTTTCCTCAAAGAAAACTTGATCGAATAGGCAACTCGGTCACCACAAACACCGTGAAAGTTGGACCCGGGTTTTTAACGGGAATGAAAAGGAAATCGATTGTACAGTTGTATTAGAAAAGCAACTGAACAAAAGGTTCAATAGGACAGGGAAGTTTTTAAAAAAACGACTGAAAAGATAATAGATGGGGCAATTAAATAAAAATCAGAAGGCAAATACACAGAACTCGGAATGAAAACAAAAGAAAATTTTTCGTCTCAAACGTCTCAACTTTTTATTCGACTTCTCTTCCACACGTCTCTTGATTGTCTCTCTCCACTTCTCAAAACTCATACCATCTGATTTCTTTTTTTTTTTAAACAGCTTCATTCTTCTTTTTCATTATTATTATTATTATCAAATGGAGTGACTTCTCGTGTTGTCTCTTTGTATAGCGGAGGGACCAAATATGGCGGTTATCGCATGTTTCCGTACCTGGGTTCTAAAGGTTCTCTGCCGCAGGTAGCGTCGAGGGATGCTCACTGACGACCCAGAGGACGAGCGCAACGGCGCTAACCGAACTTCGGCCCCAGAGATCTGCGGCAAGCGCAAAGGCGCTAGTCAACCTTCGGCCAGGAGGATCTACAACCAACGTCAAGGGCCGCTAGCAGGACGTCTGCCGCGGGCTCTAGACACCGACCGAGGCACGCCAACCCTTGGAGGAGCTCGCCTCCAAGGCCTTCTCGGTCGTACTCCAGAAGTACGACCGACCTCCCCGGAGCGAACGCCTTCTTCCCAGAAAGAGTATTAATTTTCCGCATTGTAAATATTGTAAATACCACGAAGTATATTGGGGCCTGTTACCCAGATGACAAGAACAGGTGGCGACCGTGAATTATTCCTCAAGACCCTCAATCTTCGGACAGCCTAATTAAGCTACACGGCGTCAGAGTTCTATATTTACTGGAACAATACCTTGAGGAAAGGTTTGGGGACGTCGAGTTCAACAAGGGATTTGCCTTGTGTTTCATATTAGATCACTGGTACAAAAATAAAATATTTCAAGAGTCAATAGCCGCAGGTAGAGCCAAACAAAACCCCACGAACTTGTTAGTGGAAATGATGAAGTCGAAAGTGACATTATTCAAAAACGGGGTAAACTCAACAGTTGCCGCCGTCGATCCCTCGTCAACCGCAGTGAGTGCTCTAAAAATTCTTGAAAGCTTTGTGGGCAGTGTTCGGCCACAATTTGATCTGACGACCAAGGCTATGAAGGAGGTTCTAGCATATCTGAACGATGATTTCGTTCCCGTTACTGGGACTGACACTGTGTCAGATTCGTGGAAACGACACCAGTTTCACTACCCTAATTTGGCTGAAATATACATACTGCACTGCAACGTCGTCGCTTCATCTGTACCTTGCGAGAGAATATTCTCAAAGGCTATTTCCACTGTATCCACTATTTTGCGTATATTGGATAGCATTATTCTGGCTCAACATTGTGTGATATTAGCACTTCTTGCCATCTGGTCACATCCGAATAATTTGTTATATGGGTCAACAACTTTGTCTTGGACCTTACATGGTCATTACAATGGTCATTACCTTACATGGTCCTTACAATGGTCGGTGGTTCTACTGGTCGGGCAGTAAAGTAAAGGAGTTATTAGCAAAAGTATTTTTTTCGGAGAAAAAGTGAGAGACTTAAGATTAAGTACAATGTCGGTACAGTACGGAAGATGTTCTAAAGAGATTGTTGACATTTTAACATGTCGAGACGGATGTACTCTGTCATATCATGTGTCCTGTACGAACACGTCTTCTGAAAATTTCAAAAAGCTAGGTGTAAAGAAGCTGCTGTGGAAGTGTGATCCGTGTGAAAAAAAAAAAAAAAGTGGTGACTTTAAGCAGCTCCTGAAAGACGTGAGTGACTCAAACAGATCTCAAACAAGTAAGCGAGATAATTTTGAAAATTATTGAACTAACGAAATCCGTGGAATTTATGTCTTCTAAATTTGATGACTGCACCAAAAAACTTGACTGCTCAACTGAGGAGGTGGGAGAGTTAAAGTTAAAACAGCGCGCCTCGATGGTGTAATGGATACAATGCTCGCTTCACAACCCAGCGGGCCTGGGTTCGAATCCAGCCATTGCCCATTACACTATAAGGCTGCGGCGAGCTGTGACACGGCACACCCGACTTCGTGTGGGCGTTCCCGGCGATGTGCGTTCAACAAACCGCGCACCGACCGAAACGCCCGTGTAGTACGGGTGTGAAGTGCACAGTTAGATCTGGGTATGGCGTAGGAGCCCAAGTGAGGCTTAGGCACCTGCCGGGTTCAAAGCCCGGCGCCCCCGACAAAAAAAATAAAATAAAGTTAAAACAGAAGAATGAAAGTGTCAAAGTTTTTTGTTGGTTGGTCGCTTTCTTTCCAAGCGCTTCGCCCCACCGAATGTATCAGATTTAACGGATTCATTCCTGGAAGTACGGAAGTGGAAGTGGTTCATTCGTGATAGTAGTTATAAATGGAATTAAGGGATTAATATGAATTCAACACCGATTAAATAATTTATTTAATGGTTAATAAAAAGTCGTTTTTTACCAAGCGTTTTCAAAAAATTGAAAAAGGAACACACAGGAACAAAAAATAAATAGAAAACAAAAAACTTTTCAAATAGCGTCAATAAAAATTTAAAATCAAAGTATGGCATTAAATGTAGAATACGTAATGAAAAAAAAATCAAATAAAATGAAAACGTTAATAATAACGCAGTGTAGCGTTGGTTTTCTCGAAAGACGGGGTCGCTACTTTTCCCCAATTTAAGTGGGTCCTCTCGCACCTGAGGTTTTTGGTAAAGGATTGGGTGCAAAGAAATTGAAACAATGAGCCGTTTAGTGATATATTTAAACAAGTTTGAACGAATTGCAAATTGAAATTTCACAGTATATACACATAAGGAACCCCTGTTCACCGATAAACCACGCGGCAACGTCGCAACATACTCGCACAGGAAGTCGAGCCCCCGAGAAACGAAGACCCGAAACCGGATATCGACACTTCGAGCATAAAATAGAAAGTGCGCTCACCAGTTCACCAGAAACAATGGCCCTGGGTGGGGTTCGGCTTAGCTTATCCCTCGGAGTACGACTCCCAAAGGCGTCACCGCCGCGCAATTGGCAGCGTGCTGGACTAGTTATCCAGAGGTTGCGGGTTCAAATCCCGCCGGGGAGCCATTTTTTTTTATCGAAACTCGAATCGTGTTGGGCTATGCCCTTCCATCGTCGTCCGGATAACATCAGTTTAATTGCGATTCTTATACTAATTATCGACCAATTAGGGCTATTAGGTGAAAAAAAATTAAGCTGTTTTTTTCCTATACAGCGACGTTTCGTCGGTCAATTCGCCGACCTCATCAGGCAACGATAAACAGGCAGTTAATCAATTAAAAAAATGCAAGTGTACATGGGTTTTTCTCCCTCTCTCCCAACCGCGCAGGTAACATCTTCTCGATGAACAGCAATACGTGCCGAAACGGCTACACGGGTTTATTAATTGAGTTACGTTTTTTTTTGTTTTTTTTTTATTTTTTATTTTTTTTTTTAAATTGATTAACTGCCTGTTTATCGTTGCCTGATGAGGTCGGCGAATTGACCGACGAAACGTCGCTGTATAGGAAAAAAACAGCTTAATTTTTTTTCACCTAATAGCCCTAAATGGTCGATAATTAGTATAAGAATCGAAGTTATTGGAATGGGCGATAGTTTTTGTTTCACAATATCAGTTTAATTAATTTATTAAGTAATGATAAGTCTTTTAATTAGAAAATATACAAGAAAAATGTATATAATTACATTATATATACATATATTTACAGTATTCATCTTGCACTTATAACCATAAAGTAACAACAACATACTGAAAAGAAATCCCCTTAGGCCCGGCGCACACTAGGAGAAAAAAGACGCCGACCCGCGAGTCGGCGTCTTTTTTCTCGGGGAAGAGACTACTCTCGCGTACGCGTCCAATGTGAAAGGCCCCATAGAGTTCTATGTGTTTTTACTGCACGAGTCGGACGCTGACGCGCGCGTCGGCTTCTTTTTTCTCTTAGTGTGCGCCGGGCCTTACAATAATGAAAAAAATCCGTTACTAAAGCTTCTCCGACGACGATGCTGAAAATAACTTGAAGAAAATGAGGAAGCTCTCACTGAGGAAGGTGAAAAAGCTTCTCAGACGATTAGACAATTCCTCGATACTGCAAGGACAATTACTTGACTTGGCACTCGAAACACCCTCTGCGGGATAAACCAGCTCGATAACACACTTGGGCATTTCTTCTGACCTTCATTGCGCAGCCTGGACGCGGGCAACACCACACTCTTACAACTTGAACGAAAACTTTCTGCATTACGTGACCGTGAATCCGAGCCTTCCCGCTGTTCGAGACCGACTGATGATATCTCTCACTCCACTAGGGATGTCGTGCCCTATCTTGTTTTGAATGTGCTTCATTGAACAAGATCCGATTTCCTGAGCACCTCGGCCCACTTGGTTTTCGGTCCACTCGTAGCAGTACCCTTCATTATTCCTGCACGAATGTACTTCTGCATTTCACAGCCAAAGCTGTCTTTTGTAGAAAACAATGTTGATGGGGATCCGAGGAAGGGGCAAGGTTTTTTCCTTGTCAAATGCTAACACCCTCACAGGGTCTGTTTTAGCAGCAGCCAGACGTTGATCGTTTCTCATGGCGTTTCGGGCCTCCTGTCGTAACTCATCGTGCTTTTTTGTCTCCTCCTCCAAGATGACTTTTTGCTCTCCTGAAGCTGACGGTAGCTGGGCGGCCAGAGAGTCGCACATATTGCATGTGTCCTTTTTTAATTATTTGAACTCCAGATTGAAATTATTGATGAATATTCTTCGATAAGCGGACTAACTAACGATGCCACCAATCTGATCTCCTATTTCTTTTTTCTTGTCCCGATCCTTTTCCTCCCTCCACGATTTCAACATGTCGAATTTGTAGTCAAATCTGTCTTCAATGTACAAGTCGTACATTTTCGTCAAAAATATTTTTTTGAGCCAAAAATTCAGCGTCAGTTTCGCTCAGAGACTTGTAGCGGGGAAGTTTGTTGACATGGGACTTAACCTGTTCTACAAGATCAACGCTCGTCTTGTTCTTTCCACCTTGATTTTACCCTAGGTTGTCTTTAAGATCTTCTGATCTAATTTTTGTCAAAGCTGTATCTATTCTTTTTGTTGTCACTTGAATTATGTTTCGGAACATTTCAAGACAAACTCCCACCGTTTGCAGGGTGTACTGCCTGACATACTGTATCTTGGAAGTTTCGTTGACGTACTGACGAGTTTTTTGCCGTTCAATCACGCAGTCAGCGGTGAACATATTTTGAGCATTGTAGTCTCCCAGTGCCCAAAATTCGTTGAAAATATTTTGTCTTGTACACTCATTTATAAGCGTATGGCATTGGCCTTGGCAAGTATATGCTATTCGCAATGGCCGAATTCGCCCATTGCCCGAAAAATTTACCCACAACGCGTTATGGGCAGTGCGAAATGCTCACAACGCGTCGTGGGTAATTTTATTCGCCCAGTGGGCGGAATGAATTACCCATAACGTGTTCTGGGTAATTCGTTTTACTTAGCCGAAATAAAGGTTACGGTGAGTTTATTTCGCGTCGCGGGTCTTCCGAATTTACCCACAACGCGTTGTGCGTATTTCGAATTACCCACATAGCTATTTTAACCTGGCTTCTGTGCCTTGCCTGATTATACAGCGTTAACTTACAGTTTGAGTCTGCTGGGCGTCTCGTGTGTTCTCGCGTGGTAAATGCCACGGGAGCATATCGAGCGTGAATAAATAAAGTCTGCCTCTTTGAGTGTATGTTTCTCTCTTGTTCTTCGTTTCGCTTCTGCATAATCATGTTTGATTATCATTCTGTTTCATTAGTTTGCTACAATTATACAGCAATAACGCTGTAATGTGGAGTTGAGAAACATCTGACCAGCTTTGTGAGTAATTCAAAATGCGCACAACGCGTTGCTGTTAAATCGGAGTAGCCAAAACGCGTTGTGAGTAACATCGGAAGGCCCACGACGCGAAATAGACTCACCCTAACCTTTATTTCGGCTATTGAGTAAAACGAATTACCCAGAACGTGTTATGGTTATTTCATTCCGCCCACTGGGCGAATAAAATAACCCACGACGCGTTGGGAGCATTTCGCACTGCCCATAACGCGTTGTGGGTAATTTTTTCGGGCAGTGGGCGAATTCGGCCATTGCGAATAGCATATACATGTAAGATTTGTGTACTTTGTACCCTATCTTAATAAATACGATTAAACCTTTAAGACGAGTTTAGTTCTAGTTGACCCACCGAAGTGTCAACGTCGTTTATTAATTACGCTTAGAAGAAGTGACATTCGTTTTAGATTTAGGTAAGTTTTTCACACGCTGTACTTATAGGAAATTAATATTACTTTCAATTTTTGTAATCTTGTTTTTATTTTTGTAATTATAGTATTTAACTACATCTGACGAATAAAGATTTGATTATGATAGACGGAAAAATCCTATCTTACATAAATAACAAGTTTATAAATACTTTATTTTGTACAAGAACTCCATTGTGACGATAGTATAGTTTTCGTTCTTATTTCTTCGAATTTTGACTTCAGCGTGAGAATGTTCTTTCCCGAGCTTCCTTTTTCTACCTCTGCGGTGTTTTGGTATTCCGCCGTCCGAAAAATTAAGACAGTTATTGTTGGGGGTCACTTACCGTTAAAAATTGTTCTCCACTTCCACTGACGTGCAGTTCAGAGCTAGGGACAGCTTCGGGCTCGGAATGTAGTAAGGATCGAACGAATCACTCTAAGCAGAAACGAAAAATTTCGTTAAACTTATCTTTTTCATCACGAGTTTCGTCATGAGTAGCCGTCGGTTGTTGGATCAGCAGTTGGATTTGTATCGCCAAAAGAAATTTTGTTGAAATGGTGAGTTGTGGAAGTTTCTCCAGTCTCAAAATATTGATCATTGATATTATTTATGCACTGTGACTGTGAGGTGAAATGTGTAAACCCACAGCTGACTTTTCAATATAAAGAACTCCTGTACAAAACGAATCGTTGGAAAGTATTTTCCAAGGAGAAGTCCTTTAAAGTTTGGACTCATCAAATCAGTTTAATGTAATAAACTGATTCTGATGCGTTTTTCCCCCATCAAAGAGGAAAATTAACATTTCTTACGTAACACGTACAGCGGCAATGCACTTCTCAAAAAAGATGAGGGATGTAAAGTGCTGTAATACGGGGGGGATTGGAGTAAGATGGGGGAGGGGAACTTGTAATACCAAGCGGAAATATAAACGAGATATTCGTTGTTTATTCTTATAAATCTAACACGTAATAAAAAAAACAAAAGGTATCAAGTACAAAAAAATAATCAATGATAAGAAGCCAAAAGAAAAGTAAGTCACTTTGTTAACGGGACTTTTCAGCGGGAGGAGGGGGGGCACAATGTATGACCGGAGAAATATTTACACGAGTACGAACTCTATTAATCCAAGACTTAGCTTATAATTAAACTCACAGATAACCATAAGAAGGGGAGAGGGGAGTATACCCGATGAGGAAAAAAATAGGGGACAGTTCCCGTCGTCGGGGGCAAGGAGTACAGGGCGGGTTAAACTGGGGAGCGAAATTTAGGGGAAGATACAACTGGGTTTCGTTATGGCGTAGACAGAATAACACAACGTTGAGGCCAAACTCACCCGACGATTAATAGATTTCACGACGCGACTCTGATCCACCAAGCAAGCGGCTGGAGGCCACTTGGATGAAAGCTGACGATTGAAGGGCGAATCTTCGTCCACCACCAAACGAACGACAGGCAGACGCTGATTCACGACTGGAGAGCGTGGCGGACAACTCTGTCCACCCGGCGGGCAACTGAAGGCCACTTGGAATAAGACTGACGAGTGAGGGCGAATATTTTTCCACCACCAAACGAACGACAGGAAGATGCTGTTTCACGACAGGAGAGCGTGGCGGACACGAGACTGGTTCCCCTAAAAGACTTTGGGGGGGCGAATACACGGAGGATTACACTTGAATCGAGAGCGGCAGACTCCTCTCACGAGGTCTTGATAGGGCGTATGCGTGAACCCAAACTTGTCGCAACTGTCGAGGGCTTGGCTTTTATATGCTCACACCACTCTACTTCTCTCTCTTACCAATGGTGGGATGTTAGGATCTAGGAGGGGATAGGGAGCAAAGGGGGTGTGGAGTGTCATCGGGTGGGTATCCCCTTTACACAAACAATTGAGCTAAAGTAGAAAGGTAACAGTAAGTCTAATTTATTGGACGTATTCCTTGAACTTATTCATTAATTTAAAAAAAATTACAATTAATACTTAGTAGCTAACACAGCGAGATAAAATAATTAATAATTTTCAACTGAGTAAATGAACACGAAGTACAAAAAAAATATGGGGGGGGGGGGATTGTTTGGGTTACAGTGCATAGAATCAATCATGTGTTGGACCTTGAAAGTGTTGCGAGTTGGGCCCGTATTGAGAAACCAACTTTACCAACCTTAACCTTTACGTCTCCTTTAACCGCCTCATAACAGATGACACATTTTTATAAACCATCACATTGTAGCGTTTGATTTTTAGGGGTCGCTACTCGCTACTTTAGCCCCTTTTGATTGTTAATTCGTCAGGGGTTCCTTCAGGCGGGTGTAAAGGGGATGGGGTTAAAATGCAAAACTCGGTTTTGTTTGTACATCAGGTTTTTATTCAGACACAAATAGTAAAGGTAGACTCGACAATATCAACACAACGGTAGCTTGAAGAAGTCGTCTTCCCCCAATGTTTTGGCCGTGATTCCCCTATCCCTCCCGGACGAACGAGGCCCAGCTTCGCGACCTACCCCAGACAGATGAGGGCTAAGTGCCAACACAAACACATGCAATGGAAGGGGAGGACTCACCGTGTAAAAGAATATCCACAAATTCGATAGAAGACGGGGTGTAGCACGTGTGGCGGCGACGGAAGACCACTAGATAAGGCCGCGCGGTTCAACGACACTCCCCAGCTTGTCAACGACCGATGAGGTTCCGGTGATCTAGGTCCCGCACGCGGACGCCAATAGGCGGGCGTCGGAGACGGGAGTACGGGAAGACGGAGGCGAACTCACGACGGACGGTAAGCAATGACGACTGGAGCGAACTCTCGCCGGACGGTGAGCAATGGCGACTGGGATGAGCTCAGGTGAACAAGGGCGACTGGGACGAGCTCACTATGGAACAGGTGAGCAAAGACGATTGGAACGAACTCTCGCCGGACGGTGAGCAAGGGCGACTGAAGGGACTCTCGACGGACGGTGAGCACTGGCGACGGAAACAACCTCCCGACGGACGGGGAGCAATGGCGACTGGGACGAGCTCAGGTGGACAAGGGCGACTGAGACGAGCTCAGGTGAACAAGGGCGACTGAAGCGACTCTCGACGGACGGGGAGCAATGGCGACTGGGACGAGCTCACTATCGAATAGGTGAGCGAAGACGGTTGACACCGGCTCACAACTGAACAGGTGAGCGAGGACGACTGACAGGCTCACTTCTGAACAAGTGAGCGCAGGCGATTGAAACGACACACAACTGAATTACGCTCTCTGCACTTACTCCTTTGCTCTCTCACTCACTTCTCGTTACGACTTTATCCGACTTACTATACACAAACGCACTCTACGCCAACGTTTTCCTTGCTAGCTCACTTTCTGACTCAGTAACCGAATCCACCGCTAACCCTTCACACTCGAGTCCCACGCATAGATTAATTGTCCCTTTTTTTATTCGCCCCGCTCAAGGCTCCCTCCCACTCCGGGAGCCGCGCCTGCGCCGGCCCATCGCTCCCGCCCCGCAGGCAGGCCAACCCACCGAACACCTTACCAGGGACGGACCGGGGAATCGAGCCTCCTACGACTTGTTTGATATCATTAACCACGATAGTTGTTGTCGAGTCTGCCTTACTGACACAAATAAACGTGTAGTGGGGGGGGGGACCACACTACAACATTTTTCAACTTCTTAAGCAAAGGCTTCGTAAAGTTGGGTTTCTGAATACGGCCCTGAGTCTTGAAGGGGGTACAATAATTCTTCCGGAACGTGTACGTAACGAGGCCGATTGGGTAGACGATGGAATATAGGGGGATCGCGGGATATTGGTATTACAATTTGGTTCCTCCCCACCACTAAAATCGAAATTATCATATACACACGTATTTCTAACGCCAGTGTTTTGAGGTTGAGACAAATTGTCCTGGATGTGGATAGAATTCCTTCGAACAACACGATTTCGTTAATCAACCCAATAAGACCGAAAACCGACACACTTGACGATAACGCCAGGGTACCACAATCGAATTTCAGGATCTTGAACGTAGGAACTCTGGCCTACATTAAATTGTTTTTCTTGTTTAGACGATGTCCGATTGTAATTCTCGGATTGGCCTTTTTTCAATGTAACCGTAACGTCACAGGTCTGGCGACAGTCGATCTCGGCCAATATTCTCAATCAGCTCGATTTTATATTGGGACGATGGCCTTCAACAGAAAACACAAAGCACTGTTTGCCGAGCTTTCGGAATAATTTATTTCCTTCCTCTGGGCTCTACAACGTAACAGGATCTTAATAACGTAAAATAACAAGTCAAAATAAGCAAAACCTTACATCTCAGTACCGCAGCCAAGCATTATGGGCACTGAGATGTAACTCCGTTCAATCGTTTTCTACATTCTGACTGGGAGTTTTTCGTTTTTTATTACGGTTTTTTTTGTCACATTTTTTCAATCGTTGGACAATTTGTTTATGGTTAACAAGATTGGTCCTTTAAATTGCCATGCACATCACAATAATGGAGTATTTGTAACATACACTGTGGTAAGGTTTTGCTTACGTTGTAGAGACCTGAGGAAGGAAATAAATTATTCCGAAAGCTCGACAAACAGTGCTTTGTGTTTTCTGTTGAAGGCCATCGTCCCAATATAAAATCGTGCTGAGCGTAACGTAACATACTGTCTGAGGAAGCAGCAGATTTTCATTAATAGGTACTCATTAATAGCTTTGTAGCAGCTGGGCGGGAGAGTAGGGCAGGTTAGCGACAGGACTTGTTCTGTAGTTAAGTAAAAATAGCTCCAAGTCGGCGTTTTCATCGAGGGCTTTAAGCATCATTTTTTTGGCAACTCCCACTCCCTTCTCTGCCAACCTATGGCCCTTGGGATAATGAGGACTGGTGGTGACTACACAGAAATTCCACGAACGAGCAAACTGGCGAAACTCGAAAGAATTAAATGGGACGTTATCACACACAATAGTAAGGAACCTTTGCTCACGAGTAGACGCGTACGGCGCCATGTTAGTTCTTATCAGTTCAATAAGGCAGGTTGGGGAAGGTTTATTGAGCTTCACAAAGCATCAACAAAAGGTTGATTTTACAAGACTGATTATTGATAAGAGGGAACATGGCGTCTGTGTCTGATTATAGGTTCTCTAACAATATTTGTGGTATGCCAAACCGAGCGAAAAGTGACTTCAGAATCGAAATGACAGAGGCGGCAGATTTATTAGGCATTAATTCAACCTCCAGCTAACGAGAGTAAAATCGACTATTACAAGATAGCTCTTACCGCGGAACTCAGTTTTATCAACGGCCAGTTTGTTAAATGGGATAGGAGGAATTTCATGAGGCACAAAGGGTTCCTTGACTCTGGACCTTTGGTGACGAGCACATACAGCACAGGCTGCAATTGTATTCTCCAAGTCTGACATGATAACTGGCCAATACACACATTCACGACACTTCTGAAGAACGAGGTGCGTTTCGTGTATAAGAGATATGACCTGTTTCCGATGGTCCTTGGGTACTAATAAAACGTCGTTTATAGTAAACCAGATTATCTTCTACTATCAGCTCATTGCGAATTTTAAAATAATGCTGAAGGTCGTGATCAGCGGATGCTAACGCACGAGGCCATTGTCTCTTGTTTAGTGGATTCCTGTAACGCTGATTTCGAAAAAATCCTCTCGATCAAATGCAATCTGACTGCCAACAGTGTGTAACATGTCTAACATGGTAGGATCCTCATTTTCAATTGAGCCCTTTCAATTTCACGAGAAAAAATCGGCAACGACCAATTTTTTGCCGGGAACATAGACTAAAGAGAAGGAGTAAGGAAGGAGTTTTAAACGGAGACGTTTCAGTCGGGTGTTGGCAATCATGGAAAAGTCTTTCGAAATTATTGAAGTTAGCGGGGAATGATCAGTTTCAACAGGTATTTTAAAATGACCATAGGCTAAAGTGTGGAATTTTTTGAAGGCAAATGTTATGGCTAGCAATTTTTTTTCGATCTGTGCATAATTGCGTTCAGCACTAGTTAGAGCTCGTGACGCGTACATAACTGGTTTGTTGTTTTGAAACAACGCACATCCTAGGATAAGGCACTATAAAACACGAGTACGGAAACACGCAAACCGGCGCCATATTTTGTCCCTCGTATGATTATAGTTATAAATATTACCTGAGGCCCTATTCAGAAACGTCGGGGAAAATACCGCAAGTGTGGTTGCTATGGCGGGATAATGTTATTTCTTATTCGGAGTCCTTGGATCCCACTTGCTGCCTTTTTTCCCGACTGTTCAGATTAAGGCCCCTGGGGCCGTATTCCGAAGCCGTGTGAAAAAGCCGCAAAAAGCGGTTGCTATGGCGGGATAATGTTATTTCTAATTCGGCGTCCCTGGATCCCGCTTGCGGCATTTTTTCCTGACCGTTCAGAATAAGGCCCCAGGTATCATTGATAAGTGGGGTATTTTTATTTATTTCGAACGCATTCCACGTTTGTTTATTGTTACGATGACAATATTTTCATTCAAGGTATTGTGTTTATCCTAACGACTGAGGGACAAAATATGGCGCTGAAATCTGTGTTGCCGTACCTGTGTTTAAAGATTCTCTACCTAGGACACCTAGAATTCGGAACAGGGGGCCTATTCGGAGCTGTCGGGATAAAATGCCACAAGCGGGATCCAAGAACGCTGAATAAGAAATAACATTATCCCGTCATAGCAACCGCACTTGCGGCATTTCTTCCCGCCAACTCAGAATAGGCCCCCAGGTCTTTTTTACTTTTCGGGGATTCTATATTTTTTACGGCTTCGATGCGTTCGGGATCGGGACGAATGCCGCTGCCATCAAACACAAGTCCAACACATTTGACCTGCCGTACAAAAATATTGTAATTTTTCCTCGTTAAATTTTATCGAGTTTTCCCGAGCTTCAGCGATTACTTTGTCGACGATTTTAGTAAGTTCCTCCTTAGACTCAGCTGAGCAAAGTAAGTCGTCAGAATAGACGGTGACGCCATCTATTTGACCGAATTATTTTTGGGTCAGGGACTGAAAGAATTCTGGAAGGACCGATAAACCAAATGGCGCCCTAACGTAGCGGTAAACGGCGAAGGGAGTGCTAAAAGTGCAAAGTTCCGAGGATTTTTCATCACGTTGTACCTGGTGAAAACTATGTTTCAAGTCGAACACACAAAACAATGACTTTTTTTTTTAAGTTAAGAGCTTATTTCATCGACAGTATGAATGAGGGCGTAGTCTCTGATCAAGCATTTATTGAACTCTTTGGGGTCAATACAAATGCGCAGGTCTCCAGACGGTTTTTCAACTATCGCCATGCTGTGTACCCATTCCCCTGCAGTAGTCTTCTTGATGACGCCTGCTGACTCAAGCTTATTTAGTTGCGATTTCAGTCTGTCCATTATTTTTAAGGGTACCCTACGGGCAGGGCTGCTTCGAGGCACTGCGTTATCTTTAAATCGAAGAGTCAGTTTGTCGGGAAACAAACCAAGGCCTGAGAAAACGTCTCTGTTCGAACTAATGAATTTTGGCGCGTCCGAATGTGTTTTCAAATCGTGAATCACTTGGCTAGGAATAAGGCCCATTCGGATGGCAGTTGGAAGGCCAATAATAGGGGAGATTTTACTTGACTCTACGACCACAAAAGTTATTGTATAATTTTCTTGTAGAAATTTAACTGAAAGTTCAATTTTGACGACTGGATTGATCTTGAACCCTCCAAAAGCCTCTAACTTCGTGGAAGTTTCGGTTACCTTGTTATTGAGGCCTAGATTTTTAACAATATTGTTGGGCAAAACGTCAGTTTCGGCCCCTGTATCGATTGGGGTGTTACGTCAATAAAGCGTGGCAATCCAGTGGGACGGCTTAATCGTTGAAACTTGGTAAACAGAATCAATTCTAAACTGGTAAGGACATGTATTCATCCCAACCTCAGGGTTATTGTAACTGAGCTCCTGGGCCTGAAGAGTGTTTGCCCCTTGGTTATTGCCCGTTATACGATTGGAGGGTTTTCGATTTTTGCACATTTTCGCTAAGTGATTCTTGTCATTGCAATTATTACAACGTTGATTTAAGGCGGAACAGGATGCCGGGTGGTGCGAGTATCCACACTGTGTTACTTACAATTATAGGACTATGAGGGACGCGCCGGTTGATGATCTTCGAGCTCAAGGGCCTCTGTGCGACGACGTAGACTTCTGAAGGATCTTGAAGAATCTCTTGTGATGCAAGAGTCGAGTGAATAGATACGGCTGCCTCTTGTTCGGACAACACTCTCATATGGGAGTCAGCAGCTTCGACGGATTTACAAAACTGAATTACTTTTTCCAAAGTGACGTCTTCCCTCAGTAAGCGCTCCTGCGTGGCTTTATTCTGCACTCCGAGGATGATCTGAGCCTTTAACAACTTCTCCTCCGAGCCAAACTCACAAGCAGTGATTAAAGCCTTTGATCTGCGAAGAACTTGTCAAAAGGCTCATCTGGTAACTGCTTCCGGTTGAAGAATTTGAAGACACTCATGGTTTCGTTCCGTTTGGGGATACAGAACTTACGAAGGGTGGACAAGATGCTTTCCACAGTCTCGTTGTCTTCATCGATGTGTAATACGGGGGGATTGGAGTATGATGGGGGGGGGGGGGAGAATGAAATTGCAATACCAAGCGGAAATATAAGTGAGATATTCTTTATTTATTCTTACAAATCTAAACAACGTAAAAAAAAAACAAGTGGTACCTATCAAGCCCCAAAAAATAATCAAAGAAACAAAGCCAAAAGAAAAGTAAATTACTTTGTTAACGGGACTTTTCGGCAAGAACAAAAAAAGGGGGGGGGAGGGGCACAATATATGGCCGGATAAATATTTACACGAGTACGAACTCTATTAAACCAAGACTCAACTTATAACTAAACTCACAAATAACCATAAGAAGGGGAGAGGGGAGTATACCCGATGAGAGAAAAAAAGGGGACAGTTCCCGTCGTCGGGGACAAAGAGTACGGGGTGCATTAAACTGGGGAGTGAAATATATGGGAAGAGACAGCGGGGGTATGCCGTCTGGTTGAAAACCGAGACTCGCGGAATAGAAAGTGCGGGCCTCCCCTCCATGTGCTGTCACGTATGATCCCGACGGGCGGTTGTTTTTGACGAGGCACGAGTGACCCCGGGTTCAAAACATTCAAAGTTCAAAACGACTAAGAACCTTGGCTTATCGCATCGGAATAGATTGGTAGGTTTGCATTGTGCGCTCAGTCATATCGAAAAATGGAGGACGTGAGGGTCGCTGGCGGTTCCATACGCGGTGGGGACGTGCGATTTCGCAAGAAATATAGATTCGTAAAGCAAAAGCCTTTAGCACATGGAGAACGATGGGTTTGCGCTATGGACGACCGGACGCGAAACTGAGCGCTATGGACACATTAACCTGCAAAGGAGAGCAGTTCGTACTCCATCAAGATCCAGAAAAAGAGATCATAGCGTTCTCATGTGCCAGCAACCTTCGTCTCCTCCAAGAATGTACCAGTCTGTACATGGACGGCACTTTCGATTTTTGCCCCACATTTTTTACCCAATTATTCACGGTACATGGGTACCACAGTGGTTTCTATGTGCCACTTGTTTTTTGCTTGCTGCCGAACAAACAAAAAAGTTGTTACGAGGCTTGCCTCGATACAATCAAACAAAAATGCGAAGAGGAAACTGATGAGATGTTCGAGCCGGATATTTGCGTCACCGATTTCGAGAAATCTCTACAGATGGCAGTTACGTCCGTTTGGCCGGATTCTGAGTTGGTGGGATGTAGGTTCCATCTGAGGCAGGCATGGTATGCATACGTAATACACATATACATACATAGGTAATACACGAATTGAAAAATTACTTTTACGTCCTTACTTTCAGGTACCGAAAAATGCAGGAGCTTGGTCTCGTCACTTCGTACAAGTCAGGTAACAAGTGCGGGAAATGGTTGCGCTGGGCATTCGGACTCCCGTTTTGATGACGGCATCATCTGTTAATTTAACAAAATGTTTTTTTTGTTTATGTTTACTGAATACAAAAATATAAATAATACCAAAAAGTCGCTCTGCTCTTGACAAAGCTTCTAATAGTTGTCTCGGGGGCCTTCCGTCTGACCCCCGGCCGCGAAAAGTCGTTACGAGTGGCCCCCGCTCGGGCACGTGTGACCCCCAAGCAAAGTCGAAAGTGGGAGGTCACGTGTGACCCACGATTCACCCCCGATGAGAATGAGCGCTGTCACGTCTCACCCCCAACAAGACATCTACAAATAGTCGTCAAACTACAAATTTATGAGCAAGGTGTCAAACTACAAATTAAATTAATGAGCGCAGGTGTGATTACAAATTTGTGCTCGTTGTCAGGAAATGTTCGAAATAACTTTTTCGTCGTCAAACTACAAATTTATGAGCAAGGTGTCAAACTACAAATTAAATTAATGAGCGCTAGGCAGTTTCCTTTTCCGAGTGGGGGCGGAGCTTGCTTGACACCTTTTTAACGAATTTATAAAGTAGGAGGCTGCCGTTTTCCTGTTTTTCTATGTATTTCGCGATCTTAGCCTGAGTCTCTACTCTTTTCCTTCTCGGGTGATGCTGGTGTTGTAGGGTTATGGAATGTATTTTTGCATAGGTATCCGCTTGCACCTCGAGTAATACTTCCACGGCGTTGTACATGTTTGGGTGCGTACTGTGGAACTCTCGGTTAAAATGAGAATGAAAATTCTCGCAGGCATTCGTGGTCCTCGTCAACGCCGCTGATTTACACGCCCAAATTCCAGGGGGGTTCAGAGCAGTGGAAGAGACGTAGTTGTCGTGGAGGTATTCCGCAAATTCTTGAGCCTTCAGTTCATTCAGCGGCTTTTCCAGTAGCCACTCGCAGACCGCTTGTTCAACCTCTTCAGGATTACAAAACGGGAGTCCGAATGCCCAGCGCAACCATTTCCCGCACTTGTTACCTGACTTGTACGAAGTGACGAGACCAAGCTCCTGCATTTTTCGGTACCTGAAAGTAAGGACGTAAAAGTAATTTTTCAATTCGTGTATTACCTATGTATGTATATGTGTATTACGTATGCATACCATGCCTGCCTCAGATGGAACCTACATCCCACCAACTCAGAATCCGGCCAAACGGACGTAACTGCCATCTGTAGAGATTTCTCGAAATCGGTGACGCAAATATCCGGCTCGAACATCTCATCAGTTTCCTCTTCGCATTTTTGTTTGATTGTATCGAGGCTATACCCGATGTACTCCGATTCTTTATGGAAGAAAAAAGACGAATTGACTCAGACAACTATTTCCCTTAATATCGAAGATAGTCAAATAATCCACATCTGCAATTGCAAAACAGGTAAAGAAATGTGGCAGGCCTTACAGAAAATTCATGAACGAGCTAATTTATCGAACAAGATGTACTTGTTAAGAAAATTGTACCAGTCACGTTTGACTGACCATCAGACGATGACAGAATACCTTCATTCTACTCTGGAACTCGTTGAGAAACTTCGCGGAATAGGGGAAGAAATTAAAGATTTCCACGTAGCCGCACTCTTGTTAGGAGGGTTACCCGATGAATTTAGTGCTCTGGTAACTGATCTTGATGCTCGCCCTGACGACGAACTTACTCTGGAATACGTTAGTGGCAAATTAATAGACGAATTCAAAAGACGACGAGTGAATGACAATGCCAGGTTTGATGAACCAGAAACCGCTTTGAACTTACGGAGGAACCAAATGACAAAAGAAAGACTACGAATGATCGATTCGAAAGAATGCTTCTTCTGCAAGAAACGAGGCCACGTTAAGTCCCAATGCTATCTCTGGAAACGTGGTACGGAAATGCATAATAATCCGCGACAAGAAGCAAGAACTGCAGGAAAACAAAATGAATCTTCCGACTCTGAAGAGTTTTGTTTTTCAACCATAAGACGGCATTCGAAAGACTGGTTCGTTGACTCCGGAGCTACGAGTCATATGACGAATGATAAAAACAACTTAACGAATTAGAAGCGTGCAGCTTATCTTTCGGAAGGCATATAATACGTAGTTTTGTATGGTGATGAGGTGATTTTTTATTATTTGTGAGTCTTCTCGTTCCCTCAAGGTAATTTAACATATCATGGGAGAACTCCGAGTCCACGGCTGAACTTGGGTCGAACCCTCCGACGAGGGCCCTCAGCTCACCGAGCCTCTCCTTCACTTCAGCTATCATCTAGAAGTTAAAAATGTATTAATTTAATTCTACAACTTTACGTTCGGTAATTAGAAGCGTGCAGCTTATCTTTCGGAAGGCATTCGTGTTATCAATTCAGTGTTTTCTCTTTGAGAAATACTTTTATGGTTTATTGTAAGCTAGTTGTAGAATTAAATTAATACATTTTTAACTTCTAGATGATAGCTGAAGTGAAGGAGAGGCTCGGTGAGCTGAGGGCCCTCGTCGGAGGGTTCGACCCAAGTTCAGCCGTGGACTCGGAGTTCTCCCATGATATGTTAAATTACCTTGAGTGAACGAGAAGACTCACAAATAATAAAAAATCACCTCATCACCATACAAAACTACGTATTCTATGCCTTCCGAAAGATAAGCTGCACGCTTCTAATTAAAAGATGCGTCAGTTGTATTAAAGGAAAGCTAAAAGAAAAATCGTTCCCCAAATCCTCTGAATATAGAGCGACCTTCCTCTTGGATTTGATTCATTCGGATTTATGCGGCCCGATGAAAACTGAAACCCCAGGAAGAAAACGATATTTTTTGACTTTCACTGACGACTACTCCAGATTCACGACTATTTATCTACTTCGTGATAAGAGTGAAGTCCCGGAAAAACTTGAAGACTTCATAGCTCCCGTGACAAATAAATTCGACAAGATCCCAAAAGCGTTTAGATCGGACAATGGAGGGGAATATATTTCCGAAAAGACTCAGAGGATCCTCAAAAATAATGGCATCACCTTTCAACCTACTGTCCCATACTGCCCATCACAGAATGGAGTTTCTGAAAGAAAGAACAGAACCCTCTGTGAAATGGCCCGGACAATGCTTTTTGACGCCAACTTGCCGAACAAGTACTGGGGAGAAGCCATCATGACTTCAAATTGTTTGTTGAATATTTCGCCCACAAAATCTA
The DNA here is from genome assembly GCA_038030265.1 of Corythucha ciliata. Taxonomy (NCBI): domain Eukaryota; kingdom Metazoa; phylum Arthropoda; class Insecta; order Hemiptera; family Tingidae; genus Corythucha; species Corythucha ciliata. Next base: position 23,032,788 of record CM075941.1, on the reverse strand, counting down.
CTTTAAAAACACCTTTTGAATTCTGGGAAGGATACAAGCCAAATTATGACAACTTGAAAATATTCGGATGCGAAGCCTACTTTTATATACCGAAAGAAAAACGAACAAAGTGGGACGCAAGAGCACGCAGAGGTATCATGGTCGGTTATTCTACGAATCGTACAGCTTATCGAATTTTGGATCCCACCACTGACAAAATAACAATAAGTAGAACAGTAGAATTTTTTGAATCCCCAGAACAATGCATCAGAACATCACACCCCACACGTCATAACGAGTCTCCCATCACAGCAACACAAGCGTCAAACGACAAAGGAGAATACATTAACTCGGAAAACATCATCATAACAAGAAGGCTTGACGATAAGAAACAAATCAATTCATGCAGAGAACGGGACGAACAAGATGGACATACACGCCCAGAAGAAAACACACTTGAAGAAGTAAACACAGACACTGGTCAAAGAGAAATCGTGGAAACACGACGAATTGAACAAGATGAATATACACGTCCGGAAGAAAACACACTTCAAGAACAAGAAATAAACACAGACACTGTTCAAGGCGAAATCGTGGAAACACGACGAACATCCAGTAGACAAAATAAAGGGATTCCTCCGAAAAGATGGGCCTATTTGTGTCTTCAGAATCAGACCGTGCTAATTCAACAACGGAGCCAAGTTCATGGGGAGGCATGCTTCGGCTACCTAAAGAAGAGCGTGAACGCTGGTTGAACGTGGTTGGCGGAAGCATTCGAATTTTAGCCGAGGAAGTGGCTTCGTCATCGCGTCAGCAACCATTTTTTCACCTTCGCAGTACTCAAACCGGAGTATTCCCTTCGACACTAGGTCTCTTAAGTGATGGCATTTCACATCAATGTGTTTTGTACGAGCATTTATCTTCTCTGTGTTGGCGAGCTTAATACAACTTTGGTTGTCTTCGTAAATGACCGTTGCTTCCGTACATTCGTAACCGAAATCCGCAAGTATTTGGCTTAGCCAGAGGACTTCTTGGCTTGCAAAAGACGCTGACACATATTCGGCTTCTGTCGATGATAATGCCACTGTGGTTTGCTTTTTGGAAACCCAACTTATCGGGTTGTTCCCAAGAAAGGAAATGAATCCGCTTGTGGATTTCCTGTCGCTATGGTTTCCTGCCCAGTCAGCATCGACATAGCAGTTGAGAGTCAGATCAGTTTGAGCCTTAATCACGAGCTTCAACCCCATAGTCCTCTTCAAATATTTCATGATTCGCTTCATGGCTGACCAGTCGACGTTTCGAGGATTACTCGTTCTTCTGCATAGTAGTCCAATAGCATTTGAAATATTTGGGCGAGAGATAGTGGCGATGTAGAGCAATGCCCCCACTGCTTCCTGGTACTTTTTATTATCTTTCAACAGACCTTCTTCTCCACCAAAATTAATGTATGCAGGGTCCATGGGAGTAGCACATCCAGCTGCGTCCGTCATTCCGAATTCTGCCAGAATGTTTTCAATTTTTGCCTTTTGGTCAATAACAAAACTTCCATCACTCATTCTTTCAATGTGAATTCCAAGAAAGTGGGAAATTTCTCCGAGATGATTAATTTCAAAATTTTCTTTGAGTTGTTCTCCGACAGTCTTAACTTCAATTTCGTTTTCATGTGCAATGAGTAAATCATCAACATAGGTGAGAACGTACATGAATTTTCCATCAACTAATTTGGAATAAAGACAGGGGTCGGCTAGGCTTCTTTTGAACGATAAATTCACTAAAGCTTCATCAAGTTTTTCGTTCCATGCTCGAGCAGATTGTTTTAAACCGTAAAGCGACTTATTCAATTTCAAAACTGTATTTCTTTTGTTGGTTTTAGTTATGAATCCTTCAGGAATTTTCATATAAATATTTTCGCGAAGATCGCCGTTAAGAAAGGCCGTTTTAACGTCGTATTGATGAATAAACATTTTACGGTTAGCGGCGAGACTCAACAAAATTCTGAAAGTACTTTGCTTCATAACTGGAGCAAAAGTCATGTCATAATCCTCCCCGAATTTTTGAGTGAAGCCTTACGCAACTAGACGTGCTTTGTATTTTGTTATGTTTCCCATAGCATCGAATTTCTTTTTGAATACCCATTTTGAAGATGTAGGCTTCTTTCCATGTGGTAACTCGACTTCATTCCACGTCCCTTTCTCTCCGATCGACGATAGTTCATCTTGCACGGCGTGCATCCAGCGTTCACGCTCTTCTTTAGGTAGCCGAAGCATGCCTCCCCATGAACTTGGCTCCGTTGTTGAATTAGCACGGTCTGATTCTGAAGACACAAATAGGCCCATCTTTTCGGAGGAATCCCTTTATTTTGTCTACTGGATGTTCGTCGTGTTTCCACGATTTCGCCTTGAACAGTGTCTGTGTTTATTTCTTGTTCTTGAAGTGTGTTTTCTTCCGGACGTGTATATTCATCTTGTTCAATTCGTCGTGTTTCCACGATTTCTCTTTGACCAGTGTCTGTGTTTACTTCTTCAAGTGTGTTTTCTTCTGGGCGTGTATGTCCATCTTGTTCGTCCCGTTCTCTGCATGAATTGATTTGTTTCTTATCGTCAAGCCTTCTTGTTATGATGATGTTTTCCGAGTTAATGTATTCTCCTTTGTCGTTTGACGCTTGTGTTGCTGTGATGGGAGACTCGTTATGACGTGTGGGGTGTGATGTTCTGATGCATTGTTCTGGGGATTCAAAAAATTCTACTGTTCTACTTATTGTTATTTTGTCAGTGGTGGGATCCAAAATTCGATAAGCTGTACGATTCGTAGAATAACCGACCATGATACCTCTGCGTGCTCTTGCGTCCCACTTTGTTCGTTTTTCTTTCGGTATATAAAAGTAGGCTTCGCATCCGAATATTTTCAAGTTGTCATAATTTGGCTTGTATCCTTCCCAGAATTCAAAAGGTGTTTTTAAAGTAGATTTTGTGGGCGAAATATTCAACAAACAATTTGAAGTCATGATGGCTTCTCCCCAGTACTTGTTCGGCAAGTTGGCGTCAAAAAGCATTGTCCGGGCCATTTCACAGAGGGTTCTGTTCTTTCTTTCAGAAACTCCATTCTGTGATGGGCAGTATGGGACAGTAGGTTGAAAGGTGATGCCATTATCTTTGAGGATCCTCTGAGTCTTTTCGGAAATATATTCCCCTCCATTGTCCGATCTAAACGCTTTTGGGATCTTGTCGAATTTATTTGTCACGGGAGCTATGAAGTCTTCAAGTTTTTCCGGGACTTCACTCTTATCACGAAGTAGATAAATAGTCGTGAATCTGGAGTAGTCGTCAGTGAAAGTCAAAAAATATCGTTTTCTTCCTGGGGTTTCAGTTTTCATCGGGCCGCATAAATCCGAATGAATCAAATCCAAGAGGAAGGTCGCTCTATATTCAGAGGATTTGGGGAACGATTTTTCTTTTAGCTTTCCTTTAATACAACTGACGCATCTTTTAATTAGAAGCGTGCAGCTTATCTTTCGGAAGGCATAGAATACGTAGTTTTGTATGGTGATGAGGTGATTTTTTATTATTTGTGAGTCTTCTCGTTCACTCAAGGTAATTTAACATATCATGGGAGAACTCCGAGTCCACGGCTGAACTTGGGTCGAACCCTCCGACGAGGGCCCTCAGCTCACCGAGCCTCTCCTTCACTTCAGCTATCATCTAGAAGTTAAAAATGTATTAATTTAATTCTACAACTAGCTTACAATAAACCATAAAAGTATTTCTCAAAGAGAAAACACTGAATTGATAACACGAATGCCTTCCGAAAGATAAGCTGCACGCTTCTAATTACCGAACGTAAAGTTGTAGAATTAAATTAATACATTTTTAACTTCTAGATGATAGCTGAAGTGAAGGAGAGGCTCGGTGAGCTGAGGGCCCTCGTCGGAGGGTTCGACCCAAGTTCAGCCGTGGACTCGGAGTTCTCCCATGATATGTTAAATTACCTTGAGGGAACGAGAAGACTCACAAATAATAAAAAATCACCTCATCACCATACAAAACTACGTATTATATGCCTTCCGAAAGATAAGCTGCACGCTTCTAATTCGTTAAGTTGTTTTTATCATTCGTCATATGACTCGTAGCTCCGGAGTCAACGAACCAGTCTTTCGAATGCCGTCTTATGGTTGAAAAACAAAACTCTTCAGAGTCGGAAGATTCATTTTGTTTTCCTGCAGTTCTTGCTTCTTGTCGCGGATTATTATGCATTTCCGTACCACGTTTCCAGAGATAGCATTGGGACTTAACGTGGCCTCGTTTCTTGCAGAAGAAGCATTCTTTCGAATCGATCATTCGTAGTCTTTCTTTTGTCATTTGGTTCCTCCGTAAGTTCAAAGCGGTTTCTGGTTCATCAAACCTGGCATTGTCATTCACTCGTCGTCTTTTGAATTCGTCTATTAATTTGCCACTAACGTATTCCAGAGTAAGTTCGTCGTCAGGGCGAGCATCAAGATCAGTTACCAGAGCACTAAATTCATCGGGTAACCCTCCTAACAAGAGTGCGGCTACGTGGAAATCTTTAATTTCTTCCCCTATTCCGCGAAGTTTCTCAACGAGTTCCAGAGTAGAATGAAGGTATTCTGTCATCGTCTGATGGTCAGTCAAACGTGACTGGTACAATTTTCTTAACAAGTACATCTTGTTCGATAAATTAGCTCGTTCATGAATTTTCTGTAAGGCCTGCCACATTTCTTTACCTGTTTTGCAATTGCAGATGTGGATTATTTGACTATCTTCGATATTAAGGGAAATAGTTGTCTGAGTCAATTCGTCTTTTTTCTTCCATAAAGAATCGGAGTTTACTGGAGGTTGACCTTCAATGACTTGCAATGTGTCTTCACGTATCATGAGCATTCTTATATTGAATTTCCATGGTTGATAATTGTGGTTATTGAGCTTCGCAACGGTCGCTTTTGATTCAAAAGAGTCCATCTTACTTGTTTTTAGCAAGTGATGGCGCCCATAACCTATTAGAAGCTTTGTCAAGAGCAGAGCGACTTTTTGGTATTATTTATATTTTTGTATTCAGTAAACATAAACAAAAAAAAACATTTTGTTAAATTAACTGATGATGCCGTCATCCAACAACAACTGGGTTTCGTCATGGCGTAGACCGAAGAGAGGAGGAAAGAGTGCGCAAGCAAATAACAAAACGTTGAGGCCAACTCACCCGACGATTAATATGTTTCACGAAGCGACCCTGGGGGCCTGTTCTGTAAAGTTAACAACAGTTGAAAAGAACACTTGATAGCAACAGTCAATAGTGATGACGTCACCTTGAGATGTTCTGTAAGAAAACAACACTACTTGAAATGTCGTCATACGTCATGAGTTAGGATTTGGTGTTGGTATCAAAACAGCACCTCGGGGGTGTTGTTAACGACACCGGCAGTTGATAAGAAGGAAGGATTACTCAATCTATGTACTTTTTTGAGTTTATTTCTTGAATTAAGTGTTGACTTTGATTTCCATCATTGTCATTTGATGCCGCTAGCTGTAACAGAGGGTAGCATTGTGCTTTGTGTACGTGGAAATGTGCCCCTAAACTCAGACGTTACCGCCTCCCACAACTTTTTCGTAACCGCTGTGGATTGAGTGCCGACTGTGACACATTCGCGTATTTTCGTGATATTATCGGAAAATTCTCGTTCTGTGACAAACAAGAGACGTAAATTGCTGACGGACAGGGAAACTCGTGATCTAGGGGCACGCCCCAAAGAACAAGGATCTCGAGGATACGATCACCACAACTAAAGAGCCTAGCCTCCTCGTATAGCGACATTCTAATCTTAAGAAAAAAGGAAAATAAGGTTTTTTCAAGCGAGCTCACACAGTAAGTTGCTTATTTTTTACCTCTATCCATAGTTGGATTGACTTTTTTTCTCGAATTAGAGGATGAATGCCCAGAGATTGCGGTTCTCCAATTGCTATTATTTTCGTCCTTGTGTAGCACTGAGACTCCTTCATAGCTGACAGATCGGGACATATAATATTCGAACGAAGTCCGATTGTTGTTGTTCATTGTATCCAAATAAATTCATTATTGTTTATGGAAGTTTGTTCACAAAACGATCTCGACATGTAGAAAACGACAGTTGATAACAACACCACAATCAACTGTCGTCTTGACTGTTGCTAACTTTACAGAACAGGCCCCCTGATCCACCAAGTAAGCGGCTGGAGACCACTTGGATGAAGGCTGACGAGTGAGGGGCAGATATTTATCCACCACCAAACGAACGACAGGAAGACACTGAATCACGACTGGAGAGCGTGGCGGATACGAGACTGGTTCCCCTAAAAGACTTTGGGGGGCGAACACACGGAGGATTACACTTGTATCGAGAGCGGCAGACTCCTCTCACGAGGTCTTGATAGGGCGTATGCGTGAACCCAACTTGTTGCAACTGTTGAGGGCTCAGCTTTTATATGCTCCCAACACTCTACCACTCTCTCTTACCAATCGTGGGATGTTAGGATATAGGGGGAGATAGAGAGCAAGGGGGGAGTGTAGTGTCATCGGGTGGGTATCCCCTTTACACAATGAATTGAACCAAAGTAGAACGGAACCAATAAGTCTAATTTATTGCACGTATTCTTAGAACTTATTAATTAACTAGAGAAAAAATTACAATTAATACCTAGTAGCTAACTTAAACACAGGGCGATAAAAAAAATAATAATTTTCGGATAAGTAAATAAACACAAAGTAAAGTAAAAAAATTATGGGGGGGGGGTTTGTTTGGGTTACAAATGTCTGTTATAGTTGAGTAGAGATGAAGCCCTTCGCTGCCGAGAAGATTTTTTAGGCAGGCGACTTGCACTTCGCAAGGCTTCTTGTCGGTTTCGGTCGCTATCAAGTAAATTTTTACTTCCCTTCAAACTTCTTAAAACTGGACGCCAAGTCCCCGCTGCCAACGTGGAAATCGCTCGGTGTTTTGAGCTCTATGCTGTAGGCGACCCCGAATGATTTTCGCTCGTAACTTTGGGAACCGAACTTTTCACCACGCAACACCAATCTTGTTCTTGTTACATACACTGCACCATGTTTAGGATCTCGCGGGGCATGTTGGTATATTATTTAATTCTTTAAATAATAAGCAAAAGACATTTTAATACCACCAGATCAGGAGCCTCTAACAAACATTCTTACAATCATCGAGCTCGTAGGTTACACACTTCACTTGTTTATTATTGCATTATCAGTTATGACGACAACAATACGATGTAGATATTCCAAACACAGGAGACTTGTCGAAATGCTACCTATTAGGCTGGACTCAAGTCGTCCACGTCTAATGGAAGGTCTGAGCCTACGGATGTTCACAACAAAATTAGCGAAGAGCATAGGATCCGCGAATGAGTGAAGAATCTACGCATTCTACGTTCACATCTCACACGAAAAAAAAGTCGTACCACCGCCCCCGCCGGCCCACATCTTGCTCTTATTCTTTCAGTGCCCAGTTTAGCACGTAAACTGCCAATTCAATCCCAGAAACAAAATATTCGATTTTTTCTATTCCCAAAACCATCATCCAGGCAAACTTAGCTCGATAAATTAATTAATTTCCCCAAAAAACTTTCTGCGTCGTGAATTATTCAACTTCCATAGGCACGATATCTAATTTTCCGGTCGAAAACTGCTAATGTCATACTTTTTGGTTCAGAGGTCGTTAAATTCAGGTCGAGATACCGAATAGATATTTATTAAATACATATTTCGTCACAAAAATCCTTACGTCCCCCTATACACATGCAAGAGTCTTGGTTTGGCTTGGCCTGTTTCGTCCAAAAGTAACACTCCCTCCCCGCTATCCGGAACTCACAGAACATGACAATACAAATAAAATGGGTTTGCTCTGAGTGAACTGATAAGAGTGTTCGTGAATAAGAAATACATTCTGTTTGCGCAAAGTGATATCGATATAGAAATAAGCTTTTACAAATATAATTTTCGGTTCACATTAAATATAAATATGCAGTATTACCATTGGGCATGGGTGAAAATATCCAATGATAATATCAAAACGAACTTATTCGTCGCGTATGGAAAGAGCCAAATTCTCATCTTTGTCTGTTTCAACATCAAACGTTCTTCCGTTCGATTCTCTGACGAATCTAAGAACCCAGGGACTTAGGCAGTCTCTCTTAACGCTCGTAAACTCATCTGGTTTCGAAAAATAAGACATGAGCGAGCCAATGACGAGAACGATCAAGCTTCCGATCAACGTGTAGTAGAACAAGGGAATCTCAAACAGAGAGAAAACATAATCCTGTGAGACGGGTCTGGTGAAAGAAAATATTCAATGATACTTGATTATTTCATTGGTCTCAGCAAGTCAGCATACGAACCTGGGCAAGCTGGGGATAGTTACGTTGAACGAGCATCCTGTGACGTTCATCACAGCGTGCTCTGTTTTAATAGCGCCTCTCATTTTATTAATTGTATTTCCCGTCAACATGATTGTCATGAACAGAAGGCTCGTAATCCCTCCGACCGTAGCTCCCTCGTAACAAAATGAAGGTTACAAGATAATATTTTTCACAATTGTTCTTTTTTTCTTTATGTGTCCCAGCAATTAATTAATTGCAAATTAGACGACCCTTGTCTTAGGACTTTTCAAGGGATTACTCCCCCCTCACCGCACCACCCTAGTCACCCTGCGGTGAATTCACAGTGAATTTACAGTGGCAGAGCGCCTGGCGCGAAACTAGGAGGTCGTGGGTTCGAATCCCACCCTGGGAGCAATTTTTTCTCGGAACTCAAAACAAGTAAAAAATGGTAAGTATTTAGCTTCAATAAAGTTTAATTCTTTATTTTCAGCCTCCCCACTCCCTCGAATTCACTTCAGGGTGACTAGGATGGTGCGGTGAGGGGGGAGTAATCCCTTGAAAAGTCCTAAGACAAGGGTCGTCTAATTTGCAATTAATTTTTCACAACCTTCTATGTAAAATCAATTCACCATGTTATTAGCGCGTGGTTGGAATATTCCAAGAATAAAGAGCCCGAGAATTGCACCACTGGTTATTCCTGTGAATCCGGCTGCTAGCTGAAATTTGCATTATTTTACGGCAGCCCCTATCGAACAACGTGACGTGATCATTTAATGATGTACCTCTAACATGTACCCGAGTTTTTCAACAAAACCAACTAGAGCGAGGCAGATGAATCCAATAATGCAGGACGTACATTTCATGGCCAAACTTGCCCTATCTTCTCTTAGTTTCTTTTTAAATATAACTTTGATAAAATCTTCGTAAATTGTACCAGCCAAGGTGTTAATATTCGTAGATAGAGAGCTACAAAAAACAAAGGTTTTGCAGAAATTAAATTTTAAAAAATAATTGCCCAAACCTCAAGGCCGCGGAAACGATACCGGCGAGAAATAGACCACTTAGCCCATTTATGTATGAGGAAATATCCATCACAAAGTATGGCAATATTTGATCGGGTTTGGAAATCAGCTTAAGAAATAAAGTATGTCTTATTCAGTCATTAGCTGATGACTCAAGTGGGTACCTACTTTTGCCGAGTACGGATCACAAAGTCTATAGTACGCGTACATTACCAGGCCTAGATATCCGCACGTAAGGTAGAAAAAAACCACTCCCCCCGCCATTAACCACGAGCTCCTAGGAAATAAATTTTCTGTTTTGTTAGCAAACAAAAAGCAGACGTGTCGGTTTCGTCACATACGTTTTGGCTCCTTCAATCGACGGCAGACAGATTAACCGCTGTATTACAGATGGGTAGAAAGTTGTTGTCGCCATTGAAAATGCAGACATGCCCAAAGTTTGTGACCAAAATGAAATTCGAGCCCACGGATTCATGCTTGAAAAAAAAAAAAAAAAAAAGTGAGACGATTAAATTTTCATTAGCAATTCATTTTCTCACAGGAAAAAATTAATGCGATTTCCTTCCTGGGCCGCCTCCATCACAGCGATATTACCGCCGCATTTCATCACTCCAATGATTAACACGGCAATCATAGAAAAAATCATTACGATGGATTGAAGCGTGTCAGTCCATACAACTGCTTTAACTCCTCCCTAGAATTCCGATGACGCAATAATACTAGTTAATTGTCCGTCTACTCATCTGCGTATTCGATTGAAATTATACGGACCACAGTGGTGTAAAAAATGCAGACCAAGGAAACAAGGATCGATATAATTTGGAAGTTAATTCCTGTAACTTGATTAAGGGCTAAAGCTGGCCCATAAATGATGATTGCAGAATGAGATATCTGAAGTTTGAAGTAGCAGTCGGAACCAATAAATTTCTAAAAAAAACTCATTCGAATTCTCATACTTACTGATGTTAAGCAGTACGAAAATGATGTTACAGTTCTAACACTCCGACCGAATCTTAGTTCCATGTACTTGAGTGAACAAAAAATACTTGTTATACTGAAGTAAAATGACAATAAAACCTTACCTGAAAGACTGAAACAAGTTGAAGCTTGAAAAAAATCGGCAAGGAAACGTAAACCTGAACTATTGCTGCGAAAATAACCCCAAAAACAGCTACCAAATATTGAGTACCGAAGTAGTATACTTCCGAAGGAATTCCGATTAGAGTTATTCCCGAAATGAAGCTACATAACGCAGAACAACTCAATCGTACTATTGAGTTCAACAAACTTTAAAGTGTATTGTGTATTACCTTGATACTAATGACAGAGCTACAGGGAAGATGGGCATCTGTTTCCCTCCGAACAAGTATCCGGACACCGTATTTTGACCAGTTTTCTTAACGAATCCAAAGAAAATTCCGATGACGCCGGACAATGCCAACATTACTGAAAATATCGCGAACTCGAACGTGTCCATTACCTCGATGCTTGTCCTTCTTTGAGTGTCTTAACTTAACTGAAGCATAACGAAGTTGGGTAACGTAGAGGAGGCAATAATTATTACATCGTCGATAATTATAAGTTACAGTAAATTCCTTTTCTTCACGTCGTTATTTTAAATGTCCTACTATAGTCTGTCCACTTGGTGATGGACTTTCGAACGGGTTGCTTCACTTCGATAGTTCGATTTGTTCACTCCCACCAAAAATATTAAAGAGCTCAACAACAAAACGTTTACTACGGGAGCTGTGGTTACGTATAGACGCTACCATGGAGGTAGAAATAAGTGGAGGGAGTGAAACACATTTTTCGTGAAGCCGGTCGCCATTACTACACACCATCCGTTATCAGGCCTCATCCAACAAAAACGTTGTCAATTTGATACTTGATCAATGAAAAAGTGATAAATTCCCCTTTCAAGGTTTCAAGGTTTTGCTCGGCGTGATCGTCAGGGCGAGAAGCGTCACCGCGAGGTGCCAGGTGTTTCAGAGAGACTCTCGACTCTTGTCCATTTTCTCGCCTCACTAGCGCGTAGTGTGTATTCGCCTCGATAAGATCTACTTCTTCTGTCAACGGATCGTATTTACTTGAACGGTCATGTCGCTTCATTAACACACGCCCAGGATGTAAAAGCTAAAAGCCTGGATGGAAGAGACATGTCATATCCCGAACGTCGATGACAGGGGAATAACAGTCAGTACGAGTTCCCATTGTTGAATTTTCAAGTTCTTTGTCTTGAGTGCCGCGGTAACTGCTTTCCACACCATAGACGAGTTCCATACATGCGCCATGGAGCTAAGATAACCGCTGAGGTACCTACCGTGAGGCAGGTTATTAACCCAGCTCAGCTCACTCTCAATATTATTCTCAAAACTTTATGTTTTTCAGTCTTTGATTCTTTAGTTTTTTACTGTTGTTTTTGAAAGTGACCTTTCCGGCGGACCCAAGCACCCCGCCCACATCGGTTGCCCGGGGAATTTTAGCTCGTTCACCTCTCAACAACCCCAAACACGGTGCAAAAATAAAATTATTGAGAAATAATAAGCCAAAATTCTTCAAGCCGACCATGTCTTCTATACCTTTTAGGCGACGAAATCGAACAAGTCTGTACAACCTACTGGGTTGTGTGTCAATCGTCCTTTTCCGGGACTTGCAGCAACCTCAAATGGTCTCGTGACTTGCTCCAATTTCGAGTGACTTTCTAGTGCCGCAATTTTTAGTGTTCGAGATCAAATGCAGCTCGTGGGTCACTATTTCTAGGAATTGACGTAAGAACGCTGTAAATTCGTACTACTCCCAGGTTCAAATGCAACTCAGAGTTACCGGAACACCTTGGTGCTATTGCTGTGTGGACCCCTAGCAATATTTTGAAGAACGCACATTCAAGGATGAAGTATTGTGGGAACATCATTCGAAGATGCTGCTGGATTTCCACTCGTCATACAAGTGCCCCGGGTACTTTAAAAAACCAAACGACAAAAACCATCAATTTCGGTACAGAAGTTTGAATCAGTGCACTCACCATTAGCATCTTGTTCAAGTGTCTCCGAGGGGGTCGAAACCTGTTGAGCGACGTCTCTCGTTGCAAGTTCTCCAACCGTGCGTGCTCTGCTTGACGAATCTGCCCTTCCGGTGACATCTTTCCATCCAATTCAAGCACAGGCACTTTTCACAAAGTTTCTTGCTTTTTTTTTCTTTTTCTGAATACCGTCTCAGTCCAACTCATCCCAGTTGTTTCCCAGTCGTCTTCGTCAGAGATCTTCCTCAGTCGAGAAAGCTATCTCACTTCCTCCAGTCGTAGTTCGACATACAGGAATAGCTTCTCATTGTTGTCGCCAGATCCCGGCTCAACCAACCGCCTACTGAGAACGATAATCGACCCCAGGTCTGATTACTCCACCGAGAACGCCGCTTACGGACACATCTTGAGAGCGATTCCTCGTACGGCTTCAAAAGTCTCCGCTTGTCGGAATACCCAAAACCTGGTGAGCGAATTTTCCTTTCTTTGCACGAAGTGTCGGTGTTCGGTTTCGGGTCCTTGTACCTCGGGGCTCGACTTCTCGTGCGGGCGTGTTGCCGCGGGGTTCATCGGCGAGAGGGGGTTCCCCATTTGTATATATTGTACAGTTCTAATTACCTTTCGTTCAACCTGGTTAAATAGATACAACTCCACAACGAATCGTTTCAATTTCTTTACCCCAAACCTGTACCAAAACCCACAGGTGAAAGAGGATCTGCAAAAAACTTACTGGGGGAAAAAGTAGCGACCCCATCTAACTAGAAAACCCAACGCTACAAAAGCTTTCAGGTTCCTGTTGTTCTGTGTGATGTTGCCACAGATTGTGATGTCATCAAGGTACGAGAAGACACCTTTGAGTTTTTCGTCAGAATTGATTTTATTTACTACTCGTTGGAAGCAAGCTACTCCATTAAGTACCGGTCGGGAAGACATGGTTAAAAGAGGTGTCATTGCCCCGGTCGACAAAGCTACGGCCAATGGTCGTAATCCCTAAGAAACAAGGAGGGTCAGAATTTGCGTGGATCTTACAAAATGAAATGAGTCTGTCAAACGCCAATTTCACCCCATCCCAAGAACGGACATCGCCTTAGCTCAGCTACAAGGAGCAAAAATCTTCTCGAAATTAGATGCAAATAGTGGGTTTTGGCAACTTAATCTGGCCTCGTCTTCCCAGGATTTGGTACTTTTCCGTTATCGGGCCGCCACGCCAAGAGGGAGCCGGAGCCTCGACCCCCATAATTCCGTTATCGGACCGCCAGCGTAATCTCCAGGGGATTTCTTCAAAAAATTCGTCTAAAAAATAATGTTTTAATTTAAAAAAGATTCAGTGAATTTCAAGCAAGATTCAATATTCAACTCTCAGGGGGGAAGCAAACAGCGATGACAGCCAGGATGTCTTCGAACACTTCTGTTTCTTGTCGACGGCTCCTCCACATAAATTCAGCCAGGTAGGAGTCCAAGTGGTGACGTGCTGTGCCCCGATGGGCCTTATTTCGCCACTTAGCCGTACCCCACATCCGTTCGACGTGCTGAGTGTGCGCTCCTGAGGTTGGATCAACGAACCAAAAACCCACGTCTGTGGAAGTACGCGACCTGCATTATTTTTTCTTTTGGAAAACAAGCTCTCGTCGACTTCAACGATTTTATTGGGTCCTCCAATTGCAGTAACAGGCTGGCGTTCCAAATCCATCAGGCATAACTCACGCATGTAGTTGTTCCAGTCGACGGTGGTGTTATGGTCCATGTGCAACTGCTGCTCACACCACTTCACGCTCGTAAGGTTATCGACCAGCAAAATATAAACCTCAACTCAGTCACAAATTTAAGGCGGCTGCCTTTAAACCAGGTTTTTTCACGTATGCCTACTGTCTCCCTGCATGCCCTTTTATTGCAGCGCCAACGTACCTTCACAGAGCAATTCAACTTCATTTCGTGCCCATTCATGCATCTACGATTTCGGAGGAGAACCCCGCGAGCCTGGAAAAAATTGACGGCGTCTTCTTCACTGGTCGGCAAACTCTAGATGTCCATGCTGGCTGATAGGCAGTTGCACACGCACTGAGTTGCTTGATAAAAGGGAATAAACACAAGTCAAAGGTCCACTGGTCAGGTTTTCACTGGCGGTCCGATAACGGAATTGGGGGGTCGAGGCTCCGGCTCCCTCTTGGCGTGGCGGCCCGATAACGGAAAAGTACCCAGGATTTAACCACTTTTATTTCACCGTTCGGGAGGTATAAATTTATTAAATTGCCGTTCGGGATTTCCTCGGCCCCTGAACACTTTCAAAAGAAAATGTCCCAAACCTTGGAAGGACAGAAGAATTGTACTTGCATGATGGACGATATCCTCATCTGGGGACGAAAGGCACGACGATTACGTCCGCGAGGTTCTCCACAAAATTCGTCGCGCAGGGATGACCCTCAACAAACAGAAAACGGAGTTCTCCCGTGAAAAAATATTCTTCTTGGGATTCGAAATTTCAAGCAGAGGGATTCAGGCCGACCCGAACAAAATCAAGGCTATTTATGAACTACCTCCTCCAAAAAACGTGACGGAAATCCAACGACTCTTGGGCATGGTAAATTTCCTATCCAAATTCATCCCCCGAAAATCTGATATTCTAGAACCCATATCAAGTTTATTAAGCTCTAAGAACGAATTCATCTGGGGCCCAGCACAGGATCGAGCGCTGACTTTAATTAAAAGTCAATTAACCTCCGCGCCTATAAATATAATAAAATCAAGATTCACCCGTCTGATTGTCTTCGTTAGCTGAGCCGCTCTCCGTCAAATTGTCTTAGTGGGTTGTTTTCTTCATTAAATAATTGGTCTACAGAAAAAAACGAAGCGATTTATTTTCTTTAAACACAAAACCAGTTTTCACTACTTTTTTCGCGAGATAACAACTTTTTTACCAAGAGACAAAAAAAAGAAAGGTCACTGATATAAACTTTCCCGTTCATAATCGGTTTCCCACAATAACGAAAATTGTGTCAATTAAATTGTTATAAATGACAGAGACCTTTCGAAACAAGGCTTTAATTGACAAAAGTCAGAATTAGAATAAAAGTAATCGGGGAGAACCATATGGTGAATAAAATACAAATGCTGGACCATAACAAGGGGCAAAGGGAAAGCTCATCCCACTAAATTCAAGGGCGGCCAAGAGTCCATCGAGAGTGGACGGACCGTACATATTTTTTTTAAAGACCCCTACACGCGTTCCGACACGACCATCCTACCCTAGGATCCCGGTAGTGACGGAGATTTACAGCCTAGGGTCCCTAGGCTGTAAAGATGTGGTTGTAGAGGGCCTTTCTTTCCGGGCACAATAAACACTACGTTAATCTGATTCGAGTCCCTGCGGAACAGCGTGAACCAATCACCCTGGGTACGATTAAAACGGAAGTTAACCTCGAGGAAGCTGTCCTGGGGCCCTAGTTAGAGTTGTCGGGAAATAATCCCGCAAGCGGTATCCAAGGACGCTTCATCAGAAATAGTATTATCTCACCATAGCAACCACCCCACGTGAGTTTTTCCCGACAACTCGGAATAAGGCACCTGGAGCAGTTAGTTTCATTGACAAAACAAGTATCGCGACGCGTTTGCGTTATCCTCGAGTGAACTGGGGTGTACCACGGCGTACCAAGCGGAAATAGAGGAAGTCGCAGGGAGCAAACCGGTGGCGTGCAAGCCGTACAAGTCCTTTAAGCGCTTCAGATGACACATTTTTATAAACAATCACATTTTTCAATTCCTTTATTAGTGCATTTCATTCAAAAAATGCACTATTGGTCTCGCCCTGATGGTCGCACATATGGGTTGCGATACTTTTTTTTCACGTTTCAGAACCCCTATAACACGAATCCGAGGTCGGTTCAATTTGATATATATATATATGTGTGTGGCCCTTTTTTGTTAGCACGATCACTGTCGCAGTTTTCTACTTAGGGCAACCAAATTTGGTCTAAAAATCAATAGCGTGAATATCTCGGACGAGTTCGTGATCCAGATGAATCGGTCCACGGGAACGGTGTGAAAGAGGGGTTTGAATTAGTTGGAAATTCGCTACGGTATGGCTGTTGCTGCAATTGCCCCCAAAATTAACTCGAGTAATGAAAAATGAACGCGCTTTCAAATGAGACCCTAGTGAACCAAATCCGTTGATATGGCGGGGGAGTTCTAGGCGGAGAGGAGCTATTAAATTAACGCTATGCCTTACTGGACCACCCAATTACCAAAAAATTTCATTGACATTGTATTTTGAGCTGTCTCTTTTATTTGATTTGCCTACAGCCTAATAAATCTTGAGTGAAAAATCCTGAGGTGGGGCAAAAAGGGAGGAACAAAAAAAAAAAATAAAAAAAAATTGTTTCGGATTCGAACCCAGGCACTCCGCATTCCGCAATGGTGAAATAGTGACAAACCATTTAACCTAATGTAACTGATCTGAAAATTAACGTAATCTGAAAAAAGTTTTGTTCCGACAGCAGCCTGTCGGGAAAAGTGCATTTCATTCATGCGACAATCGAGTCAAACCTCATAAGTTAGAACGATATCAATCAATTATGAATGAAATTTAGGCTGGGATAAAGGTTTTAATTGCAAATAACTCCTCTAACAAGAGTCGACCATCCCATATCGTATAGGCAACCAAACCGACTCTGTTTCATTTTTCATTTTCGTCATTTTGTTCCCCCTCAGTTGGTGCCAAAAAAGGGGCCTGCGGTAAAAAGAAACACGGTTTTATGATTTTGACTTTCTATACCACGGCCTAAATGTCATTCATAATTGATTGATATCGTTCCAACTTATGAGGTTTGACTCGATTGTCGCATGAATGAAATGCACTTCTCCCGACAGGCTGCTGTCGGAACAAAACTTTAAGGCTTTGTAAAGGTGGGTTTCTGATTACGGCCCTAAACCCCTGTTCACAAGCTCTATGTATGCGTGATGTGCGGTCTGTGGACCTTGCCGAAGTTGAGCGATTTCACGCGAGTGAAATTACGTTCCAAGTCATATAAAAAATTCAGTAGGAATGGAAAATTTTGTGGACTCCACAAGCTTCTACTGAAGTTATTATCTGTTAACTCTCTTTTGTTTTCGCCGGTCCCTCGTATAATCAATTAATTGTTATTCCAAGTACTAACTAGGTTAGTCTTTTAGTGCATTTCATTCTGAAAATGCACTATTGGTCTCGTCGTGATGGTGGCAAACATGGGTTATGTCATGTTTTTTTCACGTTTCAGAACCTCTGGAACACGAATTCAGTGGTCTCCGGGATTTATAGACATATGTATACATATATGTCTCTCGTTTTCTTGTTTTCGGCCGTTTTCTTGTTAGCACGATAACTCTCGAAGAAATTAATTTAGCGGAACGCGCTTTGGCAAAAAAATCAGTAGTCATAAGACCCCGGTCGGTATTGCATTTGGGCCAAATCGGTTGTGGGGGGGGGGATAGGGGTTGAAATGGTCAAAAAATCACTATAAATCACCAGTTGATTCTAGAAGCATCATATTCGGTACGTATACTCCATGTTAGAATAGCCTTTGATTCCCTGCCTTTGATTTCCATGTTAGAATAGCCTTTGATTGATTTCGAAAAAGTCATGGTGGTGGGGGTGGTCCTCCCGGTGTAAAAGTGTAAAAATAGCGTTGAACTTCACTAGTTCATCTTAGCGCTCTAAAATTCGACTCAATAATTTAATGTAACAAAAGCCCTGGGTTCCATTGAGATTTATCGAAAACCTTTATGGGGGAGGGTGAAATGGGGGATGCAATTTCAAAAAAATCGCTTAAATCCACACGTTTATTATAAAATACGGCACACAAATTTAATATAACAAAGCCCTTGGAAAACCACCGAAAAGTTTCGACATTTTTGATGAGAGGGTGGTGAAAATAGAGGAAGAAGTTCGGCTTAATGAAACAAATTATGGTATCAAAATTATTACTTCTGGGACGGCTTAGGGTATCCGTATACGGAATGAAATGCACTCTTTCCGACCGCCAGCTGCCGGAGCGAAATTTTTTAATTTTAGTTATTCAATTCCAGTGGAATTTTAAAACGAAAACAAAATTATTATGTGTTTTTCATACGCGCGAGTGATAATAATGACAGATAACAGTTTTATTAGCCATGTTTCGTTTAGTTCCGACGGAGCGAGCGGTTTGGCTGACTCCGTACTGAGGCCTGATGCTTCGGACGAAGAGCTCGTTGAGCCTTGGACAGGGTAGCCGTTCAAAACGCATGGACCGAGATTGCCTCTTTACTAAATTTCTCAGGTTTGTGTTTAGATGTTTTAACAATTTTGTCAATTATAATTTTGTATAAAATGTTGCCTCCGATTCTAATTAGTTACTAATGTATCTGAATTAGTGGAAGACGCACAAAGAAGATGGAGGAGACTAGGGGCAACGGGAGCACTTCTCGAGAGAGCGCCAGGCCCAAGCCGTCGAGTCCCGAAGTGGTGCTGGTACGTCAACGCGAAAGCAGTGGCCGTTGTACCAGTGCATGACGTTCCTCATCCCTCACGTAGCAATGAGAAAGTGAGAGCTAACTGTGTTGTGAATAATTCAAGGCTAAAATTAATTCACGCTATGCCATTTTTGTACTAAGGTCTTTTTCAAATATTGAAAGGGAGCGGTCACCCGTAAATAGCCCAGAATTGCAGCCAGAAGCAGAAGAGAGCGCAGTCGACCCGCCCGTAGCTCCAATCGTCGAAATGAATAGGCGAAAGGTTGACAACCTTCAAGCCGAAATCGGGGGGCTCGCGAAAGCATTAACCTCTCAGATTCCCCTACTGGGAAATCAGGGCAGGGAAATGTCGAAAATGGCAATGGATGACAAATTTAGCGTCGAATGTTATTTCGGCAAAATGGTAGCATCTCGCCTCTCGCATATGAACAGCAAGGTCAAAAATGCGGCAATCACAAAGATTACGCCGATTTTGTTTTCCACAGGTATCAAAAACAATGTTTTGCCCATTGAAATACTTGTAACTGATCAAACTATACCGCCTACAGATGGAGAGCTCGAAGAATAGAATAAAACATATTTTCTATCATTTCATTGTAGCAATTCATTGTACAGAATACATAAATATATGTAAGTAGTTATATTTTAGAGACTGGACCGCACCTTTGATACAACTGTCTTGATTGTCTGGTGCGTTACATAACCCCCAGCATCCATTCTGTTTTGCGTTTGAATATAGACTAGATTTTGACAGGAAAACATGTTTAGTGCGCCAGTTAAGGGCCTGAGTTACCTTTACAGGAGAACTTTCAATGCATTTAATATAATTGTGGTAAAAGCACTATTGTTCCCTTCATTCAAGGAAAAAAATCGAACATTTTTTCAAAAAATATCTAAAAAGTATGAGGTTCTACTATTAAGGAAGTGTAATTGAGTTTAATTGCCAAATAAAAAAGTAGCGATGAGTTAAGCCTACTTCCATTCCATCAGATGTATTTTTTTCCTCAATATTATTTCTGGAAAAAATAATAGGAGGTTGGTTCGACAGTTAACTCTAATCTCGCAAGTGAAGTGAGATAAATACAAACCAGGGGCCTTATTCTGGGGCCGTACTCCGAAGCCGTGTGAAAATGCCGCAAAAAGCGGTTGCTATGGAGTGATAATCTTATTTCTTATTCGGCGTCCTTGGATCCCGCTTGCGGCACTTTTTCCCGACCGTTCAGGGGGTCAACCATGAGCTAGCGTTAAAAAATTAACGCAAGCGGTAACTAAGGACGCTCTATCACAAATAATGTTATAACGCCATAGATACCGCGTTTTGACGGTATTTTTACGCTAGCTCATGGTTGACCCCCAGGGGCCTTATTCTGAACGGTCGGGAAAAAATGCCGCAAGCGGGATCCAAGGACGCAGAATAAGAAATAACATTATCCTGCCATAGCAACCGCTTTTTGCGGCATTTTCACACTGCTTCGGAATACGGCCCCGGTGATGAGTTTTGTTTGCGACCCTTTTGTAAGTATGCGTGCTGTGTAGCCAACATCAATTTCCAATCCTACTGATTTTCTTACTGAAATGGAGCATGTAAGTAATGCTCATTTCTTGTAATAATGTATGGGCCCGTACCAAGTCGTTCCTAGAATTTTCCTCACAACTTCAACCTCCCTAGCAAAACTATAGAGTCAAGTGTTATTTTCATGTTATTTTGTAATTTTACCTGTTTGAGATGGAGCTTTGAGGTTGAGGCAGGCTCGACGCTCGACTTGCCTTGCGGGCCGTAGACACGGCTCCCTTCTTATATGAATTTGCAGACGGGCTCTGGTCTGCTTGGTGAGCTTGTAAGCTAGGACAAATTATGAAGTGATGCACCGATAATGGGACTAATGCCGTTTTCACACTTGAGATTCCGGTATCCGATTCCCGTATCGAGGATACTAAAAATACGCTAAAGTCAAGGCGCTCCTTTACACTTAGATTCCGGAATCGCATACTTTAAGTATCTGATTCCGGAATCTTAAGTGCGAATGAGCGGGTTTGCCGTATTGTATTTTTTAGTATCCTCGGTACAGGAATCGGATACCGGAATCTGCAAGGGTGAAAACGGCCTAAGTTTCGATATCATGCCGAGACCGATACAGGCACGAGACCTATTATCCAGAGGATCGAGACCGAGATGCCAGGTACGGTACCTATTCAGTTGTTGTCGAACCTTCGCTCGGGAAGGACCTCTGCTCTCCTATACATATATGTATACAAGCGATAAGTCGGCTTCTTGTTATCTTATTCTCTTTCTTTCCTTTAAAAAAAGTTTTAAAATTTTTATTTCATTTATTTTATTTTATTTTGAGTCTCCTGGGACTAATTTGATTTTGGTTGGGTAAAATGCCCAACGAAGGAGGGGGGCCGCCTATAAAGGGCTCCAATGTAGTGATTACTTCATTACCGACGGATAGTCACGATGGGTCATCAAATTGTACAATGGAAACCGACTCAACAGGTGTTCTCAAAGAACATCCTCAGTTGTTGTACAACGGTGAAGACTCGGGTCCTTACCTCGTAATTACTGAAAGTCTCGAAAATGGAAAAAATGGAATGGGTCGCCTACACCCCATGGCTATTGGGCGCATTTTTCACTCTCAGGGTAAACATATTTCTCAAAACATCAAGTCAATCAAATCTGTGGGAAAAAATCGCGTTCGTGTAGAAATGAAATCATACGATTCAGCTAATCAACTTGTTAACTCGTCCTATCTTACGGAAAACAAAATAAAAGCGTACATTCCAAAGTTCAGTTTGCGAAGGCAAGGTGTCATACGGGGAGTTGACACTCAAATCACGGAAGATGAAATTAAAAAAGAAACTGAAGGTCCAAACGGCAATAAACTTGAAATAATTCATGTTAAACGATTCAATAGACGGTTAGTAAATGACTCCACTAAAGAAAATCAACTAATTCCTACTCAGTCAGTTTTGATCACTATAAGAGGACAAATATTGCCCTCATTTGTGCGTATTTATCACACTAAATGCGAAGTCGAAAAGTACATTCAAAACATAGTCCAATGTAGGATGTGTTTACGATTTGGTCATTATTCCGACCAATGTAAGGGGGCTAGTCGCTGTGAAAGTTGCGGGGATAAGCATAATGTGAATGATTGCAAGAGTGAGTTAATAAAATGCGCTAACTGCGGAAACGGACATTCAGCCCTTAAGGCCCGTTCACAAGCTCTATGTTTGTGTTGTGTGGTGTTTATGCAACCTATAAAAATACTTCATTTTTCGAGGGAATAAATTTGTTTGGTTGCATAGACTCCACAGAACGTAAACATAGAGCTTGTGAACGGGCCTTTAGTAAAAGAGAATGTCCAGCTTTTGATAAAGAGAAACGCACTAAGTACTTAATGGCAGATAATAACATCCCTTACTTCGACGCAAAGGAACTCCTGGAGGGTAACTCATATGCAAGAATTTCTAGTGAAGTAAACCTAGACGATAATAACGCCTTCCCACCTCTGTCAACAGCTGTTCCCAACAGAACATTCGCATCATCGAGTAATTTCCCTCGAACTACTAAAAGAGTCCGTAATGTTTCTCCCTCTCGAAGTGTACAAACAAAAAATGTCCAACCAATAAACTCTCCAAACGTGTTTCCAAAGAATATTCCAGGGGGTTTGATTAATAAAAACCCACACACACTGCCGGAAAGCCAAAAGACTTCTTCAGTAGACAAGGAATTCATTTTCGATATAGTGCTTGCAATCTGCCTGCAAGTTCAATCAAAACAAGGAGCCATTGACGTAGATACTCTGAAAAATTGGATATGGGATCGAATAAAAAGTCTACACTAGGAGTAGGACCACATTTACATATTATCTGTAACATAATATACATATACACATACACAGCTGTGAAATGTCCAACACAATAAACATTCTACAATGGAATGCTAGATCTTTGGCTTCTAAAATTGCTGAAATAGAGAATTTTCTCTTATCCAACAGCATTCATATTGCAGCTATTTCTGAAACGTGGTTTAAGCCACACCAACGTTATGTTATAAATGATTATAACATAGTCAGGCAGGATAGGGTGGACGGTAAAGCTGGAGTGTCCCTTCTTGTCAAGTCAAATATTCCGTATACAATCATTCACAACCTGCCCCGGATTGAAGGATTGATGGTAGTAGGTATCTCTATAAAACTTGACACAGGCAATGGTCTTAACGTGTTGTCTCTTTATAATAGCCCGTCAAATAACTTAACTCAGTACCAATGGGAAACCTTTTTCAAAAATTTCACAGTCCCCTCTTTATTTTTGGGAGATTTTAATTGCAATCACCAGGTATTTGGGTCAAATTTCTCTCAGCCCAAGGGAAGGCAACTGTTGGAGGCGATGCAAGAGGCTAACTTGGCTTTAGTTAACGACGGTTCCCCAACTTTCATCAATCGTTTTAAAAATAATACTTTATCAGTTCTCGACTTGACCCTGTGTAGTCCTCATATAGCTCCAAATTTCAGCTAGGCCACTGTTAATGATACGTTAGGATCAGATCATTTGCCCATTATTATTTCTACGTCATCAATAAAAATTAAAAACGCGGTATCTCGGCGACCCCGTTTGAAAAAGTGGAATGACGGGAGGGCTGACTGGGACGAGTTCAGAAACTGCATGGATAATCATGCTAACTTGTCACATATGAATTCGTATAATGACTTTCATAGAGTTTTGGAACTAGCTTGTGACTCTGCAATACCGAAATACTCACCTACTTCAAAACAAAACAAAAATGCGATTTGGTGGACTGATGAGTGTGCTACTGCAAAGAGACGCAGGTCAGCAGCGCTCAGAACTTACAAATGTAACCCAACAATAAGTTCGTTCATGGAACTAAAAAGAAAATGTGCCGAGACAAAACGAATCGTGAAGCAGGCCAAACGCCAATCCTGGAGAGTATTTTGCGAACAACTAAACGGCAGTTTCCCCATTGGAGATATCTGGAAGAGAATCAAACAAATAAACAAATCAGTTTCTGAACTTGTCCCTGCAACCTACCCTGGAGAACGGAGCAATGATTTTTTATGCAAATTAGCACCTGATTTTGCCTGCCAACTTCCTGTAACGTCACCCATCACTCTGAGCCCATCGTGTTTTCTAACTAGTGAATTTACAATCAATGAACTCGACCTTGCAATCAAAAACTCCAGGAACACATCTCCCGAATTGGACAACGTCACGTACCCGATTCTGAAAAACTGCTCTTCCCTCTCCAAGCAACACTTAATTAACATTTTCAATGACATTTGGAAAAGTGGCAACATTCCTGATTGTTGGAAAGATAATTTAATAATCCCTCTACTTAAACCAAATAAACCTGCCAATCAATCCGATTCCTACCGCCCAATAACCCTGTCCTCCTGTGTCCGTCCGTCCTGAACCGTCTGGAGTTTTGGCTAGAGAAGAAAAAGGCTCTCCCGTCCAGCCAATTTGGATTTAGAAAAGGTAGGGGTACTATGCACAGCCTGTCAAAATTCACTACAGACGTGCAACTAGGATTCACAGAAAGTAAAATAACGCTGGCCATTTTTCTAGACGTCTCACGAGCCTATGATAACGTTAATCTACAAATATTGCAGGACAGTATGGTTAAAATCGGTATCCCTCTTCAATTTGCCCTCAGAGTCATATCGTTGATCGCGGAACGTAAAATTTTTGTCCAAATTAATGACACACGCCTTGGACCAAGACTGGTTCATATCGGATTGCCACAAGGGGGGGTCTTAAGCCCAATCCTTTATGCGATATATGTTGCTGATGTGGAAGAATTTCTACCACAAGGGGTGAGCATTCTTCAGTACGCGGATGATGTTTGCTTGTACGTGACAGACAGAGATATGGGGCGGTGCACAGAGTTACTTCGAGAGGGTGTAACCCGTTTTCAAGAATGGCTATTTAACAAAGGTTTATCAATCGCAGCCAGTAAGTCGGTCGTTGTCCCGTTTTCCAGGCGCAGGTCCAATTTGTTGAGTGGAAACTTGGAAGTTGGATACTGTACTTTTCCGATCAGAAATGAAGCGAAATTTCTAGGCTTGTATTTTGATCGCAAGCTTACATGAAAGTCCCATGTCGAACAGATTGCGATCAAATCGGAGAAATACGTAAATGTTTTGCGATCTATATCGCATACTAGATGGGGCGCGGACCCAAATGTCTCTCTCATGTTTTACAAGGCAACAATTCGCTCAATATTTGATTACGGGTGCTCCTTCTACGGTACAGCATGTGTGTCTACCCTTAAAAGACTTGACGTTATTCAGCGTAAATGCCTGCGCTTATGTTTAGGAATGCTTCGTTCCACTCCTATCAACACCTTACTAAATGAAGCAGGTGAAATTCCTCTTAGTGTAAGGCGAGAGGTTCTGACTGACCGACTATTTCTAAAAATTTACAGTTCCTTCTCTGACTTGGCTAGTAAAGTCTGCCATTTGAATACTTTGAATCTGACTTCCAGATTTTGGCAGAAAAAGTCATCTCCTATGCTTACACGCAGTTTTCTCAGATTACATCCAGTATTGAATCAGATTCACACGTCAGAATATCCCATTTCATTGTTTGCCTTGGCAGAGGAAGAACACAAAACGCTTTTCAGGCATAATAATCTCACTACTCGGAAATGTCTAGAAAAAGACCTGCCCTCAGTGGCCCTGAGTAGGTTGATGGAAACAGAGCTTCTCCAATTTCCTAATGCTATACACATTTTTACTGACGGCTCCAAATCAGAAAGTAGAGCGGGTTGCTCCTTTTACGACAGAACGAACGAAAAGCGTAGCATGTTCAGACTTCCCAAACATACATCGAGTTTTACGTGTGAAGTGATGGCGGTACGCGAAGCTCTCAATTATTTCAGTGGCCTAAATTCGACCAAAGATCTTGCTATCATCACCGATAACAGGAGCGTCCTCTCTTTCTTATCGAATCCCCCTGGGTATGCGAAAGGAACAATAACTATGGTTCAAGTGCTGAAAACTTTATGCCAACTGAAAAACCAAAAAAAATGAGTGATACTAGTCTGGGTGCCAAGCCACTCTGGTATTATCGGAAACAAGACAGCGGATCACCTGGCGAAAGAGGCGTGTTTTTATGGAGACAAGCTATAGCTATAAACATTACACTCAATTTCTCAGAATTTTTCAATTTCAGTAGATCAATATTGCGTGAGTCATGGTATCAGATTTATCGCTCGAGC
Source organism: Corythucha ciliata (assembly GCA_038030265.1). Classification (NCBI taxonomy): domain Eukaryota; kingdom Metazoa; phylum Arthropoda; class Insecta; order Hemiptera; family Tingidae; genus Corythucha; species Corythucha ciliata. The sequence goes on along the minus strand of CM075941.1, from coordinate 23,006,670 downwards.
GAAAATGGTTTATTTTACATGTGCCATAACCCTTTAGTAAATGAGCGCCCGTGGTTCCACAAACAGAACATATCCAAAAATATGTGTACAAATATCTGTCGCCTAAGAGCAAACCACGGACTATGTCCTGCGTATTTTAAGAAAATCTTCATTCAAGTGACCAGTGTGATACATGTGGTACGTTGGGGGGGTTTTGTTCGACCAGTTGGTCTGGTTGCCGGAGTTTTGCGGTCCGGAGGTTTGCGGTCACCATAAAAAAGGATAATCCTGTACCTGTAAAGGATAGTAGAAAGAAATGCCTTGGAGAACTGCGGTCATGTCTCTCCCCAGCCTATAGCTCACCTCACCTTCTGTACAATAGTTCCACTGCCGTAGGAACACACAGCTTTGAAATCAATGAGATTGCTTGGTAGGTCGAGTTGAACTTCTAGGGACCAGTTTGGGATGCTACAGTTATGCTATTAAAGTTTCGGTCCGTGAATAGGAATGAAGGGACAAGGGAGTAGGTTTTTCATCAGTTCTTGTTCGCCAAAATATATGTAGAGTTCTGAGCTACACCTTTAGATAACAGTTAGTATTTAGTAACTATGTACCAACATGCAATCACTTGATTGACTCGACTTTGTCGAAAAAGCGAATGTGACTGACTGTTGCAAACGGTTGTTGCGGAGAACGCTCTTGAGTCACTTTGTTGGTTTACAAACACCTCGTACGATAACAACCTAAAATCTAGAGAAATAAGTCACTTCGTTCCTATTCACGGACTGAAAGACTGAAACTTTTAGCATAGCTATAGCATCCCTAACTAGTCCCCAGAACTTCGACTCTACCAACCAAGCTTATTTCATTGATTTCAAAGCTGTGTGTTCTAATGATAGTGGAACGATTGTACAGAAGGAAAGTTGAGCTATAGGTTGGGGAGACACACGACCGCAGTTCTCCGAGGTATTTCTTTCTGCCACCCTTTGCAGGTATAGGATTATCCTTTTTTTAAGGTGACCGCAAACCTCCGGACCGCAAAACTCCGGTCACCGTTGGTCTGTGCTCTACCCAATCCATTTAACTACCTAACTATTCTGGGGTCAAAAAATCCAACTGTTTTCCGAAATATACACAAATTTTTAATTTCAATTAACCACACTGTGTAGGTAACACTCTTAAACAACCCTCTGGCTATGGCTTTCGGGCTAATGCCACAAAAAAAAAATATACGTATACATACTGGTTTATTGATTTATACAGGGTGTCCAATAACGAGATGCTCAGAGAAAAACCTGAGTTTGGGGCCATCATTTGGGACCAAAATGCCTATGTGACATTTTTAAAAATGCCTTTTAGTTTTCTCAGAATCGTCCATTTTACGTTATTTTGGCTTGTTGCTTCTTTTTTTCGAAATGTGCATGTTGCAAGCCTCGTAATTCTTGCAAACCCAAAACTAAGGAGCTCGTTGGAAAGAGCACAAAATTTTCTTACAGAATAGTTCATTGAAATCATGATTAAACTACATTTATTTGGCATGACAGAAGCTCGATCGGAAACAAACTTCATTTTTCAAAAATTTGGAAAATTCCGGACGTGATTTTCTAAACTTTCCTAAATTGTCGACTATTATTTTTACCGCTGGAAAAAACTATCTAATTTAGTGAGCTTTCGAATGATCTATTCACGTTTTGATATTCGTCCATTTGGCAGGAGAAATTAGGCAAAATGTCTGAAAAACCTCAGGTGACACGAGCAAAATGGGTTACATGAGACATATTTTTTTCGGGTGTTTTTTCACTGAAATTGGTTTTCAACAGGAACAACGTTCTGAAAACGACTAAGGGTATGTTTATGTAGAACCGGTGACCAAAGAGGAGAGCGCCTCTAAGCAAGAAAGTGGCCCTAAAAATTGTACCGGAACTAACATGACAATTTTCTTTGCTACACTCTCCTCGCAGCTCTCCTCTTTAGTCACCGCTCCTACATAAACATACCCTAAGAAAATAAATATAATTTATGTTATCCAAGCTTTCTTAAGTCAGTACTGAAGAAGAGGGGCAAGAAGTAAGATTAATGAAATATGTAATTAAGCATGCATAAAGCTGTAGCCGTAGAAGCCTACATTGTCTGTCTTCCATCGTTGAGGTTCGTCAAAAACGGACCGGTTTTGGCTGCTCGCCATCTTCAGCGTTTGGTTTCCCGACTGAAACTCGTGGCGAGCAGCTGAAACAGGTCCGTTTTTGACGAACCTCAACGAGAGAAGACAGACAATGTAGGCTCGTACGGCTACAGCTTTATGCATGCTTTATCCACTAACCCTCGAAGTTTAAGCGCTTCTACTAACAATTTAGAGATGTAAGAAGAACAAATTAAAAGAAAAAAACAAATCAATTCGTGTATTTATAAAGAAAACGTAATTCTGGAGACTACTATCCACAAAATATGACAGTGGTAATAATAATAATAATAATAATAATAATAATAATATTAAAAAAAAAAAGAAACCCTCTTTCTCTCTGCTGCTGCTCGAAGTGTCCTCCATGCTCCGGAAGACACAATTCCGCTCTTCGTCCAACTGCATTTGTAGCACGTTGGAGCTAGCTCCGCGGGGTTTCTTCTCAGCTTGTTGCTCGCCGATATTATCCGGGCTTGTGGCCTAGAGGCGCTCTCCTCTTTGGTCACCAGTTCTACATAAACATACCCTTAGTCGTTTTCAGATCGTTGTTGCTGTTGAAAACCAAGTTCAGTGAAAAAATACCCGAAAAAAATATGTAAAATGGACGATTCTTAGAAAACTAAAAGGAATTTTTAATAATGTCACATAGGCATTTTGGTCCCAAATGATGGCCCCAAACTCAGGTTTTTCTCTGAGCATCTCGTTATTGGTCACCCTGTATATTTATGGTCGTTTTCTTGTTAGCACGATAACTCTCGAAGAAATTAATTTAGCGGAACACGCTTTGGCACAAAAATCAGTAGTCATAAGATCCCGGTCGGTATTGAATTTGGGCCAAATCTATCATGGTGGAGGGGGGATAGGGGTTGAAGCATCATATTCGGTGCGAATACTTCATGTTAGAGTAGCCTTTGATTCCCATTTTAATTTTTTGAAAAAGTCATGGTGGAGGGGGAGGTCCCCCCAAGGTAGAAGTACATCATTTCAAATTGAATAAATTCTTCAGCGACTTTCGTCAATGTCACAAGCGCAATAACGTCAAACACTCACGCACTTGTTTGCTCACTTCACACTGCAAAATTATTAAAACCCTCTCCCATCTGACATTTTTGTCGCATGTGGAGCTTGTGAACAGGCACTATGGGCAACGCATGTGCGTTTGTGGGGATACACAGAATAAAAACTTCGGCTAGGTCCACAGAACGCACAGCACGCGTACATAGAGCTTGTGAACGGGCCTTAAGGCCCGGGTCGACCACATGGGTTTAAAGTTCCGTTTAACACTAAGCTGATTTTAAGAGCTTACACCCCAATCCGATCTAGTATTTTGAATAAAAAAACGTTTAAACGGACATTGTCGACCTAACCCTTAGACGTATGGCTGTTACGTGTGATTTGCGTGACACAGACTTGGAAATTAAAATTCAGTTGATGATGGGTACTACTTCGGAATATCTGAGAAAAGAAATGTTGAAGAAAGACATGACACTAAAGGAGGTTCTTGCGTGGGGCCAGGCAGATGAGGTAATTAAACCTGAATCACATCTTTCAACACAAACAAATTATCCGTGTTAGGCCTCTAACACTGTAAATAAATTGGACAAGAAGTTCAATTTCAGAAAATGTTTCGCGTGTGATGGTGAGTGGCCTCACAAGCAAGGATAATGCCCAGCAAAAGGAAAATATTGTTCTAAAAATGCGAGAAAAAAAAAAAAAATAATAATTTTCCTGATTCGAAATTTCATCAGTCTCCGTCATCCGGACGACTTGTTGATTCGGGCCGTAATGGTGAGAGCACTCTGCGAGGAACGTTTAAAAATTCCAAGCAAAAACATCGAAAATGTTACAATGTTTCTCGCGAAGACGGGACTGATTCCGATTATTCGTTACTACTAACACGTTACCTTCTACGATGAAACGAGATGAAATTTCAGAGGAAACTAGAAAAGGCAAACTATTAAAGAAAGTAATTCAAGCCGTATACAAGGGTGATTGGACAGACAGGGAGCTGTTTCCATTTAAGCCTATAAAAATGAATTAGCTGTGACATCCGATGGAGTACTGTTGCTTGGATGTCGGATTATTTTGCCGACTAGTCTACAAGAAAAAGCTGTTTCGCTTGCGCATCGTGGACATCAAGGTATAACGAAATCCAGCTTTTGCGAGGAAAAGTATGGTTTCCAAACATGAGTTCCAAAATAGAATCTGCCGTGAGAAAATGTTTACCTTGCCAAGCAACCACTTTCAGAATTAAAAAGAGATCCCATTCGACCAACTCAGATTCCTTCTGCAGCGTGGGAAAAGTTGTTTCATGACAAACTTAAATAAAACAATCCGGACGGCGGTGATAGAAAGCAAAAGTTGGAAAGATGCATTGATGGAATACTTGCTGCAATGAAGAGATACACCTCATTGCTCTACTCATATTGCTCCAGCAAAAATGCTTCTGAGAAATGATTTTCGCTCTTATCTGCCACAGTTTGCTTCACATATTGAAGACGAGTTTGATTATCAACTTAAACCAAAATGAAAGAATATGCGGATTCGAAAAGACGGGTGACAGATCACTCTTTCAAAAAAGGTGATACTGTTCTGGTGAAGCAACCGAAGGTGAACAAGTCCACCCCACCTTTCATTCTGAACCCTCTTGAAATCACTGAAGTCAATGGTACACGAATAACAGCGTCTAGCCCAGATTCGATGATAACACGGAACTCATCATTCTTCAAACTTTCATCACCTGATATAGACGAAACGAAAAATGAGAGCTGCAAAGAAGAAGAGCCTAGTGAACAAGAAAATGAATCAAAGCAAGAGACGGAATCAAATCAAGAGAGAAAGACAAGATCCGGAAGAACTATAAAGCTTCCACGCAAACTGTCAGACTTTGAATTGTATAATTGAACCTTGATGCAATGCAGAATGAACTCATATGTTTTCAATAAAAATATTAATTTATACCCTGTTCAAGATAAGAATACCTTAGATCCAACTGTTTGTTTTCGCCTTTCACGTTAATAAAATATTAAAAACCATACGGATCGGGGTTATTCTTATCTTGAACAGGGTATAGTGTGTTTCAATAGCGTGTCTAATTGACAGCCTTATTACGAGATACTACACTAGACTTAGCCCAAGGGTATTTGCAAGTGCCTCTTTCAGAACAGGCCAAACCGAAGACGGTGTTCGTGACACCGACTGAGATGGGCCAATTCGAGAGGCTGATGTTTGGATTGACTAACTGTTACAAAATTTAGAGCTAGGGCTGTGTAGGATTAAGTCCATAAGTCAATCGCATTGAAAAAAAAAGCTAAAAACTGTTTATTCATTCTTAAAAGTCATGTGATAACAAAACCAATTGTGATGCTACAATCTTTTTTATTTATTTATTTTTAATTTGGCATTAGCTTTGCACTATACAGCCATAGAAATATATAAGGTTAATGTTAATATTGCAGTGATGGCGACGTTGTGGAGTTGAATCAATAATTCAGATTTTTTTTGTCTCTCCACTTTATTTTTTACAAACGGCAGAACCGGTTTTCGAAAACTATGTTTTCATCATCAGTGCCCCAGTACTGTCATACAAAGTAAACGGTGGATCACACCTCGTCATACGCCTCGTATGACATTTCGTATCGTTTTCGAAAACCGGTTCTGCCGTTTGTAAAAAACAAAGTGGAGAAAAAAAAAAAAAAAAAAAAAAAAAACTGATCTGAATTAAGGTTAATGTTAGTGAATTATACGTGTAAAATAATATATATATGAAACAACTAATGGAACTAATGGTAGAAAACCTTTAAAACACAGGTACTGCAACACGGATTTCAGCGCCATATTTGGTCCCTCAGTCGTTAGGGTAAACACAATATCATGAATGAAAAAATAGTAATCGTAATAGCAAACAAACGCGAAACGCGGTCGAAATAAATAAAAAGACCCTACTTTTCAATGAGATCAGGTGATAATTAAAATCATATGAGGGACCAAGTATGGCGCCGATTTGCGTGTTGCAGTACTCGTGTTTTATAGTACTTCTGGAATCGTAATTCAGCGTCCTTCACTTCACTCATGGCTTTCATTCGTTGTTTGAATGTCCTGACTTCTCTTTCCGCTAGTCCATTAGTTTTCGGATGGTAGGGTGTTGACGTGACATGATGAATATTATTTTCTCGGCAAAATGTCTTGAATTCAGTGCTAGTAAGTTGTGGGCCATTGTCACTCGAAAACGAGACGACCCGCGTGTGGAGGGTCTAAGGCAGCTGCAACTTACAAACGACTGTTACAATAGAAAAAAAAATGTCAAGAAATCAAAGTTTCCAAAATTGAATTTTATATAAGTGAAAAGCATTGAAACATACTAGAAAAATCAGTGGTATCAGTTATGTGGCAAAAAACGCGAAAAAAGGCACGTTTTTCTGCACATTTTTGCCAGTAGCTCGGGAACTAGTAGTCCAATTTTTTTCTGTAAAAAACTATCTGAAAGCTGATTGAATTTTCTATCAGGCCTATTGTATGAAATTTCTTTTGATGATTAACATAAGGCAGGGCCTTAACGTCAAACAATTTGCAATTTGCTGCTAAAATCGGTTTTTGTCACATTTCGGCCTATTCCTCAAAAACTATCCACCCGATTAAACTTTAAAGCATCTCGCGTGAAAGCTCGTTTAATTTCCTATAATAAGTCATGTATGGCGTTTTTATAAAGACCCGATAAGTGGCAATAAAATGCAGTGAGAAATCCGAAAAATAAGTAATTTTCCAATAACTCCTTTCTTCACCCGAACGTTTTTGCCTTTAACTTTCGAACGAAGCCTTTGATGGAAACTTCATTATTTTTGAGTGAAAGCTGGTGAAATTGAAACCATATTTGTCAGATTTTTCAAGGCCCGGAAAATATTCTGTACAGAGCGATGAAAATCGGTTTTGTTTCAAAAAAAACATTTGTCCACAAATGTTGAAACTCAACATATCACCAGTATTATTAAGGAACCTTTAAAGACGAGTAGACGCATACGGCGCCATGTTCGTTCTTATCAGTTTAATATGAGTGGTTGGGGGGTGGTTTGTTGACATCAACAAAAGGTGGATTTCACAAGACTGATAATTGATAATAGGTGGGCATACACGAGCAGACATCTGCGGCAGATTTCATGTTTTTGACAGATATCGGTGGTGAAAATTTGCTCGTTAGTGGGCAAGAAACGACGACAGATCAACCGTGATCGGCCAAACGATATCGGTGGGAGTTCAAATCCGCCAGATGTGGTCTGTGGTCCCCCACTAATCAACCGATTTCTTATGAGAGATATCTGGCAGACATAGATCGGCCGATTTCGAATCGGGTGTGGCCCCTTAACGCAACGATTTTAACCACCGAAACTTCACTGAACTAAATAAAAATATTATTTTTATCATATGTACGGGTCAAGCTTTTTGCTCCCTCTACTAGTTTTCTAACTTCACATCTGCCACCGATCTCAAATATCTTTTGAACCCGACCGATAAATGAAATCTGTCAGATTTTTTCCGCAACAGATCTCAATCTGCCAGATGTGCCGCCACTAACGGGCAGATTTGATCGGGTAACAGATATCGGTAGCAATAACTTTTGTACGTTAAGGGGCGACGACCGATCTCATCGTTTGCTCTAGATCGTTAACGATATCTGTTGAAAATATCGGTCGATCAAATCTGTCAGAATTATCTGCCCGTGTATGGGCCACTAATGAGCGAACATGGCGTCTGTGATTTTACCTGTCTGATTATAGGTTCTCTAGTATTATAGGTAGAGTCATAGATTACATTACAACACTAAGGGCCGTATTCAGAAACCCACCTTTACAAAGCCTTAACTAAAGGAGTTGAAAAATGTGATGGTTTATAAAAATATGCCATCTGTTTTGAAGCGCTTAAAGGAGATGTAAAGGTTAAGGTTGGTTTATGAATACGGCCCTAAGAGTTGAACTATTTTTATTTTGTCGCACATTTTGCCAAAAGCGGCATAAGGGGGATTTGCAGTTTTTCCGGCTTGTATGCTATACAGCGTCTCTCTTAGGGGTTCGGGGGCTTGAAATTCAGATTAAGCACACCTGAAGACGTTAGGAATGTGCGGGAATCATATTGAAACAAATACACATTACGCGTAGAATGGCAAAAGACCAGAAAAAAAACACGATTTTTAAACGTTTAATCAAATTTCATCATGTTGCCGGGGTCGTAACGTTGGGCAAAGTTGAAATTGGAACTAAGCACATCTGAAAATATTAGAATCAGTCATAAAACTTAGTCCCGGAGTTTTTCCCTCTCAGAACTACCTGCTTCCTGGACTATTTGAACGTGTCGTGTTTTTTTTTTTACAAGTTTGTAGGCCTCCTCCGTCTTTGCGTCACTCTTAAATTGTCAGATTAGTGGAATATAGACTTTTTACCATGTAATTAACTCCCACTTCCTTAATCTGACGCGCTCGAGAATGTCTGACGATCAATTCTTTTTACTAATCTGACCCTTTATCATTGACGGGCGGCCACATATACATATAGGGCTCATATTTGGTGGAGGTACTCAACTAGGTACAAGGTATCCGCAGTATGTTAATCTGACGCGCTTGAGTAAATCTCGAAATCCCCTCTTGGGCTCCCCTACTATTGTAAAGTTTGGCTTCATACTATACCTAAAAAGCACATTATAAACAAGTCCAAACAGGCTGAAATGGGCGAATGAAAGTGAGTGACCCATGGTTCTTATCTATAGAGTCAATTATTTAAAACTCATTGCTTGCAACATATTATTTGGTAATATTATTGATAATACGTACGGGCTCTTCCTTGCGTAACAAAACTTGTTGATAATAGGAGTCAATAACAGGAATAGGTACGCCTTAATAACAGGAATAGGTAGGTATTCCTATTGAATTAAATGCAGCATAATTTTTATTTTATTTATTCAGTTATTGCCATCCACATTTTACATGCCCGGCAACGTCACTCAATCGGACAATTAGAAATAACAACATCTAGACCTAAGTAAAAGTAGGTACATCAAGCAAAGTATTCGCTTAAGCTATAACATTCTTTTTCCATTAATAGCTGCTTCAATTTTTTCTTTAATTTTAGAGGATCAAGCAAAGTCATTTGTGTAGGGAGACCATTGAACAACTTCACCGCTGTGCAAACAAAGCTACTCGCAAAAAATGCCGTTTTATGTTTAGGGATGCGCAGATTGTTCTTCCCCCTGGTAGCATACAAGTGGGTGTGACGGTCCTCGAAGTGAGGAAAGTTAGCTTTAACAAACAGGACACACTGCAGTATATATAGCTTGAGCACAACGTCATAACACCCAACCGGCGAAAACTCCCTCGAAAGCTTCCCCTGTAGCCGAGATTTCCCATCAATCTCACTGCCCTCTTCTGGAGGCGAAAAATCCGAGCCGCATGAGAAGTATTGCCCCAAAACATTATACCATATTCCATGACAGAATGGAAAAGCGCGAAGTAGCACGTCCGAAGGGTACCTAGGTCCACGTCACCTTTCAGTTTCCTCAGCATGTACAACACCTGCAGAAGCCTAGCCTCGGTCCTTTCAATATGCTCCATCCAATTCAGTCGAGCATCCAGATAAATTCCCAAGTGTTTTGCCACGATGCGAGGGATACCTCCTTTGCCGGGTTGGACACAAGCTTGTTTTTCTCGAACCACGAGTTCAGCAGAGATGCAACCTCTTTTGCACGAGTCTCAGCCTCACTGGTATTGTTTCCACTAACAACGAAAGCAGTGTCGTCTGCGTACTGTAAGACAACAGTGTCTAGAAACAATGGCAGGTCATTCACATAAATGGCAAAGAGAATGGGGTCCAGGACCGATCCCTGCGGTACGCCCACGCTAATCTCGAAAACTCTAGACCTACCCTTCCCCACCGTGATAATGCCAGATCTTCCACTTAGATAGCTCTCGAAAAGTTTCCACGCAATTCCTCTTATTCCAATTTTCTCCAACTTCTCCAACAATATTTTGTGGTCCACCAAGTCGAACGCTTTGGTCAGGTCACAGAACGTTACCACAGATCGCTCCCCTCTATCGTGTGCCGCGTATATACGCTCCAGGAGTTTTGCCACGCAGGCAACCGTAGACTTTCCCTTCCACAGGGAATTGATTTGGAGTGAGGAGACCGTATTCCTCGAGGAAGCCCATCAAGCGGACGGAGATAATCTTTTCTACAACCTTCGAGAAAACAGATAAAATACTAATGGGCCGAAATAAAGCCGTGTACACGACTTTAAGCCGTGTACACTTGAGAGAATATGGAAATAAGAATTGAAAAGAGCTGTGTTTTTCCGGTTGAAACCCACTTACAAAGATTGAAAATTGTTTGTTATTACGCTAGGTACCGAACTAATTATTTGAGTGACCAATGATTCCATTTAACAGTCTCCTCTCATTCTAAAAGTTGCTTGGAATATTAACTTGTTAGGAAACTAATATTGTTAGTATGATCGCTTAGACTACGAGGGTTAGTAGGTAATGCATGCAAGAAACTGTAGCCGTATGAGCCTACGTTGTCTGTCTTCCCTCGTTGAGGTGCGTTAGAAACGAACCGGTTTCGGCTGCTCGCCATCTTCAGCGTCTGTAAGTCCAACTGAAACTGTGTAGTACTGGTGTCACCCCCCTGTATTTATACCTCCCGTCGTAAGCCCTCCCTTTCACTTTTCCCCACTGTCACCCCTGGTGTGTATGTTTACAATGAAAAAGTCCGTTATTTTCTGTCTTTTTTCAGGCTGTCTTAGGATGTTACGTGAGGTGGTTGCGTCGGATGTATTTGTTTTTTGTTTTTTGGCCTCAGGTGAAATGTTTTGGGTCGCCTTTCTTTTTATTGGATACAGTTTGATACACCGACTTAACAGTATCCCCATGTCAGAGACAAACTACAGAAACGAACTTAACCTAATTTACCAAATAGCGGTAAATAACGGATATGAGACAAGAACAATTGACAAGTTACTCAAACAGAAACAGAAACTACAGAGAAAAAGACCTGACAGTAGTGATGTGAAGAAATGGACATCATTTACCTTCAGCGTGAATAAACGAGATAGGAAATGTAAATTTATCCACAAATTCAGACTCGCGAAACTTCCTCATCATGACAATAATTTAAAGGAAAACTTGATATTACCGGCGTTTTCAACGTTTTGCGGAGTTTTTGATCGAGTTGTAAGAAAAAGTCACTGAAAAACGATCATAAGTAGGGCGAGTGAAGCGCAAAACTTGAGGTGTTAAGCAAATAAATTTGTGTGCTTGGTTGCGCTAATAGTCACGGGCCCGGTGATTATGGGCTTCAGCTTTTGTAAATGTGTGTCTTACTATACTTATTAAAATCTAAGTTCTCTAAATATTGAAATTGAATAAAAGCTTGTACTTACCGGAGCACGGCGGCCTCAACAAGGCTCCAACTGAGCCCCAAGCCAGGTTCCTTGCGGATGTATTCCGATATATTTTATTTGTTTTATCGTATAACCCGGAGTTGCATTTTACCACAGATATTAGTTCGCGAATTTCTTCATTACTCCACGCTTTCATCATGATTGGTATCAAAACACCTATTAGGAAGAGAAGCGGGCACCAAGGAGTATGAAATATATTAACACAGATCGACGAATGAAGGTTTTGTTTAGTAGAGGGTTGCAAAACCTCCACTTTGTGCAAAAAAACCGCGCCGCCTAGGTGGAAAACTATTGGCTGACGCAGGAACGAAGACGCTAGAAGTTGGAGTTGGTCCAACTCCTGCGTAGCGTCCTGCGACAGCGTCTTAGCGTTCTATGTAGACGGGGCTTAAAACTATAACACGATTAATTGCTATTAATCGTTCCCTCTTATTTTACATGTGTTGAAAACTAAACCTCATCAAGTGCTGAGCAATTTTTTGAGTTTTACAACGGGGCCATTGTTGTTCGTTACAATAAAAACCGAATTCAACAGATTATGAGACTTTGGTAAAGGGTCACGCGCTACAAATTGAAAAACTTGGTCGTAATAATTTCGACACTTGGAAGCTCCAAATCTAAGCTTTGTTGATAAAGAATGATTCGTGGGATTACGTTAATGGTTCAAAAGTACGACCCACTAGAGACGGCGAAACAGACGAATGGGATGTCGCTGACAGAAAGGCAAAGGCAGATCTGATTCTTGCCATAAGTTCGTCTGAATTGAAAATGGTCAAGGGATGTAAGACTTCCAATGAAGTATGGCGAAGACTTCATTCTATTTACCAATCAAAAGGTCCCGCTCGTAAAGCAATTTTGTTGAAGCAGTTGACTCTCCAAAAAATGAGAAACTGAGACTATATTGCAGATCGCTTGCATAAATATTTTGATGCAGTTGACAAACTCAAGGATATGGACGTTTCTATCAACGATGACCTGTTATCATGCTATTATATATTTTACCTGACGACTGACGAGTTTGAAAATTTTCGCGTAGCAATTGAATCGAGAACTCGCTCCTTTCGCCTGAAGCGCTGAAGACAAAAATTTTAGAGGAAAATGATGCTAGAAGCGAATGCTTCAAAGGAGATCAAAAAGCTTTTGTCATAAGGAATTCAAAGAGAAGAGAAGTAACAGGAAAATTTCCGACTGAAGCTAGAAAATTTCTCGTGAATGTGAGATGCTACCGATGTGAAAAGGAGGGGCATAAAGCTCATTCCTGTCCATTAAAAAACAATTTTGAAGTAAATACGGTGGAAGAAGATAGTTACGACCACGAGAACGGTTTTTTGTCAAACTACTTGAGCTGCAGTGTGAATATTGATTGCTTGGATTCGAAGACTTCGATTCTCGACAGTGGAAGCACATCACACTTTTGTAAAAATAGGAATACATTCCTCTCGATCAACAAAATAAACCGGAAACTCAACCTAGCTAACGAAATATCAACAGACACTGAAGGGGAAGGCCCGGTAAAAGTCACTTTTGACACTCTACGTACCAGACCTGAGAATGAATTTACTTTCGACCTGTAAAATCACCGAAAAAGGTTCTGCGGTAATAGTCGACAAAGTAGGCAACACGGTCCTGCGAGCTGATTGCATTGGAGGGCTCTATTTACTGCGAGAAAGTCAACAAGAAAATTCGCATACTGCAAATTTAAAAGAAAACAACCCTACCACAACCGCAAACAACCGATTAAACAAAATAATGCTCTGGTTCCGCAGAATGGGCCACCTAACCACAGAGATGTTCAAAATTTGATAAAAATGAAAATCATCAACCAGTCCGATTAACTCAGAAAAAATCCCGGCGTGTATCACTTTTGCACGAGGCAAAATGATTAGCAAATCTTTCCCGCGTTCAAAAGGTTGAACAAATTGTTCATTCTGACGTATGAGGTCTGAATCGCTGGGAGGAAAACGTTACTTCATCACTTTCATCGATGACTACTCCCGATGGTGTGAGGTCCGATTTACCAAGACAAAAAACGAAGCTTTGAGTGCATTCAAACGTTTCAAAAGTTTGGCCGAAACCCAAACAGGGAAGAAAATAAAGGATCTCCAACACACCAATGGCACAGAGTATTGCAACCGGCAATTTGATGAATTCTTGAACACTCACGGCATTAGAAGAAGACTTTCCGTTCTGCTATCTTGTTAATTAGAAATATAATAAATTAAATATAATACCATCCAAATATGAGAACATACAAAATCCAAACCATGCGTCAATCAAAAATCCAGAGTGGGAACCTGCGAAGCCTGCGGCATTTGAGAAAAAGAGAAAACCTCCCGCAACGGTTTATCTTAACTATCGCCTTTCTCGTGCGTCTTGTCGAAGAGAATTATTTGCAACAGAAAAAGTGACCAGGGCCGCTGGACTTTTCATCCGGAGACATCAAGGACGTTGAATATAAACCGTCTATATAACCGCCGTTAAGTTCAACCGTCACCGTCGGTCGAGTCGTTTCAATGAGGAAGTAACATAAAAAATTAAAATCACTGGAAACATTTTTTTTCTAAAGACAATGACTAAATATGACCAGGAATTGAATACCAGTGCGTAATTTCGCACTAGTAGATTTCGATTTCGATTTATAGCGGATTAATTAAACTTGTCAATTTTTTTTGTTACCTTAAACGGCCGGTCTGTGACTCGTGACGTAGTTAAGGGGTTGTGACCCCTCCCATCCCTCCGCATCCTGGCTGTTATCATGTCTTGCCCCTTCTTGTCCAACCAATTCTCTTAAGTCCTATTGTTTGATTTGTGGGAAGCTATTGTGGAGGTCACGCGAATGCTATTATTACGTCATCAGTCTATCTAGCCTATTTCAAATGGGTCCCACAACCCAATAGTTTTAAAAATTAATAAAAAAAATATAGGGCCTGATTTTATTTGAACGGATCGTGTTTTCATGAGTTTTGGTACCCAAGCTATCACGACAGCATGATTTTGGAAAATGTGTTACTTCCTCATTGGAACGTTAACTGTACATCCTTCTAGCAAAGAAAAGGCGCAAGCCTTTTTTTTCATGTCCATACAGTCTGGGCCTCCTTGCTTCTCGGGATCTTTACGCCTCTCGACGATCTCGGTTAGTCGTAAAATTCGGAATACTTGGATTTAATTCACCTAACCATAACTCGCCTTAAGTCAGTAAGTCTACCTTTGTGAAGCGTGCACGTCTCCCCATGTTGTCCTTGTAACGTTAACGTATAAATACAGTGCATATATTTGCCCTCATATTCTATGACTTTCCGTCTCCACAATCTAACACGTTCGCTGCGGAAGTTTCAGAGGTGTTTGAACGGCTACGAGGAAGCTGTCTTATCAGGGAATACGCAACGCGCGTGAGCCGCAAGGCGAATGAAATTTAAAGGGAAATTCATTGAGAGCAAAAATTATTGTTTTTTTTTTCAAAAATTGAAAATTTAATACCTTTGCAAAACGAACCAAGTAGGAAAGGGTACGCATAATGCAGTTCTTAGTTCTTACAAACAACCTCCGTGTGAGTTTTTTTCAGTCAAAACATTTATTCATATTTATGGAACTCTCAAAAACATGGTTCGATGCAAAATCCAGGAAATCCTGGGCAAGATGGGCATCCGAAGATAGAGTCCTAGAGTCTCCATACACCGTTTGCACCGCTTTCGTTGTTTGGTGTATGTGTTTGGGATCTTGGGCAAGTAGTCTGGCAGATGGATATGTGATGAAGTGGGTGTTGGGCAGACGTTGTCTGGTGACGGTGGTTCTGGCAGCAATTTTGACACGATCTCTACGTGGAAATCGTAAAGGTTGAGTTTCTTACCACCGCCGTAATTATTGTAGAGAAAATGTGAATTATTCAGCATGAGGTGGAATATATGTATGCCCAACTTTTTGTACCAACGAATAGTTTTGTGAGCTGGGCTGTAGTAGGCAACCATCTGATCTTGCATGTCTACGCCCTTCATGAATTTATTATATTTGGCAATCATCTTAGGCTTTTGTTTTTCTTGGCCTCGTTTGTTCCTCACTACAACTGGCTCATGGTCATATTCAGTCGAGATGGTCAGCACTTCCCGCTTGTCCTGCCATTTGCTCACGCAAACATTGTTCGGCGAGTACCGGGCACAGGTTTCTCCTTATTTTAGTTTTTTTGAAACCACTTCCACGGGGTTGCCTTTTCTCTTCATTTGCAGAGTCCCAGTCGTGTGAACTTTTTGTTCGAGTAATTTTTCCGCCAGTGGAACCGAATTATAAAAATTATCCATGAAAAGTGAATGTCCTTTGCCGAACTTTCCTTGCATAAGATTTTCCACTACCTTAGCCGCATGCCCAACACCGGCCACTTCAGCGTCCTTGCTTCCTCCAAAAACATGAATTTTTAGTACGAGTCCATTATGATCAGCCAAGATATAAAGTTTCATGCCATATTTATGGCGCTTATTTTGAATGTACTGCCTCCACGA
Source organism: Corythucha ciliata (assembly GCA_038030265.1). NCBI lineage: Eukaryota > Metazoa > Arthropoda > Insecta > Hemiptera > Tingidae > Corythucha > Corythucha ciliata. The sequence goes on along the minus strand of CM075941.1, from coordinate 22,990,584 downwards.
CAGACGACCTCTCCACCCAACCATGCTCTCGTCGATCGACAAATTTTTAGGTGCATGGCACACACTTTCCATTTTTTCGTTGAAATAGTCAACTGCCAACGTGAATAAACAGCAGTTTCACCTCCACGGCGTTTCTTGACGGACCAGTTTCGAGTAGAGTTGCTGATCATAGCGCTACTCTGAGTAGACCGCCGTCTTACTTCCTTAGTTAGATTTTCTTCGTCGAACATGAGCCTCTTTATCTCAGCAACGTTCAGTCCAGGTGGGGGGGGGGGCACCAGATTCTTTATTATAAACCGTGGGTAGTGCTTGTCTTACCGCGAGCACCAACGATTTTTTAGCTTGCTCTTCGGAAAAGGTTATGTGCCTCCTCAACTGCACCACCAAGTCTTCAAATCGTTTCATGAATTCGAGAACTGACTCCCTAGAGGGGTCGTATGCCAGATGGTTCAACTTATCTTGGATTTCGTACTCACCAAATTTACTTAGTGGTTTACCGGCCTGGTCCAGTAGTTCCATCATCTCTATTGGGTCATCCGTGTATTGAACCAATGAGTGGTGGAATGGTCCAAGATGCCCTATTATGAATGAACGAACACAGTATTTCATACTATCTAAATATTTTTCGCTATACCGGCCCCTTGATTTTCCATCCTTTTCGAAGACGCACAAACAGTCGTTTGCCAAGATTTCAGCTCTGATTTTATCCCTCCATAGTGTATAATCGCTGTCTTGAGTCAAGGTGCTATCAAAGCGCTGAAGTCGAAGTTTAAGCCATGGTATGTGAGGCGGAATCACCAGCCGCCTTTGAAGATGATGACTCGTCAACCTGAGGCGGTAGGTACTAGCGTGACATGTTTTTCCTGGACGCTCTCAAGCAACTGCGTCATCATTTCCTCAGTTTCCCTTCGATGTTGTTCAAGGCTTCGCTGCGGTAGCGAAAATCGATAATTAATGACTTCCATTAAGTCGTGGCGCAACCTTCCCTCTAACTCTCTCATTTTCACTGGTACACCCTTCTGGGCAACGTCTTCATCCATCTTTGGGCTTTCGTTATGTTCTGTAACATGCGTTCAATATGGACGTCAGTCACTTCCTTTGGGTCTATTACTTTGTTTCCACTCTTTATATCAAGAAAATAGATGTTTTTCTACAGATAAATCTCGTTCCTTTCTCAAACTCATGACGCGTGGGGACTACACTTGACCATCATGATTGGCGCGCGAGTTTGCTGAGACCCGTGAGTTTATTTTCCTTCAAGTGTTCGACCATTCAAAGACATGGAATTTCAGGAGCTCCTTTACTTTAAAAAAATTATGGAAATTTTACTCTCCCGTATCTTTATTTACTCACTTCACCCGTCATGACTTTATTTCATGCTACATTATTGGCCCATCGTTATTTGAACTCCAGGGCTTCAACCACCACTTAGTTATAGGTACGATTTGCGAGTGCACTCTACGCTCTTTATTCCATAGTCACTATTTGAGTAATAACTTCGATTACAAACACTTTATTCGAGTTTGTTTCCTTTCGTTTAGCATCATTATGTGCTTCCTTCCGAGAGAAGTCCCGTATAAACGGAGTACCCTACGCCAGAAAAATTTCCACTGGCGAGAGGAGAACTCCGCGTAAAGGAACTCTCTCCACACTACTAAGTATCACGCATCAACGTTAATAACAAGCTCTAATCTGTTGATTAGTGCTACTTTATTTTGAGTGAGATTTTCCAGGTCACTTTCTCATCAGGACTCAATGAAAAATAGAGAAAAACTTTATTCGGAAGTACGGTGGTCCTGTGCTCAGGACCTGTGACTTTTTTTGAAAAAAATAAAATCCTCGATTTGCTCGACTTTGAGCCGCATTTGAAGCCACATAAAATAGTTAACGTCTACAGAAAATGGATAATCCTGACAGGAAATAGTGTGCACTTTCCGAATCCATCCCCAAAAGTCGCAAAAATTCAAATTGAAGACGAGTTTTTCGCAGTTAGTTAAAAAAAATGATGTAAGCCATAAAAATCGTTAGAAAAATCATATCTCGAAGGGTTTTGATTTTCGGACCATGGTGTATATGGTGATTTCGGTCGCAAATGAGGTCTACTTTCACCCAAATTTTTTTGTCACACTTATCCCCTTCCACCCTGTATGATAATAATAATAATAAATTGTGGGGGGTTATAGTCATTCTTGTCACAGATATAGTCACGAATCATCCATTTTACTAAATAAATCAACCAATGACGTACAAATAACATTCCGTGTATCCAACTTGTATGTTCATTGTATTAAATCGGCTTACAGCTATTTTTCAGGTACTTGGTTACAAGGGCCTATACTCGGCTTAGAGAATTGGGGTTTCCTCTACCTTGTGAAAGTACTATTCGGAATTACGCAAACAAGTTTATTAGGCCCCTTTTACACGAGCAAGTTTTTTGTTCAAAAATAAGTTCAATCTAATCATAAACAGTCCATTTCAGGCAGGGGACATCTGTTAATTTTTTTCAGAATGGCTACTTTGATCAAAAAACTTACTCGTGTAAAAGGGGCATTATGGAAGAAGGAGTGATGAAAGGGACGTTAACCATTATGAAATCTGTGGGTCATAATTTGTCACCCAAAGACAAGCTGACAGTTCTGTAGTTCGACGAAATGAAGGTAATACGCATATTGATTATAAAACGAATATTTTTATTAATGCGTACGTTTTCTTCTAGGTGAAGTACGGGTACGAATATGACGAAAGGAAGGATGAAGTAGTTGGTCCGCACAATTACGTACAGGTGGTCATGGCAAGAGGTTTATTGAGCTCCTGGAAGCAGCCTGTCTTCATGAAGTTTGGACAAACGATGACAGCCGATATTTTGTACATCATAATCACGAAACTTCATGAAATTGGTTTCAACGTTGTCAGTTGTGTATCTGATTGTGGTGGTGGCAACCGGGACTTATGGAAGACCTTGGATCTAGAAAATGCTACAAAACTCGGTTCATTCAGTCACCGCATATCTATGAAAAAAATATTTTTTTCCCCTGATGCTCCCCATCTCCTAAAATTATCACGGAATTGGCTTCTGAAGCCCGGCCTGGTTCTGGAGGATGGTTCTGAGGATGGAAGGGAACCATTATTGGAAATTCTGGGAAAAACGAATTCAGACGTGAGGTCCACTTTCAAATTGACTGAGCTAAACGTAAACTGCGAGAATACACAGCGCCAATCAGTGAGATTGGCTGCTGAACTTATGTCGCACACAGTAGCTGCAGCTATTCAAAAATACTGCACGCACGAAACAAGTTATTCGACAGCAAGAGTTATATCCACAGTGAATCAATGGTTCGATTTGATGAATACGTTTGTCCCACGACCGCTTAGGGCCAATGCTATGCCTCATAAATCTGCTTACGGCCTCAACCATGTGGCACAAAACAACATTTTGGAAGAAGTGAGGTCCTTAATTCATAGCATGAGAGTAAAAGGAAGGCAAAACTTGATGTTCTTCCAAAGAGCAATTTTAATGTCCTTATCAAGTCTCCAGGGACTTAACATCCATGTGACCTCCGAATTTCCCGAAATCAAATATATACTCACTCATAGGATCAACCAAGACAGCTTGGAAAACCTGTTTGGCCAGGTCCGAATGAGAGGTGGACTTCATGACCATCCCTCCCCCATGGAGTTCAAGAATCGCCTGAGATTGATTATATACTCGGGAAGAATGGTATGGGTGGCCGAAATACGAACGTGCAAAGTCTGTCAGCAAACGAAAAATTTCTACTTAAACCTAATATTTTTGATTGTGAAGAGGAATCAATGACAGCAGATGATCAGATCGCTGCGGTCAAGAATGGGCCGTGCGATGAAGCAAGCGATGGTGAGTGTTCGATTTCGGCACAGTCACATGACTTATTTGCTGAAGAAATGTAAGGTGAGTGCTGTTCCGATGGGCTCTTGTACTTGAATGGGTGACTGGGAAAGAAATTCCGCAAGCCTTTTCCTTACCTCGATTTGGGGTGCCCCACTCAAGTGATGGACAAAAGTGACGAAGTGAGAAGCGCTGGCCATGATTACACTCCTCCGTCTTGGGTGAGGCAGCTCTCGTTCGGGGGATTAATAGAGCCATCCGACTTTCTTGCTACAAAGTGCAGGGAAATGGAGGAGATTTTCGTCACAAACATGGGGAAAAAGGCCATCAAATCGAAACGTGTGCCTCTCAAACTATTACTTGACCAAGCAGAGCATGTAAATTTTGTGTGTTGTTCTTTCGTTTTATTTTAGTTTAGTTTTGCGTGTACTTATGTCGTCGAGTTCGGGCTACCCCGTGGTGGTGTTCGCAGTCGTAAGGCGCCTCTGAAACAAGATTAGCCACGGTGACTTACTCGACATAGGTCTTAAGGTCGTAGGAGATCCCCGTTACCGGCTCGCCGTCGTGGTAGCGTGCGCTCTCAGCTTCCTCTTCGCTTCCGCTGCTGGGTGAATGTTCGGGTATAATTGAGCGTGCGAGTTTTCTTTCGTTTTAAATAAATTTCGTTTATTTGAGCTACAGCATTATGTTCCCCTTTTTTGTTTGTGTAGTCTCGATACAATTCAACCCAGGTGTCAGTGTCTATTGTGTTTGTCGTCGAAATCCAACTTCTTATCGTATGGTTAATAAATTAGCTTGAAGGAGCGTGCAAAATTGTTGGGACGGACGAGGGGGCCCCCCGGTACTAATTCATGCGCCCTACCTCCCTTTTGCTTAACGGCCAATTCGCCGGAGATGTGTTCGGTTGAGACGCTGCGACGAGGCTCTTTTTCTCCTTCTATCGTGGGCTGCCAGTAACTCGAGGAGCAAGCGGCGTAAGACAAAGATAAAGAATGGAGTTCAAATTTATTCTCCGAAAGAATGAAGTCTCTGTGAGACGATTTTTGATTAGCTGAGATTTAATTTGGTATATTAAATGGGTAATGTTACCGCGACTTCTTTGCAGTTGATCTTAACCAGTCGAAAAGTTGATCAAGTCCCACGGCGATATACTCCAATTAATTTGAAGAGATGAGAGTGATTTATTTCTTCCACGCACTTTTGTTGCCTTCCTCCCACGATGTGTCACCTTTTCCTCGTTTACGGAAAGATTAGGTCTAGGCCCCCCTCCATCATTTTTCGATTTTTCGACCAACTATTCAGCTTCGGTCTCAAAGTTCAAGCTTGTCCCTTTGTTTATAATAGGTATTTTAGTTTTTTATCTTTTGGATGCTCCTTTTATATATATATATATATATATATGTTGTCCCCTTCCCTGTGACACCTCACAATATCCCCCCCTCCGGAAAAAAATTTTGCTTCGCCAAAATTTGCTAATATCTAGTACGTCACAAAAGATTCCTCGTAGTTGTTCGAAGAATCCTCCTGGAGCCGTCGGGGCGTCCGCTCCTCCTTGCCGATTCGGTCTGGCCTACGCACCATTTCAGGCCTCTTGGCGGGTAAACTTAAAAAAAACCGTACTCCTCCCGTCGATTTCTACATCAATGCTCCACTGGGCACCGACTATCCTAGCCGGATATGCCCTCCTCCATTACGTCTTATGTTTTGTTCCTTCAAGGTCCTGTTCTGATGGTCGATCTTCCCTCCTCTGGTCGGATTGCACGTCTTCCCCAGCTCTCTCCAGTCAAACGCTTATTCCAATCTTGAGCCTCCCTTGTAACGACCAAATCACTTACGGCTATTGCACGACAAAGTAGAATAAATATTAATCATAAACACAACAAAACTGTCAAACTATAACTTTTTTTTTTTATTATTATTTTTTTTTTTTATTTTTATTTTATTTTTTTTTATTTTTTTTATTTATTTTTTTTTATTTTATTTTATTTTTTTTTATTTATTTATTTTATTTTATTTTTATTTTTTTTTTATTTTTATTTTTTATTTTTTATTTTTTTTTTTTTTATTATTTTATTTTATTTTTTTATTTTGAACCTTGAGGCTCATGCCAAATTTTCAGACAGGTACGGTGCGCAATAGTTGATCTGGATGTTTTTAGGTCTCTAACCACGTATACAGCCCTTCCAATACGCTGCTCTACAATGCATGGACCACGGTATAGTGGCATCAGTTTCGCATTGCGCTTCTCGATTTTGCGACTTTGTGGAAACTGCCGAACGAGAACCCTGGTACCCAGTTTCAACGAATTTTCTTTTGAACATCTTTTGTTCTGTTTCTCACAGTACGGTTGTCGGGCCAGCTGGATGTGGTCGACTAAGTGCTTATCCAGGGCGTCCCTATCCCACACTTGTAAGTCTTCCGTTGGATATGCTAGGAATTGCCACTCTCTTTCCGGTTTCTTGCCTGTCCAAGCCTCTTGGGGCGTCATACCTATTGTTGCGTGATGCATATTGTTTAGGGTATCTTCGATTCGTCCGAGATGTTGAGCCCATGCCTCCTGCTTCTTTGCCACTAGGATCCGTAGCATTGTGTTAATCTCTTTATGGACCCTCTCCGCCAGGTTGACATTTGGCCTTCGAAGGGGTACTAACTTTTGTTCGATCCCCATCGTATGCATGTAGTCCGTCCATAATTTCGACGTGAAACATGTTCCCTTATCCGTGATGACGGCTCGTGGCTTCCCGTTGTCCTTGACGTACGCTTTAAATTTGGCTAGTGTTTCTTGAGCTCTAACTGTGCGGACTGGGAGAAGTCGGACGTACTTTGTTAAATTGTCGACTAATGTCAATATGTATTTCGTTCTATTCGCTGATGCCGGAAGTGGTCCAAGGTGGTCCACCGCGACAATGTCGAGTTTTCTTACTGGCTTCAAGAAATCTGTTGCTAATGGTGTTCCAGAAAAGTTTTGCTTATTGTATTGGCACTCGGCACATGAGATTAACGTCTTTTTGATTCTAATTCGGAGCTTGTATGATGTGAATGTTTCCTTTATAACTTTAAAACATTTATTGGTGCCTGCATGAATAAATTGTTTGTGTAATTTCGTCACGAATGTGTGAAGTAAGGACTTCGGAAGGTACAGGAGCCATCTTCCTTCACAGTTTTGGTACCACATCCCATTAACCTCTTGAAAATGTTCGGGGCTCTTCTCCTTCTTTTGTTGCAACTCTGGGTCATTCCCCTGTTCGTTGGCGATGTCTTTCAACATAGGATATTCGTGCAGCTTTGCCTTCGCCCTTGTGATTACTGCGATGGAAAGTGGTTGGTGTTCCGGAGAGGACCGTTCATGTTCCGATGTACTTCTGCTTAGTGCGTCAGCAGCGACATTTTGTTTACCAGGAATGTATTGGTAGGTTATCGGTAGACGTTGTAAGTATTCCAGCCAACGGTGGAGCCTCGGAGAAGGATTACGACACGTTTTTAGAAAGGTTATGGCCTGATGGTCCGTTCTGATAACCATTGGATGTCCTCCGACGAAGGTATAGAATTTTTGTATGCACAGCACTATTGCTAGAATTTCTCGCTCTGTTACTGTGTAGTTTTTTTGTGCCGGTGTTAATATGTGACTCATAAAGGCTATCGGTACCCGGACGTCTTTGTCGCTTATTTGGTATAGAATGCCTGCTGTCGCCGTTGCGCTGGCATCAGCGTCGATGTAGAACTCTTTAGTGTAGTCCGGATATTGAAGCTCCACTTCTTCGGCCATCGCCTGCTTTAATTCGTCAAAAGTCTTTTGGTGATGTTCAGTCCATTGCCATTTAGCGTCCTTTGCCAGAAGTTGGAAGAGAGGTTGAGCTTTGTCGGCATATCGTTCGACAAAGCGAGAATAATAATTTAGCAGGCCTAAGAAGCTTTGGAGTTTCTTCTTTGATTTTGGGGTTGGAAACTCTCTCATCGCCTTGACTTTATCAGGGTCCTTCCGAATGCCTCTATCTGTGAATATGTGGCCTAGGACTTTAAGTTGCTTTCGGAAGAAAACACATTTTTCACGATTTAAGGTGATTCCTTCTTTGTCACATATTTTGAAAAATGCCTCCAAGTGCTGCAAGTGTTGTTCGTTCGAAGATGAATAAATGATGATATCGTCGACATACGTTTTGATGTTCCGCTGTAGTTCTCGTGGTATGAGTGGCCGCAAACTTTTTTCCAGCGCCGAAGTTGATGTGGACAAGCCGAAAGCGGTCCTTTTGAAGTGGTAGGTGAGGCCCTTGAAGCGAAATGCTGTATACTTCCGTGAGGCGGGATGCAGCGGTACTTGATAGAATGATGATGTCAGGTCCATAGTGCTGATGGCTTGGATTTTCCCGGCATCTTTGACGATGTCTTCGAAATTTTGAGGAATTTGATGTTGTTTGACAATTTTGGAATTGAGTAACCTGGCATCTAGGACTAATCGGATTTTTCCATTTTTCTTGCGCACCACCCATAATGGGTTAAGGTACGGGCTGTCAGACGGTTCTATTATTCCTAGTCGTAGCATTGATTCGAGTTCCTCTTCAACTTCTCCAATATCTGCTGCTTTTATTTCGTACTGGTAGGATTTGAAGGGAGTTGGGTCGTCCAGAGTTATTGTGTGCTCTGCCCCACGTATGCAGCCCGGTTTTTCACTGAATATGTTCTGGTATTTTTCGAGTAGCTGCTTGAAGTTCTCGATACAATCGGTTGGTACTTGGTCAAAATCACCTGCTGAGTTACACAGTTGGGAGTCCGAGACCTCTTGTTCTTCATTCTTCCCGTTAAGCATACAAATTGATTTCATGTTACAAGGGTGGAAATGGAGAACCGATTCTTTTTCATCTAGCTTGAAGCTCGCTTGGTGATTCTTGAAATCAATGACTGCTTGCCATGCTTTAAGAAGATCTTGTCCCAGAATTAATTCAAAATTTAACCGAGGTACCACAAGGAAGGATGCTTGAAGACCCCCGTTACCAAGGGAGAATGGTAATAAAACTTGATATTTGACGTGGTATGATTTTTTCGTCACCGCACCTTGAATAGTGAGGCTTTGAGCCGGTAGCCTTTCATGTTTGATCGTATTACTGACTTTTGTATTGTAAAACTTTTCGGAGATTGCCGAGACTTGTGACCCCGAGTCTAAAAGAGCAGCTGAGTGTACCTCTCCTACTTGGCATCTGATCACCGGTGGCGGGCTTCCTTGGATCTGTGCAGTCCCCTTGCCTAAGTTATTGTCGTCATCACCATCCAAGTCATCAAAAATGTTCATCACAGAAAGAGAATGATTTCGTAGGTCCAGGGTTTCCAATGAAAGATCGTCGTTTCTCCTACAGTGCGACGCTACATCGTAGAGTGGGAGCCGCGCTTCGTGTTGATGGTGCCCAACCTTTTCACATCTTGACAGAACGTATTCTCCAAGGTGCGTGAGATGATATATTTGTGTGTCATCATACCGAGGTGCACATACTATTGCGATTGCATGCTGCGCTATTTTTTGCAACGTCGCCTGCATGTGCAGGTCTACAGATGACAAGAACGCGGATTGCGTCGGGTGGGTATGTATCCATCCTACAATTTCTTCGTTCCTCTCATTTAGTACTGTCTGAACCTCGATTTCCCCATGCGCCGTACATGAGTTTGGTGTTGAGGTCTGGGGGGGTAAAATCAACGATGTGACTATGTACTGCTGACCGGGTTTTCTTTGTGCTCCTATCCAGGCACATGTTTCGAATCCTTTCTTCAGCTCAGACTCAGCTTGTTGCAAGAATATTTTTTCAAAGTCACGTGGTATATGTATTATATAATTCGGCTCAATCGGCGATTTTGTTGACAAGTCCTGCGCATTAATTTTTTCTTCAGGTGATAGCGGTGTGTCCTCTTTTAGCTGTCCTTTTGCGCCATCACCCTCGCATCCCCGTTTTTTGGCACTGGTGAAGTCTCATGATGTGAATTTGGTTCAACCACCGAGGAGCCTTGAGAAACAGCCGCCCTGTTAGAAACGTTCGCCCAGCGATAATGGTCCCCTACGGTCATTGCGTGCATTCGTTTGGTCCGTCGATCGATAATTCTATTTTCTCCTCTGCGATCGGTCTGCCCGTAGGTTACTTTTTCCTCCTTATGATCACTGTCGCGGTCCCATCTGCTTTTCCCAGGGGTCTCGAAGTTCTGTTGAGGGTATTTCCACTGGAACTGAAATTTCGGTGAGTTTAGTCGTCCTCGTGACCTCAGGTTATCGAGAATTTCTCGTTTGCCCACTCTCTGAATATGGTCTATGAGGGTCGTCACTCTTTCAATGTTCTGAAGTCGAACCACCGAGTCGACGTTCGGGCCGAAATGTTTGGCTAAGGCTCTAACAAAGTCCGATTCTATCAGGTTGTCTCCCAAAGCGGATTTAAAACGGACGAAAAGGTCTGCGGCGTACTGTTCTGGTGACTTATCAGAACACATGGCATAATCCTCCGAGTATAAACGTCTATTCAGGTGCATGAGGTATTTGGCTCCACCAAATCTCTCTATAAAGACAGACTCAAATTGTTCGACTGACTTTAATTTGTCTTTCTCTAGCATAAACCAAACTTTCGCCTCTCCCGTCAAACAGCGAGTCAAAATAAGATGTAGGGCGCTAATCGTGGTCCCTCTTCGTCCTGTGACGGTTCGAATATGAGCGAGAAACTCATGAGGACAAGTCCGTTTAGAATTTTCAAATTTTAAATCTTCGGGTGAGAACCAATGTAACTGTGAAGGAGGTGAAGGTAATAGTTCTGTTGATGGAGAATCTCTTGAAGATGAAAATTTGAGCTGATGCTCCACCTCGTTCACCCTAAGGTTAAGGACCTCCGTGTTAGAAGCTTGGTCGTCCACCCTCCGTTCTAAAGACGTGATACTTTCAGCCGTTGTAGTTTTAAACTCGTCCATTTCCGTTCGGGTATCAATTTTAAAACGTTGCATCTCTTGTGCTACAGAGTCGATTTTGCTGCCAAGCGTCTCGGTGTGCCTTTTTAAGAGTTCTTCGAGGCAGTCTAACAGGTCTCGATTTTGACGATCGTGTCCTCCTGATTTATTCGTGGTCGCTGTTCCATCACGTTCTTCTGCCGTCGTAACTCGTCGCAGGGGTGTCGACTGTGCACCTATTTGATGAGCCACAGGTTCCATCGCGGTGCCTGTTAATGTTGAGGGTAAATAACGCCTCACTGTGCCGAGTGGCGAAATTAATGTTTTAGTGCCCGGCGGTGTTTGAACTTCACCGGACAAATCACTCATAGGAATCGTAGGGAGTGTGGATTCATCGGTGGCTGTGACCCCTTTATTATTCATCGCGTGCTCACCATATTTTTCACTTCATAAGGGATGCCTAACAAAGGTCTTTTGCCGCTTGTACTATTAAGAATTTCAAAGAAGTTGGATTCGATACCCCCCCTTTTTCCTATTTTTTATTTTACTGGAACTTAATATGAACCTACTTTAACTTTTAAGAATAAATTATTAATTGTAGTTCTGAATGAATCTTTAAAGGAAAGAGGCAAATCTTTAACTTGAAAACGTATGACTCAGCCCAGTCTACTTTCCTCTTCCCTCTAGTCCGTCAAAAGAAAAAGTATTTAATAAGACTATGCACGCTCCACAAATAACAAGTAATGCTACGCACTTATGAGATATAGCCGATAAAGGAGAGTTAGACACAAGGGATGCCAATTGTGTGTTGTTCTTTCGTTTTATTTTAGTTTAGTTTTGCGTGTACTTATGTCGTCGAGTTCGGGCTACCCCGTGGTGGTGTTCGCAGTCGTAAGGCGCCTCTGAAACAAGATTAGCCACGGTGACTTACTCGACATAGGTCTTAAGGTCGTAGGAGATCCCCGTTACCGGCTCGCCGTCGTGGTAGCGTGCGCTCTCAGCTTCCTCTTCGCTTCCGCTGCTGGGTGAATGTTCGGGTATAATTGAGCGTGCGAGTTTTCTTTCGTTTTAAATAAATTTCGTTTATTTGAGCTACAGCATTATGTTCCCCTTTTTTGTTTGTGTAGTCTCGATACAATTCAACCCAGGTGTCAGTGTCTATTGTGTTTGTCGTCGAAATCCAACTTCTTATCGTATGGTTAATAAATTAGCTTGAAGGAGCGTGCAAAATTGTTGGGACGGACGAGGGGGCCCCCCGGTACTAATTCATGCGCCCTACCTCCCTTTTGCTTAACGGCCAATTCGCCGGAGATGTGTTCGGTTGAGACGCTGCGACGAGGCTCTTTTTCTCCTTCTATCGTGGGCTGCCAGTAACTCGAGGAGCAAGCGGCGTAAGACAAAGATAAAGAATGGAGTTCAAATTTATTCTCCGAAAGAATGAAGTCTCTGTGAGACGATTTTTGATTAGCTGAGATTTAATTTGGTATATTAAATGGGTAATGTTACCGCGACTTCTTTGCAGTTGATCTTAACCAGTCGAAAAGTTGATCAAGTCCCACGGCGATATACTCCAATTAATTTGAAGAGATGAGAGTGATTTATTTCTTCCACGCACTTTTGTTGCCTTCCTCCCACGATGTGTCACCTTTTCCTCGTTTACGGAAAGATTAGGTCTAGGCCCCCCTCCATCATTTTTCGATTTTTCGACCAACTATTCAGCTTCGGTCTCAAAGTTCAAGCTTGTCCCTTTGTTTATAATAGGTATTTTAGTTTTTTATCTTTTGGATGCTCCTTTTTATATATATATATATTTGTTGTCCCCTTCCCTGTGACACCTCACAATTTACCCGAATCCATGAAGAAGTGCTACTTCAAAACGATAATTCGAATTAGAATTATTAATTACTTAAATTTCAAAATTAATTTTAATTCCATTCAGAAAGCAAAACGATGCAAAAAAGTTATAAAGCTTATTTCATAAAAATATTTCCACGGCTGTATTACTGTCGTTAATTATTAGAATATTGTGCTCGTAGGCAAGATAGTGATTTTTTGCCACTGTACACAATATTTTTTTAAAACGGGGGTAGATTCTTCTTCATTCTTATTGGCGAACAGTGAGCGTTTTCTTGCCTAGGCTGGACAATAATAGTTGGTATTTATCATATTCCATTATTTTATCCATTACCATTATTGACGCGAAAACGTCCAAAAAATTGTTAGGATGGTGTTGCGCCAGAGTTTTTGTGAAACGTCCAAATATCTCCGGCATTACTCAAGAATAACATTTTTCTTGAATACTAACGTTGTAGGGACATCAAAATGTCCGGAATAGAAGATACATTCATGTTTTATCTCCAAAACTGGGGACCACATATTATATGTGGCTCTTTGATAAAAAAATTGAAGAAGAAAAAAAAAAAAAAAATGGTTGGGCCCCAAGTGGGGTATCCTATGAAAGAGCGCAACTCGTGAACCTAATATGTATAATATTTTTGATTAATTTTTAAGCCAAAAACTGTACGTACATTTTAATTTTGTACATGTCAATGTCATAAAAGGTCGAAAAAGTGACCGTTCTCCCTCCCTTAACTCCGAAGATACAAGATGAAATACAACGGTGTTGTCTCCCTACGAAGTTTTGTTTATTATATTTAACAAAAGCTTTTCACCTTCTTAGAGGCATCCTCAGTGTTAATCGAACCTACAAACTGAACGAAGGGGGGGGGGGTTAACTACATTCCTAAGTTTAAAATGAAATAAAATAAATTAAAAAACTTAAAAAACTCAACAACTTACATGAAATTTGAGTCAGACTAGATGAATATCAGTGTTTGGTTGAACACCTTGTCTGTACTACCCTTTAAAGTAATTGTATAAAGAGAAGGTACACAAGTGGCTAGTGGGAAGGAAATAGGGGGAGGTGGTGGAGGAGAGCTGAAAGACACTTTGGAACAGATTCTTTTTTGACTAGATTAATGGTAACTTATGTCTATCCTACCACTATACGAGATCATTAATTTTAAAAACCTTTTGGACTCGCTGCGTCTGAGGGAAACGCGTTATAAGGGGCACAAAAGAACTATTAATTGCTTCTGACCGTTCATTGATACACTTGTCATTTGCTTGCAGCTCTTCATATGTGAACATTCCCTCCAACGTGTTGATCATATTACGCCCCCGGTCCTCCACGTATAAGATTTCGGCCTCATATTGACTGTCCCGTCCGCAGATTTCAATGTGCTGGAAGAATCTGGAGTCTTTTCGGCGAAGGTGTTCTTTGAACCGGGTCTGGAACTTACGGACGGTTCTTCCCACGTATGAAGCTTCCCGACAAGAACCACATTTCAGACGGTAAATCCCACTCTGGTTGAGATCGTCCGTCTTATCCTTCCCTCGCGAGAGTAATCCGCCCAGTGTATTGGTAGGCTTGAAGGCGACTTTGTAATCCTTCTTCCTCAAGATTTTCGCGATTCTGTCTGAAATATGTCCCAAGTAGGGCAGCGGTAGCCAGGGCCGGGCATCTTCATTCGTTGGCTGTTCCGTTATTGGGAAGACAGCACTTTTGAGTTGTCGTTCTTCCCATCTCTTCATCATGTTAATAATGATTTTTTCCTCGAAACCATTCGCGACTGCCGTCTTCAAAATCGTTCGCATTTCTCTTGCTTTTTCGTTCTCGCGAAGAGGTATGGTAAGCATCCTGTGGACCAGAGATCTCAGCCCTGCCAATTTATGCTGCGTTGCATGCTTAGATGTAGTAGGAATCAATACGTCGCTAGCTGTTGGTTTTCTATATATGGAAAAGTGCACGCGTTCACCATCCCTCCTCAAAGTAAGTCCAGGAAGTTCAGGGTTCCATCTCGTTCAATTTCAAGCGTAAACGTGACGAATTGTACCAAACCATTCAAATGCTCAAGGAAAGACTTCAGCTCTTCCTCTGATCCCTCCCAAATTACGATTATATCGTCCACGTACCTCCCATAGAACTTTATCTTTGACAGAAAGGGGTTGCTATCATTTATAATATTTTGCTTTTCGAAATTGTTTAAAACCAGATCAGCGCTGAAATGAAAGAAGCTATTGGGCGAATGATTGGAAACCCGTCCGAGGGATCAGAGGAAGAGCTGAAGTCTTTCCTTGAGCATTTGAATGGCTTGGTACAATTCCTCAAGTTTACGCTTGAAATTGAACGAAATTCGCCCAATAGCTTCTTTCATTTCAGCACCCGGGGAAAAAATAGGCAAGACCATTGGACAGAAGTTAAAGAAATTGACCAACCTACACCTGGAGCATTGCTTACAAAACAGTTTAGATCTCACAAAAAAACTAGAAATGATAAAAATAAGTAATAACTCTCTGCTTTGTTCATTTGATATAGTCAACCTTTTTCCGTCTATTCCTCCTGACATTGCACTCGAAGCTGTTAGTGATTTAATTGATAAGAAAGGTACCGACCCATTCATTGCAAGGGGAAGAACTAAAAAGTTTGTTTAAGTTATGTTTGAACCAAAGTTATGTACAATTTAATAACAAATACTATAAGCAAGAACAGGGTTTGGCAATCGGGTCTGGGATTTCTCCGCTTTGCGCTGATAATGGCTCCATGGGCCGAAAACTAGTTCCGCCAAATAAATAATAAAATCTGTGAAGAGGACAATTATAACTATTCATTTCCTACTGATATAAAAAGGTAATTATTGTGATATGGGATGGGAGGGGGGTAATTATTTGTCTCGTTTTCGCTATTGGTCGTTATCTTTGTTTTTAGGTCTGAGGATGACTATGGACAGTGGCGGCGGAAGTATTTTGGTTCAAGGGGGGCGAAAATTAAGGCTCTCCCCCCTACCCTTTCCCACCATACCCTTCAATACCATCCCATCCTTAGTTTTCATCGATAGAAAGGTGATGTGTAGTGTAGTTCTCAATTTTAAGTAAATAGAGGAGACAAGGTATTGAATGGAGGTGCTCAATAGTCTTGAATTTTCAACATTTTGGGAATGATTTGAATGTGGTATACAACGGCCTGATTCTTGATAGGTTTTTGACCAATAGTATTTTTTTTTTTATCCTACATGGTACTAAAACCGAATTTTACAGCCGCGAATGAGTCCAATCATGTCTCTTTTCATGCCCTGGAGCTAAAGTATTTTTCACACGACATGCTCCGAAAGTAGTCATTTTCCCAACCCAAAAGTTTTTTTTTTTTTTCCGTGATATTTTATTGCAACTGAACAAATTAAGCAAAATCATAGTTAATAACCATCTTGATCTAGGAATATCAAATCTCATAACTTAGTTCACTATTAGGATAGTCATTCAACAAGTCACATCCTTTGTTTGTATTATAATTAATTTAGTGCACCAGGTTCACACGCACTATAAACGTCAACACAACACTACGAGGTCCGATGGTTTATTTCTCTTGAGTCCCCGGAGTACGTTCTTATTATTCAGGACATTCGACATCTCTGGGTTTTTATGTTTGAGGAGGCGTCTTTGATGCTTCCGAGCGAATTTGGCAATGGTTTCGCCAACAGTTTCCATTTTCAGGTCGCGATGAATGTCATCGTTCCGCATGTACCATGGCGCGTTCACAATGCTGCGCAGCACTTTGTTTTGATAGGTTTGGATTATTTTAGCGTGACTGGGAAATTGACCATTACCGCACAGTGACATTCGAGAAATTTTCTGTACTGATTCAGAGAATATTTTCCGTCCTAGTACGGAAAGTAAATGAATTCGGGTTATAACCTCGTTTAAGGTCTTCTTGAACTAACACACGAGAAGTCAGTGGTCAGTTTGTCAAAGTCCTTCACAACAAAAACCAGGAATTCCAATCGAGGATAGAAGGTGGATAGTATTTTACAGAAAACTTCAATCAATTTCTTTTCTTACCAAGGGGAGTCGTATGTTCATCACTCGTAGGAAGGGGACTTACCTACTCGATTTTTGTTTTAGCGAGCTCGGCCTTCGCCTCGCCCGCCAAATGAAAAGGTCGCAGGTAATAACCACTTTCCTGGACTTGTAATGTAATATACTATTACGGCCGCAAATTTTACGGCGTTTTAGATCCTAGGCTCTAAAGTAATTTTTTGGACTGTGCTTCATATAGGTACTTGCGTTGAAGCGCTCTTAGTAAGAATATCAGCTGTTCAGTTAGTGAACCTATAGTTACACACAGGTACTGACAACATGCGCCATATGTGATCCTTTAGAGTGGGGAGGGCTTGGTATTGGCTGGTGAGCGTTAACCTATACGACCGCAGCAGCGATTGAGAGATATCAAATCCATTTGATCCGCCAATGGACCAAACATGGCGGCATATGAGAGATTCCAAATCTATTTGATCTACATATGCAGGGGAGACCAAATATGGCAACTGTCAGTACTCATAGGAACTTATAGAGCCTTAGGCCCGTATTTATGGACGTTCCTTGAAGCTTCCTTGAGTCAAGGAACCGTTGAGAACAGTTTTGATCGAAATAAAAACATCTGTTCTAATGAATTTCAAGGGTTCCTTAATGTCAAGGAACGTTCATAAATCCGGGCATTAGTTCAGTGACAATATCTAAACATGGAATAACGTTTTCGAATTGCCATCAAATTTCAAATCTTATCCTGCTTTCAATATCAATGCCCTAAAAAGCCCTAAGCCCTACAATAAAAAGTAGTATGTACACCACGAAGCTAAAGTGTATTTTCAAGCCTCGAGGAGTGGCCAAACGAGGCGAGTCCGGCCAAGTCTCTTCTCGTCTCGAAAAGACGCACTTTAGCTCCTGCGTATACTTATAGCTATACATGCTATGCTATACATATAGGTTTCTTAGTTCAAAACATTCAAATATATTCACGTAGCAAAGTGTGGGATCGCAGATAGGGGCGTAACTAGTAATCTTCCCGGAGGCAGCGATTCCGGTAGCCCGGAGGCTGCTGTGTGCTCGTGGGGGAGGTAATAAATTAATAAATGTAATAAATGTCCTTCATATTGCTTAAATTTGGGCTGAAACCCTCTCGGAGGATCGCCCCCGTTTGTCAGATGGCAGTGGCAAAGTGTAGAAAAGAATCAATAACATACCTAACAAAAATTCTGCAGAAAAGTGAAAGATGAGGGGGGGGGGGGGGCAAATGTTCCAGGCATTGCTATTTTTCATCTTCTCGTAAATGATCCAGGATTTTCGATCTGAGAGACGGTCGCTTGGTCCTCGAATAAGAAGCGAAAAGGATAGAATAAGAACCTTGGGTGCAGTGTTCGGGATAGAATAAGATTGGCATTAAAGCCTGGGGGGGGCGACGCCCCTCAGGCTAAATTCCGCCCCCCCCCCCCCGGTTCCGCCGCCACTGACTATGGATAGTTGAAACCGGTCACCGTATAATAAGGAACTTGTGAGTGGAATCATCAGAGTTGTGTTAATTTATCAACGCACCCACTCTCTCTCTCTCCACAAAGAAAGTAATTAGAAGAAGAGGATGTCATGTCATGTATGTACTACGTCAGAAAGTTAACGGAACCTATCGCAAGAACAACGGAATGTCACGTGTGATAGTTGGTTCACCTCTGCGGATTTGTTTGAAAACATGTTCAAACAAGGCCTGACAATGGTTGGAACCCTCCGAAAAAACAAGAGAGAAATCCCTAAGTCGTTTTTTGAACCAGGATACGAAGCCGGTTCTAGCAGTTTCTGTTTTGACTACAATAAAACTTTAGTTTCGTATACGCCGAAAAAAGGAAAAGTGGTTCTTCTACTGTCTACGCTTCACCACGATGCAGCTCTGGACCATGAGACCAATAAGCCGGTTGTAATAACTACGTACAACAAGACTAAAGGCGGCACCGATTCGCTTCTGCAGAAAGGAGAAAAAGGTATGAATTTCCTTCAATGCATGAGCAAGAAGACGACTGACGCGGAACGCTTGTATCATTCCTCCAAACTGGAATATTTAGCGGTGGTTTGGGCATTAGACCGGCTACGACCATGATTAATGGGGTTGCATGTTGTGATTTTTACTGATTGTCAAGCTCTCATGTATATGTCAGTCCATTAAGCCAGGGACCCCCAAATAGCCCGTCGGGCGAATCTGCTATCGGAATACGATATAGAGCTCAGACATCGACCGGGATCCAGGATGGAACACGTGGACGCTTTGAGTCGGGCCCCCGTCGGGGCAGCCAGGATTTTGGATCAGCGAGTAGAAGTACTACTGAGTGTAGGAGGTAACCCCTTTGCCACAAGTTCGTCCCCCCCCCTGATGAAGATCATTTCTTAGCCATTCAGTTGCAAGATCCCCAGTTGCGCCGAATAATAAAGTATTCACAGAGCGACCCAGAGGACCGCGCGACGCCGCCGGAGGGAGGAGTTCCGCCGGATTATCGACTCGCGGAGTCTCGTGTCGAGAGACCCGCGAGAGGGATGAGGAGAGGCGCCAATACGTGGTACCCAATTCTTTCCGCAAGAGTTTAGCGGTAATGTTCCACGATCTGAACGGTCATTTTGCGGTGGACCGCACCGTAGCCGCAATACGGGAATTTTACCATTTCCCGGCAATGAGAAGTTTCGTTACGTGCGTCAGCATGTAAGTATGTGTTTAGTGTCTCTGCTATGTAAAATTCCAGGAGGAAAGCGACCAGGGCCAATACACCCGATACCACCTGGAGACCGCCCTTTTGCGGTACTGCATCTCGATCACCTGGGCCCCTTCCCACGGAGCCACGAGGGGAACGCCCATATCCTCGTCGCAGTCGACAACTTGAATAAATACACACGACTGTTCGCCGTAAAATCGACGAGCACAGACGAACTTCTGAAAGCGGTTGAGACGATCACGAGAGACCACGGCCTGTCCTTCAGGATAGTGACCGACCGAGGATCATGCTTCACTTCACACGACTTTGAATCATATTGTGAGCACAGAGGAGTAAAACTTACACACGTCAGCGTCCGACACCCGAGAGCCAACGGACAAGTCGAGAGAGTAAACCGCACAGTTCTACCAGTGATTCAAGCCAAGACAGTTCCTGCGGTCGCGAGCACCTCTCTGACTTGCTCCTCATGTCGTCGGGTTTTTTCGAACCAACATAACCTTGCCCTGCATATACGTTCACAAAACTGTTCCCTCGAGTGCAGACAATGCGGAAAAACGTTTACGACCCCATCTCGCAAACTTTCGCCATCTCAGACTCAGGTCTTGCAGAGCTCCGCCTCTGGTGGACAAACGCACACTTAGGCGCAAAGAGCTTCGCATTGACTGTGACGTGATTGACGATGGACTAATCAAAATAGAGTCGGCATTTCATGGTAGATTAGTAACATTCTACGCCCTTAATACCTTCTCTGTGACAGAAACCGAATCTTTCTTTACGGTTATTTTCGACAAAATTAAGCGTAAGCTGGAAGCGTACCTGCGCAAATGGACTGGCCTTTCTGTTAACTTTGTATTGGAAATGACGTATACCCAACCCGACGACGACGCCTGATCAACCTATCCTGGACAATGTTGACCGTACTTTTTACAGCCCTAGCGTCACCATCTTCTTTGACACCGATCTCGATGAAGTGATTTTTAACGTTTTCGAGAACATGATCGGCGCTATGTTAACATATGAGGGGCACGGCAGCGGGTACAGTCTTCTCAAAATCGACGGTCTTCTTATTAACATCAACAAGCATGACCCCCTGAAGGCTGGCTGTGACATCCCTCTTCCACCATCCATCGCTTCAAAACACGCATGCGACACGACACGGCACGTTGACGAGAACTGCTTCATACATGCGATTCTGAATGGCGCCTCGGAAAATGCTAATTATAGCTTCGAAGATGTTAGTTGTCCAACTCCACTCAAGGACGTTTCAAAATTCGAACGGTCCAACATTGGCATTAGTGTGAATGTTTTCGCCCTCGGTGAGCGTAATGAGGTTTTCCCTCTAAAAGTAGTGAATGAGGAAAAGGCTGACCACCGCGACCTTCTTCTTCTCACCACCGCTAAAAACCCCGTTGGACATTACGTCAACATCATTAGCTTCAGTAGACTGCTTTCTTCACAGGTTAATGCCCACGGCCATTCTCTTGAGCACTGCAAGCGCTGCTTTACCCACTTCGATGCGCGATATACCGACCGGGACACCCCCGCCGTCTGTGCAGAACAACTGGCGCTCCTACAAGGGTTATCATGCCAGTGAAGGGGGAAAACCTCGTTCGCTTTACCAATGTCCACAAAGGCGTACGCTTGCCATTTGTGGTCTATGTAGACACTGAGTGCATCCTCCAACCCATCGATGTCTGCCAACCATCGTCATCATCCTCGTTTACAATGCGCTATCAGCGTCACGAGATTCCAGTTTCTGTGTTTATGTTGAAACTGATCATCCCGAGTTAAAAGCGTCTGTAAACGAGCTCCCTTACGTGTACAGAGGTCAATATGCGGCCGCTGAGTTGATCAAGGTACTCGAGCACATTGCCGTCAAAGTGCTGCGCATCTATCGCACAAATTGCTGTCTTCCACGGTCTCAACAGGATTTAAAAACGTTCAACGACTCTACTCAATGTCATCTATGCGGTGGTGAGTTCGCGACCGACGATATCAAAGTGTTTGACCACTGTCACGTATCCGGGAAGTTTCGGGGTGCTGCTCATAACAAATGCAATCTTGCTGCGCGTCAGCCAAATTTTCTTCCTGTCATCTTCCATGGTGGTTCCAACTACGATTTCAAGTTTCTAGTACGGGAGTTGGGAGCTGCCGACGGTGGGAGTGTTGACATCATTCCCCACACGGAAGAAAATTTTATCTCTTTTAGCCTGACTGTAACGGATGACTCCGATTTTCATCTTCCCACCATCAAATTTCGCTTCATCGACTCCATCCGCTTTCTACATCAGGGGCTCGATCAGTTGGTCAAATCAATGGATCGTGCCGACTTCACAGTTCTGCCACAGCTGTTTGAGGGAGAAAAACTAGATCTGCTTCTCCGCAAACAAGTATTTCCTTACGACGCTGTGACAGACTGGACCAGCTATGATCGGACATCTCTACCCACCAAGGACGAATTTCACAACCGTCTTCACGACACGCAGATCTCTGACGCCGACTATGAGCACGCACAAAAAGTTTGGAACATGTTCGACTTCAAGACCCTCGGGGAGTACTCAGACTTTTACCTCCGGCTAGATACCATCCTTCTCCGCGAAGTGTTTGAAAATTTTCGACGCGAGTTTCTGTCATCTGAGTACCGACTCGACGCTGCCCAATATTTCAGCCTCCCGGGAATGAGCTGGGACGGTGCTTTGAGGCTCACTGGTGTCACTTTAGAACTTTTGACGGACTATGATATGTTTCAAACGGTCGAAAGCGGAATTCGTGGGGGGTTCGTTCTATCCATTGTGAGGCATGCAGAGTCAGGTGATGGGTGGGAGCTCAGCTACTCAGACGCAAATAACCTTTATGGGACCTCTTCCAGTGATTTGCTACCTCACGGAGACTTCCAATGAGTCGAAGCCACCAGTGTCAACTTGCTAGATGTGCCGGAGACAAGTCCTGTGGGTTACATTGCCGAACACCTCCTGAACACCTACATTCCTGTCCTGAACACCTACATACCTACGTTCCTGAACACCTACATGACTACTTCAACGATTACCCGCTACTTACAGAGAAGCTGACACCTCCTGGGTCGAAATTCGTCAAACTGGTTGGAACCCTAGCGCCAAAACAATTTTACGTACTCCACTACAGAACACTCCAATTTGCCATTTCCCATGGACTGATTCTGAAGAAAGTCCATCGTGTGATTCGATTTACGCAGTCTAACTGGCTGGCTCGTTTCATTGAGTTCAACAATGAAAAGCGTAAACTAGCTACAACACTAGCTGCAAAGAACCGGTCCAAGGACATGAATAATTCAAACTTCGGGAAGACCATGGAGAATGTCCGGGCACGAAAGCAGATGGTTTTGGTAAGAAGTGAGAGACAGGCTGATAAATTCCTGTCAAAGCCTAATTTGTTGCGCCGGACAATCTTCACCCCTTACATTGTGGCTTTCCATATGGCAAAGGAGTGCGTGAAATTGGACAAGCCTATATACGTGGGTTTTACCATCCTCGAGCTCGCTAAACTTCATATGTATAGGTTCCATTATGACGTCATGCTCCGACATTTTGGCCCTGAGCGACTACGTCTCGTTTACACGGACAATGACTCCTTCATATATTATAACATTAAGACCGATTGCCGTGACTGGAGAGAAGAGGTTTTTGAACATTTGCACCAATGGTTTGATTTTTCCGATTTGTCTCCATCTCATCCTTGTCATAGCATTGCAAATAAAAAAGTCCTGGGCAAATTCAATGATGAAATGCTCGGTAAACGGGTGCTGGAAATTGTCGCTCTTCGTGCTAAGGTGTACGCTTTGAAAGTTGAGGGGGCAGACGATATTAAAAAAGCCAAGGGGACGAAGAAGAACGCAGTACAAAATCGCATCACTTTCGAGGACTGCAAGGACATACTTTTCAAAAATGATGGGGTTTTTTACTCGACCTTCAACACTATCCGGTCCTTTAGGCACGAACTGTTCAGTGTTCCCATAAGCAAACAGTCTCTGTCTCCCTACGACGACAAACGTTTTATCCTAAAAGATAGAATAACGACCCTGGCGCATGGGCATGCGAGCATCCCCTCCATAGTGGGGTCGGAGCCTGACGGCGACTAATTCCCTTGGCACTGGGAACGAGGGGAGGACGGGTGGAGGGCCGCATTAGTTGGCGTTTCGGCATGGTCTGTAAACTCATATATTTCCTCTCCTGTTCCTGGCACTTGTTCAGTTCTAAAATGCCTCCGTTATCGAACACACAACAGAAAAATGTTCAATCACAGCCACTCAGCATATTGCATCTAGGAAGGGCGTATCTCATTCGCCAGCTCATCTATCGATCGTCGGACAGCGGTCCGGTATGCATTGCAGTACTCCAAAGCCCGGAGGATTCGAATCTGACCATTCCCGTATACTTGCCTCAGCATTTAGTCGACTCGATCACTCCGGAAATGACGTCCGAGTACAACAGCAGATGTCCAGACATGTTCCTCGAGTACGCCGGCGAAGAAACAGAAATTATTCGCGTGGCAACGAAGTTGAATGTGAATCGTATTTAGTTTATTTCTATAATAAAATATTTAACTTGCATTGTTTCTTGTTTTCCCTATTCATTGACATTGACGGAGGGGCACAGACGCCCAGCCTGAGTTTTTGTCGGAAGGGGGGGGGAGGGTATTGTCCTTTGGTCATGCCAACTTTAGATAGGAGGAGGAGTCCTTGACGGCGTGACCGCTCGTGACGTAAGCTTGTACGCCTAGTCACTTTATTTTAACTTTTTTTCGCGACACGTATGGCACCCGCAACGCAATCTTCGAGGCCCACACAGGTCTTCTTCCATTCGGGACAATGGTTTCATATCCTTTGCGGAGATACACCGCGACGCTTAGCGGAGGCGGGGGCGAGTCCTCAGGCTATGTCGACATAGGCCTGCGGAGAGCGCGGACGGGACCGCTGACAGGATGCTGATGTCATCTTCTAGACACAGTGGTGGGGGGGACCAAGCCATGCGAGAAGCACTGACGAAGTTAACACGGGGTACCCGCGGCGGTTGGCGGGGGGCACTGGCACAGAGATATTGTTCAGGAGGGCTGTTGGACGGGGGTAGTCGAGGGCAGGCGAGGGGGCTGTTGGGCGGTGGCTGGGTCCGGCGTTGTCCCCAGGGGAAGGTCATTTGGGAGAGAGGAGTTATTGTCCTGTACGCCTCATAGCCGCCTTTTTTACCTACTGTTAGTCATTTGTTTGACTGTAGACTTTACTGCAGCGTGGGCCATGTTGTGGATTTGGTTAAACATTTGAAGTCGGTACTTCTTGGGTAGGTACGGTCGAATTATTGGAGTTGACACATCACACCATAGGATTTTCCCGGAACGAAGAGGGTACTGTCTAAAATGGAGCGACGTGGTGTTTTCTTTTTTTAGTTTGTCTAGTTCTCCGTCCTTTTCTTGCTCTTCAGCGATTTTTTCGTAGACGATAGAAAGTTCGTCGATCCTTGATAGGTAGTCAGTAACAATATTTTCTTTTCTACTGACGTGTTTGATGTTAGTCGCGAATTGAGAAATATATTGAAGATGTCGAAGTTGCCGTGGAGACGCTTTTTCATTTTTTTGTAAAAACGCTAAAGTTAACGGTTTATGATCCGTGAAAATTACAAATTGGCGTCCTTCTAGAAGGTATTTAAAATGTTTGATTGACAGGTATATGCTGAGTAGTTCTCTATCATATGTACTGCATGATTTTTGAGCCTGGTTTAGTTTTTTTGAGAAGAAAGCAATTGGCTTCCAGCCGTCGTCTTCATATTGTTGAACCACGGACCCAATAGCGGAATCTGGGAAAGTTAGCAAGGCGGCATTCGCTACTTGTAGTTTACATTTTTGAAACATTTCCGTTGCATGTGCTGACCATTGAATTTTTCTTTTGTCATTTTTCTTGGAGCCTTTCAGAAAGTCGTGGAGGGTGGCCTGAGTTTCCGCAGCATTAGGTAGATAGCGTCGATAAAAATTTAGCATTCCCAAGAACGCTCTTAGTCGTTGAACTGTTTCGGGAAGCTTTTTATCGAGGATTACATCGACTTTCTCTGGGAGAGGACGTGAACCAGTGGGTGTAACTAGGTACCCCAGGATTTCTATTTCAGAGACACCAATGACCGACTTGGAAATATTAATTTGAAGTCCATACTTGTCGAGTCGAGAAAAAACTATTTTTAGGTGCTCTCGATGCTCGGCTTCCGACGCAGATGCAATTAAGACGTCGTCGAGATGTGCGAAAACGAAATTCAGGTCGCCGAGCACGTCGTTGATAAAACGTTGGAACGTAGATGGCGCGTTTCGCAGTCCGAAGCTCATGACGTTAAACTCGTACAACCCGGAAGGAGTTATGATGGCCGTTTTTTTCTTGTCCTCTTCTGTCATAAGGGGCCTGGTAGCAGGCTTTGAACGAGTCTATTTTTGAAAACATCGTTTTTCCTGTAAGGATGTTCTGAAAATCTTCAATCCGAGGTATTGGGTAGCGATCTGGTACGGTGCGCTCGTTTAAAAGACGATAGTCACCGCACGGCCGGAACGAACCATCCTTTTTCGAGACCATATGGAGAGGACTGGCCCACTCAGATTTCGAGGGTCATTGTCGAGCATTAATTTGAATTCTTGTTTAGCCACTTTTAACCGTTTTGGGTCAAGTTGTCTCGCTCGGCAGTAAACGGGGGAACCTTGCGTCGTTATGTGATGCCCAACGTTGTGCTTGACTTCGAGAGGCAGAAGATTGGGTTTTTTTAGGCCGGGAAAAGAAAGAAGGAGATCAGCGAATTTTTGCGATTTCGACAATGTACTAATGATATTTTCTTGTGAAACGAGAGAGACATCACCCGAAATACTCAACATCTCTTGTGAAAATCGATCACGAATTGAATTTGTCCAAGAAGTCGGCACCTATTATGGCTTTCTTTGTCCTAGCCACTCGAATCGGCGGCGCAAACCTAGGTCGACCTTGAGTATTTTTGTTCCGAACGTCGGTATTTCTGTTCCATTAGCCGCAAAAAGTTTGTATGAGCTGCTTGCGGACGCTTTTTATCGAGGATTACATCGACTTTCTCTGGGAGAGGACGTGAACCAGTGGGTGTAACTAGGTACCCCAGGATTTCTATTTCAGAGACACCAATGACCGACTTGGAAATATTAATTTGAAGTCCATACTTGTCGAGTCGAGAAAAAACTATTTTAGGTGCTCTCGATGCTCGGCTTCCGACGCAGATGCAATTAAGACGTCGTCGAGATGTGCGAAAACGAAATTCAGGTCGCCGAGCACGTCGTTGATAAAACGTTGGAACGTAGATGGCGCGTTTCGCAGTCCGAAGCTCATGACGTTAAACTCGTACAACCCGGAAGGAGTTATGATGGCCGTTTTTTTCTTGTCCTCTTCTGTCATAAGGGGCCTGGTAGCAGGCTTTGAACGAGTCTATTTTTGAAAACATCGTTTTTCCTGTAAGGATGTTCTGAAAATCTTCAATCCGAGGTATTGGGTAGCGATCTGGTACGGTGCGCTCGTTTAAAAGACGATAGTCACCGCACGGCCGGAACGAACCATCCTTTTTCGAGACCATATGGAGAGGACTGGCCCACTCAGATTTCGAGGGTCATTGTCGAGCATTAATTTGAATTCTTGTTTAGCCACTTTTAACCGTTTTGGGTCAAGTTGTCTCGCTCGGCAGTAAACGGGGGAACCTTGCGTCGTTATGTGATGCCCAACGTTGTGCTTGACTTCGAGAGGCAGAAGATTGGGTTTTTTTAGGCCGGGAAAAGAAAGAAGGAGATCAGCGAATTTTTGCGATTTCGACAATGTACTAATGATATTTTCTTGTGAAACGAGAGAGACATCACCCGAAATACTCAACATCTCTTGTGAAAATCGATCACGAATTGAATTTGTCCAAGAAGTCGGCACCTATTATGGCTTTCTTTGTCCTAGCCACTCGAATCGGCGGCGCAAACCTAGGTCGACCTTGAGTATTTTTGTTCCGAACGTCGGTATTTCTGTTCCATTAGCCGCAAAAAGTTTGTATGAGCTGCTTGACATGGTTGACTGGACAGAGAAAAACCAGTGAAGGGGCAACTCATTTCTGATCGAAATGACTATTGCACTTTTCCGAAATTCCGCTTTGTTTCCGAGATATCCGCCATTTTCTGATTTTTTCAGAAACAGCTTGTTGCACACTCAGTAATCGATGCAATGGCAAAACTGATGAGCCCATTGGAAAGAGCACAAAATTTTCCATTTAAAAAGCCTTTTTTAATCCAGATCAGACGACATCTACTACGTTTTGAATCAGCTTATTGGCGAAAAAACGTAATTTTCTGACCACATCACCGTATCACCAATACTTCCGGAATTAAGTTTCCTCGCTAATAAGCTCATTCAAAACGCAGTAGATGTCGTCTGATCTGGATAAAAATTGGCTCTTTTAATAGAAAATTGTGTGTTCTTTCCAATGGGCTCATCATTTTTGCCATTGCAACAATTATTGTGTGTGCAGCAAGCCTTTTCTGAAAAAATCAGAAAATTTCGGATACCTCGGAAATAAAGCGGAATTTCAAGAAGTGGAAGGAAAGTGCAAATAGTCATTTCGATCAGAAATGAGTTGCACCTTCACTGGTTTTTCTCTGTCCAGTCGCTTTTTGTACACCCTGTATATATTTTTTTCTGTTCTTCTGTTTGCCGAATTTTATCAAGTTCGAGAGCGAGAGCGTTGTTCAAGAGAATAGAATCTCCAGCAAATATGTTCAGCATCGTTGAATTTTCGGACGGTGGTGTTGCCTTGGTGCTTGATTCATGGCTAACTGACAAGTCAAATTGATGATGGCCAAAAAAAGGATTATCTATTGACATCGCCTTGAAACGGAATGCCAACCCGGATGAAAAAGAGTTGGGGAAGTTTAAAATCCCGTTAAAATCTCGAAAAACGTATTTTCGGTTGTGCAGGTGAATTCATCGTGATGCCACTCATTTGGCAGATTTAATTTATTTTTTGCGTGATTTCAGAGAATTATGCTGATGGACGGAGGAACCTCAAGTTGGCCGAAGAATTAAGTGACGTAGACCATGTCCCTGATCGCTCAAAGAAAGAGCGGCAAGTGCGAAAGAAAAGAGTAATCTCTAGTAGTAGTGAAGACGAGGATGATGTTTAAAAAAAAGGAATATTCCTGCAAAAACACATTGCCTGCGCCTCTTCGTAGCTGTGTTTCTGAGCATGAAATACCACAGCGAGAAGACAGACAGCTACTGGGTAAGGAGTCATGAATAAGTTAGCTGATGACTTTTTAATCTTTTTTATCCGACCCCCCAGATTGTATGAAGATGATATTACAAAGGTAAACTTCGCGTGCCGCAAACTAGACAAGATGGAAAAGAACATGAAGCTCTTAAGCTCTGTCGACTCAAACGACGAAGACATCCCGTTCCCACTACCTATTACGAATTACCAAGAATTCGAGCGCGTCAACAATATTTTAACTCAGAATGAGGATGGCCGTCAGAAAATGGTACTCATCACTACATGAGTTTTTGAATGCACTAAGTTGTGAATTAAATGATGTTGGGGTGTAACCCACCAAAAGGTGTGGCCGAAACTGAGACTGGACTGCACTTCGGTGTAATCTTACCTAAAGTTGAGTTCTTCACTAATCGAAATGGCGGAGCAACTAGTGATTCAGAATTCGCCATCTTTTGTTATGAAAATCACTGTCCAACCATCGGTCCTTGGGTGAAGGAAAACCAGGGCTCCCGCCAAGTGATCACGTAAATAAGGTATCTATTAAGTATTACATGTAATTTATCCAAGCATGTCTTAACTATTTTCCCCCCTTTCAGTGCGAACTTCACAGATTTGAATGGAGAAGAGGCGCTTCGGGATCAAAAAGAGAAATGTGAAGCGCTCAAGTGAAATACACTATCTTTAATTAATATCTAGTTCCAAAAAAAAAAATATAGCTGTTGTTCCGGTTTGTTATACAGGGAGGAAGGGGATAAGTGTGACAAAAATTTTTGGGTGATGGTAGGCCTCATTTGCGACCGAAATTACCATATACACCATGGTCCGAAAATCAAAACCCTTCGAGATATGATTTTTCTTACGATTTTTAAGGCTTACAACTAACGGCGTGAAACACGCATTTAATTTGAATTTTTGCAGCTTACGGTGATGGATTCGGAAAGAGCACACTATGTTCTGTCAGGATTAGCCATTTTCGATAGACGTTAACTATTTTATGTGCCCTTAAATGCGGCTCAAAGTCGTGCAAATCGGGGAATTAATATTTTTTAAAAAAAGTCAGTCTCCGTTTGTCCACACTAAATCTGAGTGAACGGACAACCCGTGATTCAGAAAAACATCTTCAAAGTGTCCTTTACAAAAATAGTCATAAGCGTTTTCTTAGTTGTTTGGAGATTTTTCGTCAGAAATGACGATTTCTTAGAAAAAATAATGATTTTTCTCTTCAAAATCGCTTGTTTTGACCTAAATAATTTGAACAAGTTTTGTGATTTTAACGTGATAAAAAGCACTAAAACCTAATCCAAAGCTATACGTTGAATCAAACTGATTATGCCCGCCTACCAAAGTAACAAAAAAATGTCACAAGGTGTTGCTGAAGGTTCACCGGTAATGATTATTATTTTGATGAAGTTTAATAATTCCTTGATTCAAAAGCCTATTTTGTTGTTTTTAAGCGTCGGTATAGCAGATCTGGAAGACTTGAGTTCCACCAATCTGAAGCAACAGTGGGGTAAGGCACGGAAACTAGGGAAGGTTACACACCCCTGCAGTGTTGACCAAACTTGCCATCTGTCTACGAAGACCCTACCTTTCAACCAAGTTCGCCGGGCAGACCACTTACAAACGCTGTTGTCTGCCTGCCCAGGTACTTTTCCCTCGCCAAATTTCCGCAGTGTGTACTTTAAATCTAAAAAGCGTCAATTAGGCTCAGAAGCCTCTCCTGCACGCCAAGGAGACGGTGGCCCACGAGGCTCGTGCGCTTTTTCTTCGCCCCCAGGACAGATGGGACGCCGCGTCCTCTCTGCCTTTTTGTGTCTCGAACTTTACTACCTGGAAGGAGGTTGAGTTTTTCAATGAGAAGGTAGCACTTGCTTCGGACAGCGCGTGTGACATTTTCGTAAACACGCTGGGTCAAACGAGTAAGTAATCTCTTTCACTGTTTATTGGAGAACATTCACTTTCCCTTTTTGTGCCGCTGTACGCTTTTCTTGCAGGTTCTGGGACTTGGACGAAGGAAAGAAGTTGTCGGATCACAACTTCGAGGGCATACGAACTTTTGACTTACTCGCGGAACAGTAGTGCGGACTGGGACGTTATATTTAAGAACTTGTATCGGTCCTCTTTCGATGGTAACAACGCAACTAGATATGGCCGAGAAACGGAATCTGTCGCTTTTTTTATTGCAAAAAACAGTGGCAAACAAGAAGAGAGTGCGGCAGTTCACCCATTTCCACTTTTTAAGTCAATTAAAATATTAACTCATCATGAATGTAATAGGCGAGTCAACAAAAACAATAAAATCGCAATTAAACGGCTAGTTCTGATTTTTTAGTATGTTTTCAGGACCAGCACCAGTAGTGCAAGTACAAGTTTTCAGCTTCGAAAAACTTGTGCTACTTTCGTGGCACTCGAAAAACCGCGAAATTTTTGCACTTTTTTCGGGTTTTTCACTTTATCTCCTAAAATATGCATTTTAAGATAAAACGTACGAAATACGTTAAAAACAAAACAAAAATTGCTACAGTTTGAGACCTAACGTACCTCTGTATGTCATATAGTAACCATGATACAGCTCCTCGAATTTGGATGAATTTGTCAAAAAAATTGAAATTTTAAGTTTTGGTCAACTTTCGACCCGAATTTTGGCTAAAATACTCATCCTACTGGAAAAGCCGAAAAATTGTCAAAAAAGACAATTTTTCAGTTAGAACAGCTCATGGTGAGAGCATAGGTTCAAGTAGCCTCATACTAAACAGTAATGATTTTTTTGGAAAAACAAAAGTCCCTTGCAAGCTTTTTATATTTAATTTCCATAAATCTTTTGATATTCTTTTGGGCTTAGATTCCCTTCAAAAGTTGAATGCCACTATAGACTTAGGGGCTAATATGCTGAAAATTGGTAGAATTAGAAAAATAAGTTCCCTTAAAAATGTATTCTATTCCCCAAATAGAAGGATTGATAACCATTAACGGTCGTTCCGCGAAGCAAATTGAGCTACAACTTTCTGCCGTAAGAGACGGAGAAGCTCTAATTCATTCAAAGTCATATGGAAAACCAAGTCATTAAACTTTGTATTATTTGCATGTTAAAAAATGAAGCGGTTCGTGGGTTGGGATTTTTGCTCCCGATACGTTGCACTGCTCTACTATGAAAGTAGATTACCCGCTAAATTCAAAAATTATACAAAAGTTGAGTGTTGAAAAAAACATATGGTATCAAGATAGATATCACGCTACAACTTCAAACCGAAAATAAATATAATAATTTTTGTATTTGGCGGGTTTTCTCCTTTTTTATTCTTAACGGGAGCAAAAATCCCAAAGCAAAATAAAAAACATTTTTTTCCTCGAGTCTGATGACTTGGTTTTCCATATGACTTTGAATTCATTATACGAAGTTTGGAGAAATTGAAATTCCCTAATGTATTGTTTCAATAAATGAAGAGCATATTGCCTTGCCATCAATACAGTCACCTCAGATAAAACAATTTATGTGAAGAGACCATTAGATGAAAGTGAGGCCGAACCTTTCTACATTGCATGCGCAGAATGGTTACGGTATCTCATACTCAAAAGAACCAGATTGCATTGCGCAAACTGAGTCCTCCGATTTTCAAAAGAAAAATAAAATTTCGCTCCGGCAGCTGGCGGTCGGAAAGAGTGCATTTCATTCCGTATACGGATACCCTAAGCCGTCCCAGAAGTAATAATTTAGATACCATAATTTGTTTCATTAAGCCGAACTTCTTCCTCTATTTCCACCCCCCTCTCTTCAAAAATGTCGGAAAGTTTCGGTAGTTTTCCAAGGGCTTTGTTATATTAAATTTTTGTGCCGTATTTTATAATACCTAAACGAGTGAATTTAAGCGATTTTTTTTTTAAATTTCATCCCCCATTTCACCCTCCCCCATCAAAGTTTTCGATAAATCTCAATGGGACCCAGGGCTTTCGTTACATTAAATAATTGAGTCGAATTTTAGAGCGTTAAGATGAACTAGTGAAGTTCAACGCTATTTTTACACTTCCACACCGGAAGGACCACCCCCACCACCTTGACTTTTTCGAAAAATTAAAATGGGAATCAAAGGCTACTATAACATGGAGTATACGTACCGAATATAATGCTTCTAGAATCAACTGGTGAATTATAGTGATTTTTTGACCATTAACCCCTATCCCCCCCTCCACCATGACCGATTTCGCCCAAATACAATACTGACCGGGGTCTTATGACTACTGATTTTTGTGCCAAAGCGTGTTCCCCTAAAATGATTTGGTGCTAACAAGATCACACGCTTACTTCCACTCCGGGGGCAACACCCACTCCCCTTCGACTTTTTCAAACAATTAAAATGGGAATCAAAGGCTACTCTAATATGGAGTATACGTACTGAATATGATGCTTCTAGAATCAACTGGTGATATATAGTGATTTTTTGACCATTTAACCCCTATTTCCCCCCCACCACCTTAACCGATTTGGCCCAAATGCAATACCGACCGGGGTCTTATGACTACTGATTTTTGTGCCAAAGCGCGTTCCGCTAAATTGATTTCTTCGAGAGTTATCGTGCTAACAAGAAAACGGCCATATATATATATATATATATATATATATATATATATATATATAAACCAATACACGTATAAAGAAATATATATATATCCTGGAGACCACTGAATACGTGTTCTAGAGGTTCTGAAACGTGAAAAAAACATGACATGACCCATGTTTGCCACCATCACGACAAGACCAATAGTGCATTTTCAGAATGAAAATGTATAAAAAAATACACCAATAAAGGAGGTAACACTATTTTCAATATCCCCATCAAAGAAGAATTTGTCAATACATGCGCTAAGGAAGTAATCATTAGCACTGGCGAGATACCCACAACAATAGTGCAGCAACAGTCATTATTTGAAAACACAAAAACCAAAATTTCCGTGAAATTTCCCTTAGCCAATTTGAAACAAGAAATAATAAAATTCACAAAATCTTACATAGAACCCAGAACTCACTATGGTCTTTATTTCGTAGATGATATTTATGAATGTTTTACCGCCACACTTGTGGAAACTTTTAAACATTCAGAAATTTTTCTAACTAAATACACTAAACACCTCTTGGACATCGAAGAATCCGAAGAACAATTAGAAATCATACGATACCACCACAGTGTAGACAAAATACATCGAGGAATTAACGAAACTTACGACAATATAAAAACAAAATATTATTGGCCCAACCTGAAACCAATGATCCAGACATTTATAATCACGTGTGATGCCTGTCTCAAATGTAAATATGAAAAATACACCCTTTAAAGCCAAATTTTAATATCACGCCAACCCCATCAAAACCTTTTCAATTAGTCCACGCAGATGTAGTGACGATCAAGAAACAAAAGTTTTTGACCCTTATTGATAATTTTTCCAAATATGCCCAAGCATACGCCCTTAAGGCAGCTACGGGAATAAATGATGCACAAAAGTTATTAACATTGTAAAGGTTGTAGAAAGACGGGGTACAGTTGATATAGTTAAAAACTAGTGAACTTGAAATAGTGAAAAAGCCAAAAACACCCGTCGAAGTCTTCAATTATTTATTTTCGCCTACGTTTCGATATGCTCCTAGCATCCTCAGGGCTCTAAACATTGCAACAATTACACATAATTACTAATTTAAACAACAAAACCAAATATGAGAAAACAACCACATGGTCCAAGACAAGTCTTACCCAAAGTCCGAAATGTTAAAAAGTTCCAGGCTGTTAAAAACAAAAGGCTCACATTCTAAACACACCTGATGTTTTGAATAACACACATCGGGAAAGGACACGGCAGGTTACAATCGAGTTTGCATTGCATTCTTATCTATTCCTGGTTGCCCCGTTCATGTAAGTTCTACATTGGAAGCTTGCTGCAGTTGCTGCAAATCTTTTTTTTTTTTTTTTTTTCAATAACTCAGTCTTGATGGCATTGTAGGCATCAAAATGGGACTTAAATGACTACGCTGGGGGATTATCGAAGGAAGGATCGCCGCTATCTACAAAAAAAGGAAAATAAATCGGTGCAGGTCCTTGCTCGTGAGTATCCAATCGCTCAACATTTGTCATCAATAAAAATCGGGCAACTTATTTCAATCATAGTGTCCTTTCTAGTACAAAGATTCATTAGTGGCAATTGGACAGACGCCCGTCATTTCCCGGCGATGTCGAGCTTGGGTAATGTAAATACCTCGATGACGTGGTGAGTGCATTCACACAAGAGGAATTTCGCGATTTGAAATCACTTGAACCGCAACACGTCGACAGAAGTGGCTTAGTTAGTACTTCGGGAGTTCGGAATGCCGGAGGCAAGGGCTTTGTGATGACAAGAGTGAGTTTTCCGTTATTCAAGAAAAAAGGCCAGTTCACAATTTATTATCGGTACTGGAACGTAAATGCGAATGGGTGACTATAGTCGGACCAGAGCAATCGTTTCATTTCAAACCCTTTCACGTTGCCATCCGGTCAATTTTGAAGTAGCTTAACTTTTAACTAGCGCGTTAGGCTCGTTTCACATATACGAGGTTTCACGCGGCGCGGTTTTGGCTGCCGCGTAGCGACCACGTACACCTTTACACACGTGCGGTACATATTACTTGATTCGATGAGAAAGCGGCATTCACGCGGATTACACGCGGGGGCCTCGTGAAACCGCGTTAGTGTGAAAAGAGCGTTGGGAAATGCTTGACGTAGAATGTTCACGTGCTCCTTTTATAGCGCTGAAGAAGATTACCTAACCCTGATGCTTGGAAAAGAATCTAGAGAAGGATACACGGTCCTTTCAAGCCCTCGAGTAGCACCCAACAAACGTGTAGTTCACCGGCATTTCGTTTTTTTTTGGATCGGTCGAATAAACGCCATTCGTGTATTATATAATAAATAGAACACGTTTTGATGATTCTCTAGTCAAAATTCATTTTTCAAGTGACATAGGAACAAGACTTCTTGGCCGAGTGATGTGGGGAATACACATTCTGTTCTGCCTCAGTGACTGAAAACCGGAAAAAACTATCACCGTCTGTGGATCAATTTCTTACAATAGACCTAAATTTCAGCTCATAAAACATAAAACAACTTTTGGAACGTTAAAATTAAGTAAATATTAATAAATCACTCAATACTGTAATACATTTGGGGTAACCAGGAAAGGTAATATAACCCAACTCTTATCTCGTGTCCGTTCGAATAAAAATCGAAAAAAAACACGAATAAAATCGTGTTTCTTTTTACCGCAGGCCCCTTTTTTGGCACCAACTGAGGGGGAACAAAATGATGAAAATGAAACAGAGTTGGTTTGGTTGCCTATACGATACGGGAAGGTGGACTCTTGTTAGAGGAGTTATTTGCAATTAAAATCTTTATCCCGGCCTAAATTTCATTCATAATTGATTGATATCGTTCTAACTTATGAGGTTTGACTCGATTGTCGCATGAATGAAATGCACTTTTCCCGACAGGCTGCTGTCGGAACAAAACTTTTTTCAGGTTACGTTAATTTTCAGATCAGTTAAATTAGGTTAAATGGCATGTGACAATTTCACCATTGCCGCAATGCGGAGTGCCTGGGTTCGAATCCGAAACAATTTTTTTTTAATTTTTTTTGTTCCTCCCTTTTTGGCCCACCTCAGGATTTTTTACTCAATATTTATTAGGCTGTAGGCAAATCAAATAAAAGAGACGGCTCAAAATTCAGTGTCGATGAAATTTTTTGGTAATTGGGTGGTCCAGTAAGGCATAGCGTTAATTTAATAGTTCCCCTACGCCGAGAACTCCCCTGCCATATCAACGGATTTGGTTCACAAGGGTCTCATACGAAAGCGCGTTCATTTCTCATTACTCGTGTCAATTTTGGGGGCAATTGCAGCAACAGCCGTGCGGTAGCGAATTTTCAACTAATTCAAACCCCTCTTTCACACGTTCCCGTGGACCGATTCATCTGGATCACGAACTCGTCCGAGATATTCACGCTATTGATTTTTAGACCAAATTTGGTTGCCCTAAGTCAAAAATTGCGACCGTAATCGTGCTAACAAGTGAGGGGCCATACATATGTATATATACAGGGTGGATCCGTATAAGTGTGACACAATTTTTTGGGTAAAACTACGTCAAAAGTGGAGTAAAATGGTACCTTCGGAAGTGTCTTACGTCCATCCGTTCCGGAGTTATGATTTTTTTTGTGTTTAAAAAAGTAACCAAAGCTTGCTTCAAAAAATCCGCAATTTCTCGGCTTA
Organism: Corythucha ciliata; assembly: GCA_038030265.1. Lineage (NCBI taxonomy): Eukaryota > Metazoa > Arthropoda > Insecta > Hemiptera > Tingidae > Corythucha > Corythucha ciliata. The sequence continues at coordinate 22,953,687 of CM075941.1, read as the reverse complement.
TATCGCACGAAATCCAAAAAGTGATGCCATTTTCAGAAACTACGGAACATTTCCTTTAGGATAGTGTCCATTTTATTGCTTGAAATTATCGTCAACACCCAGAAATCTGGCATTTTTTCCATAAATTTACGTGTCCTCTAAAATTTGTCCGTTTTACGAAAAGTCGCTGTACCCAAACAGCTTTCTCAACAGATTTTCGGTGTATCACAAAAACTTCCCCGTTTTCTAAGTTTCCTTTTGGCGTGTTCACATTTCATGTTACCGCTGACGTTTCTCACAAAAACGTCACGAGAATGCACAAAAACCGTGTTTTTACGAAACATGGGCCATTGTCTACGGTATTCGTGAAGGGTGCGGAGAGATCGGCAGTAAGTGAGAACAGGATATCTTACCATGGAGAAGATACCGCAGGCAAGAGACATTCAATTTGACCCCCCCCCCCATCCATTTCTGCCGATCACTGAGTACCCTTCACGAATGTTGTTGGCACCTGGCACATAAGCAATTGCCTAAATTTTTCTGTCAAAAGAAGGGAGGACAGAATATTTTAGGAAGGAGAAGATATCGTAGGCAAACGGTATTCAATTATACCCCCCCCCCCCTCCTGAATCGACAATTTAATGAATCACTGGTGGGGGAAGGGGTCAAATCGAATGCTTCTTGCCTTCTCCATGGTAAGATATCCTGTTCTCACTTACCGCCGATCTCCCTACACCCTTCACGAATACCGTAGACAATGGCCCATGTTTCGTAAAAACACGGTTTTTGTGCATTCTCGTGACGTTTTTGTGAGAAACGTCAGTGGTAACATGAAATGTGAACACGCCAAAAGGAAGCTTAGAAGACGGGGAAGTTTTTGTGATACACCGAAAATCTGTTGAGAAAGCTGTTTGGGTACAGCGACTTTTCGTAAAACGGACAAATTTTAGAGGACACTTAAATTTATGGAAAAAATGCCAGATTTCTGGGTGTTGACGATTATTTCACGCAATAAACTGGCCTCTATCCTAAAAGAAATGTTCCGTAGTTTCTGAAAATGGCATCACTTTTTGGATTTGGTGCGATGTAAGCCGAGAAATTGCGGATTTTTTGAAGCAAGCATTGGTTACTTTTTTAAACACAAAAAAAATCATAACTCCGGAACGGATCGACGTAGGACACTTCCGAAGGTACCATTTTACTCCACTTTTAACGTAGTTTTACCCAAAAAATTTTGTCACACTTATACGGATCCACCCTGTATAGCAAATCGAACCGACCTCGGATTCGTGTTCTAGGGATTCTGAAACGTGAAAAAAAAGTATCACAACCCATATGTGCGACCATCAAGGCGAGACCAATAGTGCATTTTTTGAATGAAATACACTAAAAGAGCAAGGAAAACACCTGCCCACAAAAACCTCCCTCAACCCATCCCCACAGCATCCCCAGCGGCCGTACAGCTCACCTCACGACGTCCCGTCACTAAGCGAAAAAGCGGTCCAAAAAAGGGAGCCAAATTCTCGATGTCCGAGCGGAAGTTCAGGGCATTGTCCCCTTCTTGATGGATGCGTGCCATCTCCTTGAAAAGCCGTTTAGGTAGAGACGCCTCTCTGTCAATGATTTTCAAGTCATCCCACGCGCCTTGATGTCCTTCTTGCCGTAAATGCACTGCTAACGCTGTATCGTTCGACCGTCCCGGCTGTTGAGGGCTCGGACGCCGTCGAGCATCCGACTTGTGTCTACGGACCCAGAAGTTTCTTCGTCTGTCAGCAGTTATAATTCACCGATTCTGCTCCAGCTCGGAGGAGGAGGAGCATGACGTCACTAAAAAAAACCCCACTCCGCCGCACCCCACCACTCCAACTGATAACAGCTGATAAGAGATAACTCTTATAACAGCTGATAGAGATAACTACTGATAAAGTGATAACAGCTGAACCACTGTAACCTTCCTGTTGCCCGATGTAACCTCCCTATTGATAACCTCAACGTAACCTTCCTGTTCATGTTGTGGGTAGCCTTCTTGCTGCTAATTTGGCGCCAACATAAATATGTTACTCGTATAACCTTCTTGGCGCCAACACCTGAAAAATACATTAGACTTACTCTGTGACGTCATCTGGCTGCGTTCGAACCCTTGGCGCCAACATCTGGAAAATACATTAGACTTACTCTGTGACGTCATTTTTTTTATGCATTGGCTGCGTTCGAACCCGAGACCTGTAGGTTAGAAGACGGACGCCTTGACCACTAGACCACGCCGTTAGTCCCGGGTCTGATAGAATATCTTGGTGTATACAAGCTTGTCGCCCACGACTTGTAGGGTGCGCAGGAAATAATTGACTCTGATAGAGGTTAAGCGTAAGAATTAAACAATGCCGTAGCGCTGCTGTCAGTTAAACATGAGCCATCCAATTGAATACTTGTCAGAAGGATTCGGTGCACTTCCGTCGGGCGTGCCATGTGATATTGCCATGCGGCTTTATCCTATTTGTTTAAATTGTTAGTAGAGTCGCTTAAACTACGAGGGTTAGTGGTTAAATCATGCAAAAATCTGTAGCCGTAGGAGCCTACATCGTCTGTCTTCCCTCGTTGAGGTTCGTCAAAAACGGACCGGTTTCGGCTGCTCGCCATCTTCAGCATTTGGTTTCCCAACTGAAACTCCAGTTGGGAAACCAAATGCTGAAGATGGCGAGCAGCCGAAACCGGTCCGTTTTTGACGAACCTCAACGAGGGAAGACAGACGATGTAGGCTCCTATTTGTTCTTTAAATAATACTTGCAATAATGCGTTGATTAAAGCACATCACAATTGTTCTCCACTTTAACTTAGTTTTACCCAAAAAATTTGTCACACTTATACGGATCCACCCTGTATAGCAAATCGAACCGACCTCGGATTCGTGTTCTAGGGATTCTGAAACGTGAAAAAAAAGTATCACAACCCATATGTGCGACCATCAAGGGCGAGACCAATAGTGCATTTTTTGAATGAAATACACTAAAAGAGCAAGGAAAACACCTGCCCACAAAAACCTCCCTCAACCCATCCCCACAGCATCCCCAGCGGCCGTACAGCTCACCTCACGACGTCCCGTCACTAAGCGAAAAAGCGGTCCAAAAAAGGGAGCCAAATTCTCGATGTCCGAGCGGAAGTTCAGGGCATTGTCCCCTTCTTGATGGATGCGTGCCATCTCCTTGAAAAGCCGTTTAGGTAGAGACGCCTCTCTGTCAATGATTTTCAAGTCATCCCACGCGCCTTGATGTCCTTCTTGCCGTAAATGCACTGCTAACGCTGTATCGTTCGACCGTCCCGGCTGTTGAGGGCTCGGACGCCGTCGAGCATCCGACTTGTGTCTACGGACCCAGAAGTTTCTTCGTCTGTCAGCAGTTATAATTCACCGATTCTGCTCCAGCTCGGAGGAGGAGGAGCATGACGTCACTAAAAAAAACCCCACTCCGCCGCACCCCACCACTCCAACTGATAACAGCTGATAAGAGATAACTCTTATAACAGCTGATAGAGATAACTACTGATAAAGTGATAACAGCTGAACCACTGTAACCTTCCTGTTGCCCGATGTAACCTCCCTATTGATAACCTCAACGTAACCTTCCTGTTCATGTTGTGGGTAGCCTTCTTGCTGCTAATTTGGCGCCAACATAAATATGTTACTCGTATAACCTTCTTGGCGCCAACATCTGAAAAATACATTAGACTTACTCTGTGACGTCATCTGGCTGCGTTCGAACCCTTGGCGAAAACATCTGGAAAATACATTAGACTTACTCTGTGACGTCATTTTTTTTATGCATTGGCTGCGTTCGAACCCGAGACCTGTAGGTTAGAAGACGGACGCCTTGACCACTAGACCACGCCGTTAGTCCCGGGTCTGATAGAATATCTTGGTGTATACAAGCTTGTCGCCCACGACTTGTAGGGTGCGCAGGAAATAATTGACTCTGATAGAGGTTAAGCGTAAGAATTAAACAATGCCGTAGCGCTGCTGTCAGTTAAACATGAGCCATCCAATTGAATACTTGTCAGAAGGATTCGGTGCACTTCCGTCGGGCGTGCCATGTGATATTGCCATGCGGCTTTATCCTATTTGTTTAAATTGTTAGTAGAGTCGCTTAAACTACGAGGGTTAGTGGTTAAATCATGCAAAAATCTGTAGCCGTAGGAGCCTACATCGTCTGTCTTCCCTCGTTGAGGTTCGTCAAAAACGGACCGGTTTCGGCTGCTCGCCATCTTCAGCATTTGGTTTCCCAACTGAAACTCCAGTTGGGAAACCAAATGCTGAAGATGGCGAGCAGCCGAAACCGGTCCGTTTTTGACGAACCTCAACGAGGGAAGACAGACGATGTAGGCTCCTATTTGTTCTTTAAATAATACTTGCAATAATGCGTTGATTAAAGCACATCACAATTGTTCGATAAAACCGTCACTGCCGTGGACATACATAGCTCTCATTATAGTAGTCATGATGGTTGCGCTGGGGGTTACAAAACTCAAAAGAAAATGTTCCTCCCCACGGCATTAATAGTGCCGTCAGTGTTTACGTTCAGTATGGAGCCAGAGTTTGATCGCGTTAAATTTAGAAAGTACCTTGCAGAAGTTGAAAACGTTCAACGAGCCCGCGACTTTATTGACCTTCACAACGCAGTAGTGGAATACAGAACAAGGAGACGACACATCGAAGGGCCGCTTAACGAATTTGAATTTTGCAAGAAGTGCTCAGAGCCAGCGCCACCCGGGACAGACATTGTAGATTCCCCGCCTGCGTGTTGGTATATTAAGAGAGCGAAGGACAACGTAGTACGACTCTTGGATCGTGTGTACGAGGCTTAAAATGGATTTACTCTTGAAAATTTACAAAATGCCCGAATACCAAAACGGATTCCTAAAGAAGCGGCAAAATATTAATCGGTACAAAAACATCATCAAAATACACGAAGCTATCAAGGAAATGAAGGAATTACTGGACAAAAGGGAAGGTTTCAACACAGAAAATAGACGAGAGGGTCACTACTGTGGCTGCGAGTGGTACGAAAACGCAGAAGGGCCTGATACGACGGTTGCGCTTGTAGACGCTCAGGTGAAAGTTGACTACCTCTCTACCAAACATTTGGTCCTTCCTGAAAAAAGGTAAGTAAAAGAAAAAACTCACCTTTCCTCACATGTTTTAGCAGGAATGTCCTTGTGACCTTTATCCGCTCTGTATCGCTTGTCGATATAAAACTGCCAGCATGCAGTTATCCGCTCTGTTATTAAGGAAAACTAATATTTCTCCTTTGTTTTCTACATTTCCTGTAGAGATACGATTCCAGAGATGAAAGCCAACGTCGGTCATAAAAACCGCATGTGGAAGTATAATAATTATTCACATAAAGATTAGAACTGACCAGGCTGATCTTTCACTGACTAGGGAGTAGTATACAGGGTGGTCGGTTTTGACTTGTACAAAAAAAAATGGGTGAAATTAGACCTCATTTGTGATCGAAAATACCCCACCGGCTATGGTCCGAAAATCAAAACTATTCGAGATATGATTTTTTGAACGATTTTTAAGGCTTAAGTCACTTTTCTCGGAAAAATGCGAGTTGCTCGCTTCCAAGTGAACGTTTTACAACTTTTGACGACAGATTCGAAAAGAGCACAATTTTTTCTATCGGGAAAAGATATTTAAACTCAAATTGATCGCTTTTGGTGGCCTTGACAGCTATTCAAACTGGGCAAAATCCGGAATTTTCAATTTTCAAACAAACGTCAACCCCAACTATTTTACGCTAAATCTCTTCAAATCGGCTTCCCAAGGTCAGGAAAACTTCTTCAATGTGTCCTCTTCAAAATCACTCTCTAAAATTATTTTAGTTAATGGGCAGTTTTTCTGCGCAAATTATCATTTTCTAAAAAAAATAAGGTATTTCTTCCTTCAAAACCGCAAGTTCAGGGTAGTTTTGAACATCAACATTTCAACAACTCTTGCGCTGTAATTTTTTTGTTTGACGAGAGAAACCATCATAAAAATCATTTAAAGTCTTCATTTACATGAAACTTATCGTATTCGTCTTTATTGTCGCTCCGGCAGCTGGCTACCGGATAAATCAAAGAGGGCAGAAATGGCTAATTTTAAAGAAATTTATGATTTGCACATTCTCATTCAAAACGTATTTTATTTTAACATGTTTTCAAAGTGCATTCCATTGCTGCGGATACACTGTCTTGCTCGTTTTCTCATTTCTTTGACCGTTACTTCGTAGGTCAGCGTCGAGTCACGAACACTTTGGCCTGCCTGCCCAATTCTTTCGCGTAACTCCTCTTCCTCTTCCGCGTAACTCTGCTCCCGTGTACTTATTCCGGGCCGATTGTCCACTTCTTCAAGCACCATTTCTTCTGTTTGAACGCCTTCCGCTCTCGCCCCTACCTCGTGACTACTAGAAAAGATCGAACTTTCCGAAATTCGTCGGTGAACTGAGGCAAATGTCCTGTAGTCAGGGATACGCCGATTAGGGTATCGTTCAGCGTACAGCCTCTGAGCCAACCTAGAATTTCCGTCGGCCAGGCCGTAAACGAAATGAATGTCAGCGTAATGACTTGCCGAATACATTTTGAACGCTTTAAATGCACGAGTGAGACGTGAAACTGAAATGCTTGGGGAGACTAAGAAAGAAGCTCGAGTGGACTTTGGTACAATGCATTGAAATCTTAAAATTGTCTCCAATACTACTGCCCGTATTTCTCAACGCTCTTTGAGGAGTGCACGAGTCAATAACGAGTAGAAGCAAGCAATTTAGAATGTGCAAATCATAAATTTCTTTAAAATTAGCCATTTCTGCCCTCTTTGATTTATCCGGTAGCCAGCTGCCGGAGCGACAATAAAGACGAATACGATAAGTTTCATGTAAATGAAGACTTTAAATGATTTTTATGATGGTTTCTCTCGTCAAACAAAAAAATTACAGCGCAAGAGTTGTTGAAATGTTGATGTTCAAAACTACCCTGAACTTGCGGTTTTGAAGGAAGAAATACCTTATTTCTGACCTGAAAATGATGATTTGCGCAGAAAAACTGCCCATTAACTAAAATAATTTTAGAGAGTGATTTTGAAGAGGACACATTGAAGAAGTTTTCCTGACCTTGGGAAGCCGATTTGAAGAGACTTAGCGTAAAATAGTTGGGGTTGACGTTTGTTGGAAAATTGAAAATTCCGGATTTTGCCCAGTTTGAATAGCTGTCAAGGCCACCAAAAGCGATCAATTTGAGTTTAAATATCATTTCCCGATAGAAAAAATTGTGCTCTTTCCGAATCTGTCGTCAAAAGTTGTAAAACGTTCACTTGGAAGCGAGCAACTCGCATTTTTCCGAGAAAAGTGACTTAAGCCTTAAAAATCGTTCAAAAAATCATATCTCGAATAGTTTTGATTTTCGGACCATAGCCGGAGGGGTATTTTCGATCACAAATGAGGTCTAATTTCACCCATTTTTTTTTGTACAAGTCAAAACCGACCACCCTGTATAAAGGGTAGATTTCCCACAAGGAGGTACATTTTACTCGTATTCGGTTACAAAACTGTGACAAGTTAGAGGACTGACTCGGCGTTGAAATAACATAAAAAGTGAGTATTTTATTTGCACACTAGCATTGTACATATGTGTATGTTTTTTTGTTTTTTTTCAGTGGCTGAAGTTTCAATTAGTGACAAATTGGTTTCTCTCTACTGTGACGAATTGATCGATGTGGGCCTAATCCCACCACATCTAGCGCTTAAAGTGAGGAAGATGTGCTTAGTACAACCATTAACAGGACGAAAAATTTTGTACATGCAGGTTAAGCATGGCGATAGAATTTTTGATTTGAAATTTACGGGTCGTTTGGCGGAGTTAATCGCGTCAAACGACACCGATGTGTACAATCGATGTCCCGACGTGTATATAGCTTTCGGTCTTAATTTAACGCCATTTTTTATGAAAGTGGAGGTAGAGTCGTGGGATTAGCTCTACCTCCCCTTAGACTGTCTGAGACGAGTGGAATGCTTAGAGAAAGAAATCGATGACTTAAGAATAGATTTCAATTACAAATTAAAAATTAAGCTGGATAAAATTAAAACTACTGTAACTAAGAAACAATTAAAAATCAATCTGGATAAAATTAAAACTACTGTAATTACGAAAAAGGAGAGAGTTGTGTTTTGTGTTTAACAATAATAACGATCAGTTAATTGGTATTATATTAAATAAAATACTTGCTTTACAAATTTGTTATGCTTGGCAGTATTTTTTTCCCCCTATTTACCCGAAACATGATTTTGGAAACATAAAATTATCGTGTTGAATGATCGAAAGGGTTCTTTGCAAGGTAAATAAAAAATAACTCCATTTCCCAGGTATTGTTTAGTCCTTTCATGACAACTTTTCTCCGCACTAAGTTCACTCGCGTTATACCCTCACCCGCTCGATCCATTGTTTGTTAAGTCGGTTTTTCAGCACGGGCTTAAGGTTTTATATCTTTCAAGTATTTCCGTAAATAGGAAAGAGTTACAACTTCATCATCACGCACAGGATCCAACACGTTTCCAATCCTCCTTTTTCCTGCATCATACGTATTTTTCTCCTTGACCGTTAAAGTGTTTACCCGGAAATAGCCCAAGTTCACTGCGTCATTATTGGTACGCGGTTGTGCAACGGCTATGGTTGTAATCTTTTTGCTGTCTGGAGGTTTCACGCTCGCAACCATAGTGTCAACGTACTTTTTCGAACTTGCGTCAGAGTCATGAGTAGGCTCCTCCAAATTAACGATCCTTGCCTTGTTCAAATCTACTTCACCGTTTAATCGTTCAAGATAATTGTGTTTTCTCGACACGTGACGTCCAAACTTGTCAATAGCCATTTCTATACTGATGGATAATGTCTAATTCCTCAAGTTCTTCTAGTATGGACTCAATCTCATTTTGGTGTGAGTTATTGGCCTTCGACGCTAGTAGAATTCTTAATCTATCAACTAGTTCATTCGGATCGTCAAAATATTCCACACGAACTTGATTTTCAACCATGCCTTCGCCTGATTTTTTCTTGAATAGTGGTCCGATTATGTTAGCGTACTTATAGCCAGAACTGCTCGCCAATCTTTTTTCCCTACTATATTGTTGTTTATGCGCACTGGTTAAAATTAACATTTGCTTGTAATTGTTCAAATCCTGTGGCGTGTAATTGATGGGACGCTCGAGGAAAATTAAACCGGCTAGACCCTTTGTTACTTTAAATGATTGATCATTAACGTAAATGTTGTCTTTATCCATTGTCACGGGTTCAGAGCCCATTATCAAACCACCCGAAGGGTTAATTCGCACTCCAAACCGATTATCGAGTCCCACCGCAGTTCCCTTCATCAATTTTTCCACAAATGGTCGTATGTAATAATTTAATGTCCCAAGGTAGCGGAACATGGAGGTTTCCCCCTCTGGAGTTGAAGTAAATGACTTCATGTGTTCGCTGATGTTGCTCACGTCAGGATCGTGGAAATATTCCTCCTCTGCCCCCTCTGCATCTTCTATATCACTTGTTGGTGACGGCTGAGAGATTTACGCACTGAAAATAGTTTGCTTCGTTTCGTTAATTTGTGTTCCGCAGGCGTCGACGCAGCTGCAGGAAGAGTAGTCCCATCGTAGATTGAAACTGGTTGGGGTGGGGGCGGAAAAAGGAGACTTGCTTCTTGCAATGATTCTTTAATTTCCTTTAGAGGTTGCGTTATAGGCTGCAGACGTTTTTTCGAGAACGCCTCTGATTCCACCGCGTTACGTTTGAGAGCTTTGTATTTGTCCTTGACAACACTAGCCAGTCTAACAAGCTCCTGTTTTGTCTTGAGCGTCTCCATTATAAATGAAATGAAACGTTGTTTACGTCATGCTTTTACTGTCCCGTTAAAAACTTATCAAACCCCTTTCTGTAGCCCTTGTTAAGATCAAAATCTGTGACAATTACGAGTAGGCCATGTTTATCTGCCCAACACTCGCTGCACAACTGTTTGAAATCGTTGAAACTCATGTCCGATGCAACAAACTCATCATAAACGTGTTTTGTAGTAGTCATATCGCACTTGAATAAGCAAATTAGGTTTCCATTTGTGGCATAGGGGTTCGTAGGGCCAACAATTTAAGGGAGTCCGTCGCCTAGCACTAGGGCTCAATCAACGACGAACCTTGGATGAAGGGGAGAAAATTGGTTCGGATTTAAAATAATAATAAAGAGAGTTGGGTGGACACAATTATATTAAGTGGTCGAAATATTTTACAAGGGACTTATGACATAAAAATTATTTACTACGAACGGCTTATGACTAAGGTAAGTCCTAAAATATAACTTATTCTACACAATCACTCACTATTTGTCTTTAGGTTGGCCAACCGGAGATTGATTACGTGTAGATGTCGTCCGAGGTTCTCTGGTGAAGGGAAAAGGGGGAAATGCCACAACCAAGTTTGTATTTGGTATTTTAGGGATAATATTAAATTTGGGAACAGATTGATTTCCTTTTTTCTTCCAGGGACGCGGGTTCTTTTCTTCGGCTTGCCCCTTTCTTCTTGGCGGAGACCTGCGGCGGGAGTGTGTCGCGATCCGCGGGGCTTTTTTCTCCTCTTCCTCCTTCTTCACGGCCTTCGTTATTTTTCTAATTATTTATAATTCTAATAAAGAATTGGGTGATGCGGTGAGGGGTGAAACTATCACCGCGAATTTTAAATGTGTGCGTTTATAACGGTCACACATTGTCCCTTACAAGTGATTTTGGTATCTGACTGAACGATTGGGAGATGAAGAAAACGTCACAACCCCGGTGTCGACCGAATGCAAAGTATTCTTTAACCGATTCGGCTCTGTCGGTAACAACGTCGTCAAAAATGATCAGAGAATTTGGCAAGACGTCATTAATTGGCATAACATTTTCTGCGTTGGGGAAGGTAAACACTTTAATCTGCGGGACTATAGCCCGGCCAAAGATTGAAGAACATCGAATCTCCACCTAAGTTCTCACTGAGAGCTTCCCCTTACCCCTTCCATTGTACAGCCGTTTACCTCCTAAAGTTTTGAAACTTCTTATCACTCGGGGATCGCGGTTCACTGATCTTTCTGACTACAACTGGTAGATGTTTTGATTTGTTAAATTTTGTCAAGAACCCTTATTTTTCGTGCTCAAATACTAAAATGTTTCACTTTTCCTTCGGTCTTTCGGCGGAAGGGTTGATATTTAAACGTACCGTGGAATTCATTGTTTGTGCAATTCCTTCCGAAGCTATGAGGCTGAGTTGCCGAAGTGAGTAAGCCAACATGATAATTATTTTCCTATTTATTTTACAATCTACGCATCGTTATCCTTGGTATGATTCCTATTTTTGGTTTTAGGACCGGAAGAACGTCCTTTGTCGAGACAAACCTTCTCAAAACGAGTCTTTAACCAGGAAAACTTCAACCCGATTGCTCGACAAATCTGTTGAAGCCTGCTTCGTTAAATTGAAACGTTCCTGGTCCGAGCGACGGAAAATAGCCACAAATCTCTACTTTTACATAGTTATCTGTTGTTTTTTTGGTGAAACTATCGGGATTTCACGGAATTCTCAAGTAAAAGTCTTATTAAGACCCCCACACACGGGTTGTCTTGTCTTTGACTCGAACTCGAAGCGTTTCAATGTCGAACACGAATGCAATTTACACAAGCCCCTTTCGAGTTAGCGTCGAAAACAAGACAAACTGTGTGTGGAGGGCCCTACATGTTTATTTGCCGTTCTAAAAAGTTATCTACTTGCCTGTGTGGTATCCATGTCTGACTGTTTCCTTTCTGAATACATGTTTGCATTTTTTGCTTGACTGGATGTTTTCGTTGAAAGGGGCTTGTGACCAGACGCGGGCCAACAGTTTTGCTCATGGGGGGGGGGGGAGCAAAATAAGTCCCTTTGCCACTTGGCAAACTTTAGCGTAGCCACAACCTAAAAAGAAAAACATTCATTTCGTCTTCAAGAAACAAGGGCCGGGTCTCCTACCTAACTCGATTTTTGCCAGGTAAGATAAGGTCGAGCGCCAAGAGCGGGGTTCATAATGCACAGTCTACTCGGAGAACAATACAGCGATTTCCCTTTTCACCCACTTAATCACTCCCACACACCGCCACCGATTATACTAAAAAATAGGAACTTCACACCACCAAAATCCAGATCGTTAGACCGACAAACCAAACAATTTGGCTCACGGTCAGATTCAAAACTAATCAGAGGCATGTGGCACTTTCAAAAACAAAAATCGCCATTTTTGACTCTCACAAACGCCAGATTTGCGGATTTTTGCTCTTCCAAATCTTTTGGTGGATTTGTCTCGTTAAAATCGTAATTTCGTGAAATTTGCTTGTTCAAACTCCAAATTTCGTGGGTTTTGCTCTTTCAGAAACCTCTTTTACTGAATTTCACTCTTTCAGAACCTTTATTACATAAAATAAATTATCAATTTATTTATATGACAAAGACCAACGTCGAAAAGCCAGAGCAGTTCATCCACCAAGGGAGGGGGGGGGGCAGTTTCATCATTGCACAAATCAATTTCTTTCTGCCTAAGTGATGTACCAACACTATTTCGAGCAGGATCGTTCTTGATGGCTCCCCACACCAACTCAATCGGATTTAAGTCGGGGTGATAAGGAGGGAGACGCAGAGGTATGTGACCAAAAGATCGGATCAAGTCATCCACCACGAAGGATTTCTCGATGGGAACGCTTCTCACGAGTTCGAGAAGTTCTGCTTTCGTTGATGTTTCGCAGAATTCGATGCCATGCTGGGAAAGCTATTCGACAATCACGCGCTTAAGGCTGCCGGAATTCGGCTTTTTGTTTCTTTCGAGGCAATGATAACTCGCGTTGTTCATGACTATGACACTGCCTGCCGGCACGTTGGGTAGGAAGCACGTACTGAGCCATTTCGAGAAATTCTCAGCATTCATGGACGTGTGATAGTCCCCTGAAGTACTTGAGAATCTGAAAATCAGGAGACCGTCTCTAACGAAGCCTTGCTCCCCACCTCCATGAACAACGATAAGTCGATTGCCCTTGCCTGAAATATAAAATCACGAGAAACTATTTTCATGCTAAAGAAATGAAGGATATTAGCTCAGCTATTTTATGAGTAGCCCCCAATTCATCCTCCGACTGCCAACACGATGTAACTTTGTGGGCCTCTTGTACGTACGTTTCATCCAGGAAGACAATATTCTTGTTGGCCTCTCGATGTTTTTTTATCTCCCTCAGGTAGGAGACCCTACGGGCTGCAATTTCTGGCCGCTCAATTAGAATTTTACGATTGGATTGACACTTCTTCCACTTAAACCCCAGGTGATGTAGGCGCTGCCGAATGTACTCCTTACCGCAGTCTACAACGCCTTGCTCTAGTAACTCCTTATGGAGAAGCCTAAATGACGGGCACTGCTTTTTAACAGCATAAAACTGCGAACTTTAAAACGAATGACACTGTCAGTAAAAGAATCGAACTCGACTCGCTTCTTATGTGGAATGTTCTTCCTCGTAGGTGTGGTGAAAAGTGACCGACTCGTACTCGAGCCCTCTGTGGTCGATCGTTTGGCTTCCTTCACGATGCGGAAAACAGAAGACCGGGAAACACCGGTCGCCTCAGCCACCAAACTATTGATGTCAGGCTTAGGCTCTTCCTCTACCTTCTGCCGGGTAAAATACTGAAAAACTGAAAAAACGATTTGCCTTGCTTGGCTTCCTAAAGTTCTTCTTTTCGGTCTTTCACTCATTTCTGAAATCAAATACAACATCTTGTCTCTCAAAGTATTAAAATCATTAATTATCTCATGTCTACTTACTTTAATCACGACAAAAAAACCGTTGAGGCAAAAAAAACACTCATATCACTGATAGGAATATCGGAAAATATCGATTGCACGAAAAACTGGTGGGGGGTTAAGTACATACTAATCGGCGCTAGTAGCGCTACCGTCGATTTCTTTAGTCTTTGGCCGGGCTATAGTTTCAATATTTGCAATAGTAGCTGATACTTTTCTTGAAACAATGTTTTCGCGTATATGTAAATGTTTTCAAATTTTGGTCCGTTAGGTGCTGTAACTAAACTTAACAGGATTTGCGTTTTTCCACAGGAGGAGGGGCCCACAATTAGCGCTCTAATATTACTAGGCAGGAGGGGACCATTTTTCCTGAAAGACCCCCCGCCGGCAAAGAGTGATGTTGCGAATGTCTTAACCGGCAATTTAGTTGCCTGCTGTTTGAAGTGCATAGTAATGAGCGGCGTAAACGTCTCACCCCCCGTTTTATATAAAAGAGTAGACCTCGGTATCTTCATCATATTGAAAAAAGGCGCACCAGTGAACAGTAGAAAAAAGCGCAGTGGACGGGGCTTTGATATTGCAAAAGCGTTTGGTTTAGTGAAACACGAAGTACACATACCCGGTTATAATTTGTGCGGGCCGAACACTCAAATTGAAAAACGACTTGCACGAGGTGATAAACCATCAAACAAACTTGACGCAGCTTGCCTGGCTCACGACCTTAGCTATCACCGCAACACAGATTTGAAAGCACGTCACATAGCAGACAAAAAGCTTGAGGATAACGCTTGGGAAAGAGTCAAAGCAAAAGATTCATCAATAGGTGAAAAACTATCTGCTCTAGGAGTAACAGGTGCAATGAAACTCAAACGAAAACTAGGAATGGGACTTGCCATTGGCAAAAAAGTTTCACTACCAATTTTAATTAGACGGGTCAAAAAATCATTATCCAAAGTCAATCACAATACTACTCCGCTCCGACGTATAGTCCAGCGCTCACTTATAGCAGCCAAACGTGACGTTAAACGTGCGGGGGGAAAACAAAACGTGACAATCGCTAAACGCATTATTCCAATCCCGAAGCAGGGTGGATTTTTACCATTTTTAATTCCTGCCCTCTCAGTCTTGGGAGCTTTGGGAGGTTTGGGTGGCAGTGTAGCTTCAGTAGTAAAGACTGCCAACGACATTAAAAATGCAAAGGAGCAACTAGAGGAGCAAAAACGTCACAATCGCGCTATGGAGGGAGTGGAAATCAGTGGCTCCGGTATGTATCTCCGGCCGTACAAACAAGGCTGGGGTCTCGACCTCGGATCAAAAAACTATTAGTTACTTCGCCTGATCGAGCTCTAACGGATGAAGACTTGAAGCTTGCAGTCAAAGAAATGTGCATTCCGCACTTCCGAGGAGTGTTTATGCGTGACCAACTCAAAAGATTAACGCCGAGAACCGTTGAATGCGCCATCATAAACCATGATTTATCAACTAATCCAGGAACTCATTGGACAGCTTACAAAAAGAAGGGCTCAATTGTGCATTATTACGACCCCTTTGGCAATTTGCGTCCACCTATAGAAGTTTTGAACTACTTAAAGGGGTCTCGAATCGTATATAACCGGCATGGAGATCAAAAAATAAACTCTTACAATTGTGGACATCTAAGCTTGCAGTTTTTGCAAAATCAACAAACATGGCCTACAATTTTACTTTGACGGGTCGCACTTCGCTATTGAGTTCGAACATTTACCCACCAATTGAACTTGAAAAAGACACTAACTACAGCTTGGCTCTTCTTAGTCTGGATACATATCATACAATTCCAAACATCACTGAGGCAAATGGACGAATTTACTACTGGGCTGAAGGTAAACACTTACGAACGATTAGCCTACCTGCCGGCTCCTACGAATTGGAAGATATTGAACAAGAAGTTCGAAAACAGATTCCACCGAACAATTATTTTCGATTAATAATAAATCGTCACTTGAGCAAAGTTTCAATAATCTCATCATTAAAACTGCTCCTTGGGCTGTCTGACGACATTGGAAAAATATTAGGAATAATGGAGAGAGTGGATATTCCAAGCAATACTTTATTCACGGCTAAACACAACATTGACATTAACCCCGTCTCAACGATCAACGTCCTCTGCAACTTGGCAACGGGAAGTTTTGTAAATGGGGAATCGAGTCATGTGATTCACTCGTTTTTTCCATCAGTCTCATTTGGCTTTAAAATAAACGAAATGCCCGTCAACCTCATTTATTTACCTGTGAGCGTCGACCGAATAAGTACGATTACTTGTTCCCTAGTGGACCAAAACGGACAATTGGTGAATTTTCAAGAGGAATTAATAACAGTTAGACTTCACTTAAGGAAGGATACGGATTGATTTTAAACTCCTCGGCAAGGAGATCAAAAAATAAACTCTTACAATTGTGGACATTTAGGCTTGCAGATTATGCAAACATGGCCTACACTTTCACTTTGACGGGTCGCACTTCGCTATTGAGCTCTAACATTTACCCACCAATTGAACTTAAAAAAGACACTAACTACAGCTTGGCTCTTCTTAGTCTGGATACATATCATACAATTCCAAACATCACTGCGGCTAATGGACGGATTCGCTACTGGGCTGAAGGTAGTGACTTACGAACGATTACCCTACCTGTCGGCTCCTACGAATTGGAAGATATTGAACGAGAAGTTCGAAAACAGATTCCGCCGAACAATTCTTTTCGATTAATAATAAATCGTCACTTGAGCAAAGTTTCAATAATCTCATCATTAGAACTGGTCGTTGGGCTGTCTGACGACATTGGAAAAATGCTAGGAATAATGGAAAGAGTTGAAATTCGAAGAAATACTCTATTCACGGCTAAACACAACATTGACATTAACCCCGTCTCAACGATC
This sequence comes from Corythucha ciliata, assembly GCA_038030265.1. Classification (NCBI taxonomy): domain Eukaryota; kingdom Metazoa; phylum Arthropoda; class Insecta; order Hemiptera; family Tingidae; genus Corythucha; species Corythucha ciliata. The sequence goes on along the minus strand of CM075941.1, from coordinate 22,936,950 downwards.
AACGTCCTCTGCAACTTGGCAACGGGAAGTTTTGTAAATGGGGAAACGAGCCATGTGATTTACTCATTCTTTCCATCAGTCTCATTTGGCTTTAAAATAAACGAAATGCCCGTCAACCTCATTTATTTACCTGTGAGCGTCGACCGAATAAGTACGATTACTTGTTCCCTAGTGGACCAAAACGGACAATTGGTGAATTTTCAAGAGGAAATAATAACAGTTAGACTTCACTTAAAGAAGGATGGGGATTGATTTTAAACGCCTCGGCACTGTGCATAAACGTCTCGGCTTCAATAAAACTATGCATCATCCTGTAAAACTTAACAGTTTGCCTCGAAACACAAAGGCGTTAACAAACCGAAACATTCAGTTTCTAAAATCTATCGGACTACGAGTAAAAAATGCAGGACGTGCTAGACGTGGCAAAGCCTGTTTTGTTTGATAACTCTGTGACGAGTTACCAGATACACACCTACCAGCCCTACAATAGTTCATCGCTGGGAAAAAATGATGAGATACGCATACCAATTCAAACACCAGATGCCCTAGTTTTGCCGAGCGAAAGCTGCATATATGTAGGGGGGAGTTTTGATAAAACTGCTGATTCCTCGGCGAAATTGGTCAATAATGCCTTCTGCTTTCTCTTCGAAGAGGTGCGCTATGAGTTGTCGGGTTATGAGGTTGATTCAACGAGGCATGTAGGGATTGCAACGTCCATGAAAAGCTTCCTATCATTCTCAGAAGGAGAATTACATAAAAAAACCAACCTCGGTTGGGGAGAAAATGATAAGCTCATCGGCGCCACTGGACATTTCAACGTATCAATACCTCTGAGCCACATTCTCGGTTTCTGCGAAGACTACAAACAACCAATTTTAAATCAAAAGCACGAGCTGATTTTAATACGTTCGAGCTCGGACCTTAATAGTATTACCGCAACTGCTGAGAAGGGAAAAGACGTGAAAATCACTCTACACAAAGTGACCTGGAGAATGCCGCACTTGAAGCTATCTGACAAACATAAAATAGAGATGCTGAAATTGATAAATTCAGGAACCTTAATTGACATGCCCTTCCGATCGTGGTCGATGAACGAGCTACCCACTTTAACTACTTCTGCAACATCGTTTGTTTGGAGTGTAAAAACTACCAGTCAGCTTGAGAAACCTCGCTACATCATTTTTGGCATTCAAATCGATAGACAGAATAATGCTACTGCAAATACATCTAATTTTGACACCGCAGATATTTCGGATTTCCAAGTTCATCTCAACGGTGTTAATTTTCCCTACAAACCCTACTCGATCAACTATGAGAAGAACCAGTTTGCAACCATCTACGAAAGCTACGCCGATTTCCAAACATCCTATTACGCAAAAACAAATAGTGAACCAATTTTGTCACGCGAAACGTTTAAGACGCTCGCCCCCCTCATCGTGGTTGATTGTTCTAGGCAGGATGAATCGATCCAAACGGGTAGTGTCGAGGTTCAAATAGAATTCAAAACAATTAAGCCTATGCCTGCAAAATCCCGTGCTTATGCCCTTCTCTTACACGATAAAATAATGTCATACTCGCCACTTTTCTCAACAGTTCAAAAGTTTTAAATCAATTGTTTCATGCACTAAATAAAAACTTTCCTACTTACATGCAATGGATTTTTTAGCGTTCTCCTCTCTTATAATGGGTGACCACTGGTCCATGAAGCCCAATCCTCTAACGATATTTTAAGCTTCACCACCACCAAATTTCAACTCACCAACGTAAATTAGCGATAGATTTAGCTGACCGCTTGAATCCGTATGTCTCATCCGTTGGAAACGAGTAATCAGAGCTGGTTTTACCTCATTCAAAGGGTCCTCATTGCGGGTTATTTTTCAGTTTTGTTGCCCGTTTATTGCATCTACCTCTTCACTAGATGGTGAAAACTGGTAACTATTGTACGTCATTGAAAAGCTAACATCATAAGGAAGTTTTCCCTATGAATGCAAACAAATATTTTCCTTTGACGAAATGGTGAAAATCGCTGATGAAAATTGAGCAGAAATGCGAATAACGAGTTTCCTTCGGATATCTCATGCCCTGGCGGCTAGGGCCTTGGTGTAATTTTATTGAGTTGAGGACCAATAATGAAGGAAATTTTGTGCTCTTTTCAATGAGGTATTTACTTTTAGTCTAGCACCTGCTGATGATACCGTACCAGTCACTTGTCGAAAAAAAAACAAAAAAAAAACCAAATTGACGATATCTCGTAAACCAAGAGGAATTCCAAAAAACCTCAAATAGTAATTTCGATCACAAATGAGGTGTACTATCACCATACTTTCTCTGTCGAGGTAATTTATGAACACCCTCCCCCCACCAGCATGTTCTAACACGATTTAACAGGTTTATACATTATTGCGCAAACTAGAATTTTTTCTTAGATAATACACTCGGTAAACAAGCGGAAAAACATTTGCCTATTATAAGAAATCGGTGAAGGTCACTGTGTCCTTGGAGAAGAGGAAAAGTAACATCCTTGAATGTGTTTTATCAGCAAAAAAGATTAGTCGAAGTAATAATTTAGTTTAGTGTAAGATTGGAGACGTAAATGGGTTTTATCAGCAAGAAAAAAAAATAGTCGAAGTTTATCTAATACAGTTTGAGCGTATATTATACTATTACAAGATTAGCTTTTTAAAATGACTTTTCGTTGAGAATAACTCGGCGATGGCGGTTTTTTCGTCTCTTCGTCTGTGTCTTGGTCTGCAGGCACACCGAATATTTTACGCAGTCTAACGTCTACTTCAAATGCATTGTGGTCGAGCAGGCAGCAAATACAGGTATCAGGCCCTTCTGCGTTTTCGTACCACTCGCAGCCACAGTAGTGACCCTCTCGTCTATTTTCTGTGTCGAAACCTTCCCTTTTGTCCAGTAATTCCTTCATTTCCTCGATGGCTTCGTGTATTTTGATGATGTTTTTGTACCGATTAATATTTTGCCGCTTCTTTAGGAATCCGTTTTGGTATTCGGGCATTTTGTAAATTTTCAAGAGTAAATCCATTTTAAGCCTCGTACACACGATCCAAGAGTCGTACTACGTTGTCCTTCGCTCTCTTAATATACCAACACGCAGGCGGGGAATCTACAACGTCTGTTCCGGGTGGCGCTGGCTCTGAGCACTTCTTGCAAAATTCAAATTCGTTAAGCGGCCCTTCGATGTGTCGTCTCCTTGTTCTGTATTCCACCACTGCGTTGTGAAGGTCAATAAAGTCGCGGGCTCGTTGAACGTTTTCAACTTCTGCAAGGTACTTTCTGAATTTAACGCGATCAAACTCTGGCTCCATACTGAACGTAAACACTGACGGCACTATTAATGCCGTGGGGAGGAACATTTTCTTTTGAGTTTTGTAACCCCCAGCGCAACCATCATGACTACTATAATGAGAGCTATGATTATGTATGCCCACGGCAGTGATGGTTTTATCGAACAATTGTGACGTGCTTTAATCAACGCATCGTTGCAAGAATTATTTAAAGAACAAATAGGATAAAACCGCATGGCAATATCACATGGCACGCCCGACGGAAGTGCACCGAATCCTTCTGCCAAGTATTCAATTGGATGGCTCATGTTTAACTGACAGCAGCGCTACGGCATTGTCTAATTCTTAACCTCTATCAGAGTCAATTATTTCCTGCGCACCCTACAAGTCGTGGGCGACAAGCTTGTATACACCAAGATATTATATCAGACCCGGGACTAACGGCGTGGTCTAGTGGTCAAGGCGTCCGTCTTCTAACCTACAGGTCTCGGGTTCGAACGCAGCCAGTGCAGAAAAAATGACGTCACAGAGTAAGTCTAATGTATTTTCCAGATGTTGGCGCCAAGGGTTCGAACGCAGCCAGTGCAGATGACGTCACAGAGTAATTCTAATGTATTTTTCAGATGTTGGCGCCAAGAAGGTTATACGAGTAACGTATTTATGTTGGCGCCAAATTAGCAGCAAGAAGGCTACCCACAACGTGAACAGGAAGGTTACTTTGAGGTTATCAACAGGAAGGTTACATCAGGCAACAGGAAGGTTATAAACTGTTATCAGTGGTTCAGCTGTTATCAGTAGTCATCTCTTATCAGCCATTATCTCTTATCTGCTGTTGTCAGTAGGTTGTTATCTCTTATCAGCTGTTATCTCTTATCAGCTGTTATCAGTAGGCGGGTGGGTTGGGGGTGCTCCTCCTCCTCCGAGCTGGAGCAGAATCGGTGAATTATAACTACTTCTGTCCTATATACGCCTTTCCACATTGGCACGGAACTCTGTATACGACGTTGAACGCTTGGTCCCTTTCCAACTGTGCCTTCTGCTTCTTGAAAACGCTGCTGTTCTTATTCAGATTGTTCCGAAAGGCCAGATTGACATTGTACCGTCGGAGAACCCGCTTTAGCGCAGCCGACTGTGAACCAGTGTAGGGAAGCGAAGCCCATCGTGCACCACCTTGGTCATCTACCGGCCTGTTGGAAACCACGGGGTGGTAATATCGGTAAATCGATCTATCAATCACCTTCCGAGGATAGTCATTCCTCTGAAGGACTTCTCGAACAAACCTTCTTTTTTGCTGATGAAACTCAGGATCCGACAACGTCAACACACGGGAGGCAAACATATTAGCTACAGTTCGTTTCAAACCCCCAGAATGGAACGAACGAAAATGAATGAGCCGACCAGAGTATGTAGGCTTCGAGTAATGCTCAAAAACAAGTCGCAAATCCGGCTCCCGACGAATGAAGACATCAAGGAAAGGCAGTCCAAGATCTTTCTCTCTTTCAACAGTGAAAATCAATTTCCCCGCGGCATAATTGTTAATAATAATAATAATAATAATAATAATAATAATAATAATAATTAGTGAGATCCTTCGTTCCCCCACCAGTGATTCATTAAATTGTCGCCATTCAGGGGGGGGGGGTATAATTGAATGCCGTTTGCCTACGATATCTTCTCCCCCAGTAGCACAGAACGTTTATCCAACGAAACTAACGTTAGCAAAACAAACGAGGCGAACGTTTTTTACGAACGAAAATAGAACGGTTATGTTTACGTTACATAATAACGTTAGAGCAACGTTCAAACGATTTGTATCGGGGTCGGGCGCGGTCTTGAAATTACAGCACTGTCGTCAAAACCCGCCCCCTTTCATTCGTTCGGATAACGTTAGGTTAACGTTGTAACAAAACCTATCATGGTTTGCCAAGTGCGAACTTTGGACGTAATTCTAACGTTCGTTTCTACGTGAAAACGAACGTTCAGCGAACGCTCTAACTAAACTAAGGTTAACTAACGTTAACTAAGGTTAACTAACTAACGTTTAACTAAGGTTAAACGTTTAGTGAACGTTCAAGGAACGTTTTCACGCTACTTGGAAAAATCACAGAACGTTAAACCTACGAAACTAACGTTATCAAAATGAACTAGGCGAACGTTCGTTTCTTACGAACGAAAATATAAGGGTTATTTTTATGGTTCATAAAAACGTTAGAGCAACGTTGTAAAGCATTACAGGATGATTGGCGTTGGTGTAAATTGTAGGAGCAACTTGAGTGATTTTATACATAGATACGATTCACGTTTTTGCCACAAAATTGTGTAATGCGATTTGCTGTAGGTTCGTATAGGTTGCTATAGGATTAGGATCGGATAGGATAGGATAGGATAGGATAGGATAGGTTCGTTCGTTTCTCGTCCGGAGCTGCACTAACAGCACTGAGCTTTCCCCTGTTATTCCACATGATAACCCGCGGGTTACAAAATCTCATGCTGCTCGGAGTAGTCCTGGACTGACAAACGAACGGAGCCGGAATACGAACGGAATAGTCTCTCCGCCCCTGAACTTCTCCACATAAAACATTTTTAATTATTTTATTTTAATTTATAATTAAATAATTTTAAAAATAAATAATTAATAATTTTAATTATTTAATTTATAATTATTAAGCGTTGTGTATTTTTGTTGTTCGTCGTGCATATTGCCTTAGTCTCGACTTTTTGAGCCACCGAATTCCTTCCATCGATGTAGCCTTCTTGAGGGTTCGCTGTTCGTATAAACCTATACATATTTGTTTGAACTTCACTGATTTGTCTGCCCTTGCGCGGAACGTCCGTGAAGGTAACCGTCACTCAAATGATGGCTGACGTTTTCAACAGGAAATTGGGAACATTTTTCAACTGGGCATAGGCAAGGGTAAGAAGAAAGCGTTCAAAAACACGTGTCTTTGTCACGCAACACTTGGTAAGCTATTCAGTGTGGTTTATTGTTCGAAGCCTGATCAAGGTTGATATTATTGCAGGCGCCGCAAAGATTTGGCGCAGAGACGCGGTGATTCAGGATGTGGCGCAGCCCATTAAAGAATGGCTGAATTACTGCCCGTTCCGAGAACGAAGCGTATGACTTGAATTGTTTTTAAAATTTTGCGCTAGTGTGAACTATAAATATGGTTCTCGTTTAAGGTTTTAGTCGTGGAGTTAATTGAAGACTGAGCAATTTTCAGAATTGGCAATACTAATGAGTTAAGTTCGCACTCCACCGCACCGATTTTTTCAGTTCAATAAAAGTTCGAAATATTATGAATTCTTGTGGTGAATTTAGAACAACGTTTTTACAGAGTTCAAAGAACGTTGATATAACGTTCTAAAAACACTATTACAATGTTCGAAGAAAGTCCATACAACGTTCGATGAATGTCAGGTTAACGTTGTAATCCAAACCTATGATGGTTTGCCAAGTGCGAACTTTGGACATAATTCGAACGTTCGTTTCGACGTTAAACCGAACGTTCAGCGAACGATTTAACGTTAAGTTAAACGTTTGGCGAACGTTCAAAGAACGTTTTTGTTAAGGATTTAACGTTAAGGATAAGCGTTTAGCGAACGTTCAAGGAACGTTTTCTGCAAACGTTCGAGAACGTTAGGTTAACGTTCTAATCCGAACCTATCATGGTTTGCCAAGTGCGAACTTTGGACGTAATTCGAACGTTCGTTTCGACGTTAAACCGAACGTTCAGCGAACGATTTAACGTTAAGTTAAACGTTTGGCGAACGTTCAAAGAACGTTTTTGTGCTACTGGGGTCCTTCCTAAAATATTCTGTCCTCCCTTTCTAAAACAGTATTTTGACAGAAAAATATAGGCAATTGCCTATGTGCCAGGTGCCAACAATATTCGTGAATGGTGCTCAGAGATCGGCAGAAATGGATGGGGGGGGGGGTCAAATTGAATGTCTCTTGCCTGCGGTATCTTCTCCATGGTAAGATATCCTGTTCTCACTTACTGCCGATCTCTCCGCACCCTTCACGAATTCCGTAGACAATGGCCCATGTTTCGTAAAAACACGGTTTTTGTGCATTCTCGTGACGTTTTTGTGAGAAACGTCAGTGGTAACATGAAATGTGAACACGCCAAAAGGAAGCTTAGAAGACGGGGAAGTTTTTGTGATACACCGAAAATCTGTTGAGAAAGCTGTTTGGGTACAGCGACTTTTCGTAAAACAGACAAATTTTAGAGGACACGTAAATTTATGGAAAAAATGCCAGATTTCTGGGTGTTGACGATTATTTCAAGCAATAAAATGGACACTATCCTAAAGGAAATGTTCCGTAGTTTCTGAAAATGGCATCACTTTTTGGTTTTCGTGCGATATAAGCCGAGAAATTGCGGATTTTTTGAAGCAAGCTTTGGTTACTTTTTTAAACACAAAAAAAATCATAACTCCGGAACGGATGGACGTAAGACACTTCCGAAGGTACCATTTTACTCCACTTTTGACGTAGTTTTACCCAAAAAATTTTGTCACACTTATACGGATCCACCCTGTATATATACATATGTATGGCCCCTCGCTTGTTAGCACGATCACGGTCGCAATTTTTGACTTAGGGCAACCAAATTTGGTCTAAAAATCAATAGCGTGAATATCTCGGACGAGTTCGTGATCCAGATGAATCAGTCCACGGGAACGTGTGAAAGAGGGGTTTGAATTAGTTGAAAATTCGCTACCGCACGGCTGTTGCTGCAATTGCCCCCAAAATTGACACAAAATTATGTGTGTTATTCAAAACATCAGGTGTGTTTAGAATGTGAGCCTTTTGTTTTTAACGGCCTGGAACTTTTTAACACTTCGGACTTTGGGTAAGACTTGTCTTGGACCATGTGGTTGTTTTCTCATATTTTTGTTATTTTTTCATATTTTTGTTATTTAAATTAGTAATTATGTGTAATTGTTGCAATGTTCAGAGCCCTGAGGATGCTAGGAGCATAGCGAAACGTAGGCGAAAATAAATAATTGAAGACTTCGACGGGTGTTTTTGGCTTTTTCTTCATAACTACAACTATATTAAAAATTATTAACTTTCATCAGTCATCACGGAAAACCCGAAGAACTAGTAGTCGACAATGGAAACGAATTTAATGCTAGTTTAGTTCAAGAATTCCAAAGTTGAAAAACTCAACTCCTTTCACGGCTGTTTTTATGGTAGACAAATTCTTCCCTCCTCTTTTTTTTTTAACGTTGACAGCCAATTGTTTTTTCATTTTGAGTTGTGTTGCAAGAGTCGTGCATGCTGAAGAGGGGTTCTGGATAGGGCCCGAAATGCATTCAAAATAAAATAACAATTGGCTGTCAACGTTAAAAAAAAAAGAGGAGGCAAGAATTAGTTCAAGAATTTTTAGCGCTGCATAAATTAAAATTCATTTCACTAGTAAGCAGAATCCCACGTCTAATTCACCAGACGATTTCACTCTCGATTTCACATTTATAGATTTTATCCGAATAATGACCAATAGCGATGAATTTAAAAGTAGTAGCATTACCGAAAAAATGAAGTATGCGATATTGACTTACAACAATAGCATTCATAGTACCACTAAGTTGACTCCTTACGAAATTTTAAATGGTTACATAGGAAAGGAAAACCCTTTGGCAATGGATTTAGATCAACGATTGACTAATTTATACGTTAACGACCATAAAGAAAAGGCCAAACAGCTATATGAAATCATTAACTCGAGGCAGGAAACAACGAAGCGACAAACAATTGATGAAGCCAATGAAAAACGTGAAGATTTACCAGAAATTCCGAAACAAGTATATGTCGAAACTAAGCAGATTCAAGACAAATCAAAAATCTACTATAACTTCAATTGACAAATAATTGAAAACCGCTCAAATTTCTCCTCGATATCATAATACACGTTAAAAAATCCACACATCAAACATTTTAAGACCAAGGAAACTCGATCAACCCACCATTGAAAAACAATTAAGGAAATTGTCAAGACGAAAGTCTCCCGCAAAATGAAACCATCAAGAACGGATTATATCTTGTTCTGACAGGGCAAGACTTTCTCAATTTAAAAGGTAATAATTGGTTATATGACTGAATATTAATCATTATTTAGAAATAATCAACAATAGAAGCAAAAATCACCCGAATTAACCAAAAACGTATGCATTTAATACATTCTTTTATATTTCTTACTCCCAAGGGGGAGACAAGCTGCCCAACCTATCCTCCAGCTCTTCGGAGTCCGCACTACCACGAGGGAGGTCACCAGCAAGAACAAAGCCCCACGGCGAAGCCTTTCCCGGGGACGGGCGTCTAGGAGCCGGCAAAGAGAGATGGCCATGGCGGCGGCCGCGGCCCAGACGGCTCGGAAGCCAACTCGACCGCCACGACTCGACAGTGTCATTGGGAGGCCAACCCCCCAAAAGGAAGGAAATGCGGGACGAGCCATCACGGTCGCACCAACGGTAGGCTGGATGCCATCAATCGTAGGCACCGCTACCGCTCCTCGATCGACGAATACGCCTCATCCCCTCCGAGGACCGCCCCCACCGGAGCCAGCAGGGACAGCCACAGCCGAAATCAGGCTGCCACTGAGGACCACTCTATTCCGCCTCGTCCAACCGGAGCCCAAGCGAATCGAGGTAATTGAAGAGCACATCTACTTCACCTTCAGAGGACAAGATCCCTTCCACCGCGTTTACCTCCCGGCGGAGGGATTCCTCCTCGGAGGCTTGCTAGCGGTAGCACGAATAAAGGTAGAGGGCGAACAACTCGTCCTCACGGCGCCCCGACCCCCCCCCCCCTCCCCGGCAGTAAGGACATCAAGGACCACCACGGACGACTCCGAGAAGAAACGATCGAATTTCTGTTACTTGTAATTTAGAAGAAATTAAGGGCTTCAGACCGCTTCTTACAGGCTTATTTTGTTCCAGGTCCGAACTCTCATATCGTTAGGAGGATATTCTTCTAAAAACTCTGTCGCAAGAATGATGAGGTTTATTCTGAGAGATGCACTCGCCTCCAAATTTAACTGTTCGGGAAAAACTCCCAAGCTTGGCTTCAAGGCCACAAAAATGTGTTCGATTGTTCTCGGAAAATACTTATACTCCATTAGAAAATTATCCGCGAATCAGGTGGTATTTATTCCATGTTGATCATTTTCAGCTGCTTTCCGTCAATTAAAAAAGGACGAGAAGCTAAAGACGGCCGAAGACGACATAAAAGACTGGTTAAAGGCGGCTCCAAATCGATGTAAGAATACCGCCCCAAATGAGGATGGGGACCTCCCCTCCTGGTAATGAGGAGGCCAATTAATTTATTTTTAGACTGAAATGATTGTTTGTATTTACATATATGTATTTTTAGTTCACTTCTATTCTAGCCATTAATTTTTTGTTCCTCATTTTATTACTTGCTACTTTTTTTATTTTACTTACTTTGATGTATTTCAATTTAGGACTTAATTAATGGTTAAGAAATTTAATATTTTACTGTTCAAGTCATTTTTTAAAGTCACGTTTCCAAAGTGCGTATCGACTGGTTAAAGGTAAAAGGTTGTAACCCTCAAATTTTTGAAAAGTGCGTTTTCTACGCTATTTCCTAGTTGCCACTCTCCCGGAGGTACTGGCAAAAGGTTGTAAGCCGGTCAAAAAGGGGCGGCAAGATACAATACTGAAATATTTTTAAATAATGTATTACTTATTAGTTATAGAATTTCCTCTGGGCATCCTCGTATACCATATATTGAGCATTCTCAGATACAGAAATCAACTATTTCCATTAATCATGTAAGAATTCAAGACTTTGGCCCGTATTCAGAAACCAACCTTAACTTTTACATCTCCTTTAAGCGCTTCATAACGGATGACACATTTTTATAAACCATCACATTTTTCAACTCCTTTAGTTAAGGCTTTGTAAAGGTGGGGTTCTGAATGCGGCCCTTTGAGTCAATACCATCAGTATTTCCTATATGGCAACCAACGTTAGATCATCCTATCGTACCTTTGCAAAACTATGATTATATTCATTCGCTTATTATCCCGTTTTACTTTATTTACATCTTTCATAAATACACCAGCGCTCATGTGACGTTTAAGTGAAACGACCTCCTGGGGTATCCTTCAATTTTCAATTGGATTTACTTCAATAATTTTCTTTCTCGCTACCACAATAAACAAAACAAGGCAAGTGACACCGGTCAGATGCAAGGTAAGTAAAGTAAGGAGGTAGCGCCGTAACTGAAAAAGGTGGGAGTGCCGCGTCATCCAGATGGACCTGCCTTCAATGTTCTCAAAAAGGAGGTAGCGCCGTTACTGACTGATGCTCCTGCCCTCATTTCTTGATTTCATGATGATTTCATTAATGATTTTCTTCATTGCTATTGTATCGAGACTCTTTCATCGAAAATGTCGAAATATGTTCCATGCACAGCTAGTAAACTCAGAGTCAAATATTGAAACGGCACCTCAAAATATTCCTTCGACTTTTATTGTAACCCCAGATTCTTCGCAAACAACGCGTTCAGTTTTTCAACTTCCGCTTAATGTTCGCTCTTAAGGTGGGAGGAGTTATATCTGTCAAACCGCTTAATAAGCTATAAAAAATAAATATTGCATTGCATCCTGATATCAGTTGAAACTTTAGATATGCGGTCACAGATGAAGTTGTCCGAAATAACAGTCATGGGCTTATCCACAATGACCATTACACCACTTCAAAAGGTGAAATAAAAAGGTGTTGTCTCCCAACGAACACAACTCTGAGCACCTTCACCAAGTCTTCTCCATTCTCCACAAACACGGTCTCACGCTCAACCTGAAGAAAAGTGTTCTGGGCCAACCCACCGTCAAATTCCTTGGATATCAAGTGAACGCCAAAGGTATACAACCGCTGGAAGAAAAAGTCCCTGCGATTCTCGAAATGCCACAACCTAAAGCTATCAAGGATCTCCGACGCTTCCTAGGAATGGTAAACTTCTACCGCAAAAACATTCCAAACGCCGCCGAGATACAAAAACCTCTCAACGAGTTGCTACACGGCGCCAAGGAAAATGATCGCACACCGATTCCATGGTCTCCAACGACAGTACAAGCCTGGGAACAAACTAAGCACACTCTGGCAAACGCAACTAAGCTTAATCACCCAGCGGACCATCTTCCTCTCTTCCTGCAGTGCGACGCAAGCTCCTCAGCTCTGGGAGCTGTCCTCCAACAGAAAAACGGCAGCGAATTTCAGCCACTCGGATTTTTCTCACGTGCACACAGTAAAGCACAAACCGTCTACAGCACTTACGACAGGGAACTGCTCGCCAGCTACGAAGCAAAATTTTACGATTCTAACGGATCAGAAACCCCTGATGCACGCCATGCATCAAAGTGCGACAAATAAATGCCCCAGACGGACGAGACAGCTAAATTACATCTCTCAATTCACCACCGATATCAGGTACAGCCCCGGCGAAACCAACACCGTGGCTGACACCTTATCTCGAGTCGAAGAAATTCAAATACCTACCGATTTCGAAAAACTAGCAGCTGCTCAGAAGGAAGAGCCCACACTCAAACGACTCGAGGAAAGAGGGAATCTCAAACTCACCCGAATTACAGTTCCAGGGACTACTATCGCACTAACATGTGAAACTTCAACGGGAACTCCCCGACCATATCTCCCACCTGATTTCCGACGGCCTGCGTTCGACGAACTCCACAACTTAAGCCACCCAGGCATACGGGCAACACGCCTACTCGTCACTCAACGATTCTTTTGGCCGGAAATTCAAAAAGATGTGGGAAGTCGCAGTGTACCAGTATCACTGGACAGAGTCAAGCCAGCATTTCCCCCACACCCTCACACGGTCACCAGTCAACGAGGGCTGTATAACAAAAAACGAGACTCCGAGTTCAGAGGATCATCTCACTCCAACTCAGAAAACTTCACCCTCAACTCCACGCCAAACTCCAACATCGAGCCATTATGGCACGCCGACATCCTCATCATCTTCATCGACAAATACGTCACAAGGAACTTCAAGTTCAAAAGCAACACCAACCGCGACACGCAGTGGTCGAATTGTCAAACCACCCGTGCGATCTACTTTCTCAGAGACCCCTACAAGGCCTCCGCCTTAACGATCCACTAAGGTACGCATTGTTGAAAAGCTGTTCCTCACACGCTATGTAAATACTAATTTTTTTGCAATGTTCACAACTCATACACAATATGCTGTATAAAAGCCAGATTAATATTTTTTTTTTGTGTAAGAAAAATCTTGGGGGGAGATCTGTTACGACTTGTAAAAACCAAATTCAAATATACCGCAAAAAAAAGATAACCTATCAGAGAACCTCCTGTAACGGAAAACAACATCGATTCAAGCACCAGCGCTCCAACCCACAAGTTCTCGAACTGCTAGAGATGCCAAGCTACGCATCCTCACCTGGAGCCACTTCCGTTATTCTGTTATCACTCCTTATCACTGTTTAACACCGGGACTTTAAAAATCATGTTAAAACTTTCTTTCGAACTGCATGTACATATATATTTACTGTGTTCTCATTGAAGTGTAAATATGTTCTCATCGAATTGAGTGTACGTAGATACTAAGACAACCCCCCAAGAACGCATAATAAAACAGATCACTTCCAATACGATCTCGCTTTCTTCTCTTTAGCTCTTTCCGACCTACCAAGGCTCGTACCCGTGAAAGGTCCTCCTAACCTCGCTTCGGCTTCAAAGTGCTCGTACCACTTTGGCCACTCCCTGAGGAAGAAAAGGCTCGTAACCTTTTCATCCTGTACCTTCAAGCTACTGCTCGGCGGGCTCGTACCCCGTCGGTAGTAGTTTTCCTGTCGTACCCGATCACGCATTCTAAATATAGTCGAGACCTTGTGATCGAGGGATAAAAACCAATAACCTCGACAGCGGGGAACCGCTCATTACACTTGTCGGCCGTTTTTAAGCAGCTCAAAGGTGTTCTTGCACGTACTAACGGATTTTAAAGCTGTAGAACCATACAAGAATGAAATTGTCAAAAATTACGTGTCTCGATGGCTGAAGGACAGCCACTCTCGTGTCAATAACAAGGTTAAAAAAGATAAAAAACAAATTATCAATTCCGACTAACGCACACCGGCCAGTAAACAAAAAAGAAAAAGTTTCTCGCCCTCAGAATTATGTACCCAACAGCTCCATTTTTTGCGATTTCCCACATCTTTTTGAATTTCCGGCCAAAAGAATCGTTGAGTGACGAGTAGGCGTGTTGCCCGTATGCCTGGGTGGCTTAAGTTGTGGAGTTCGTCGAACGCAGGCCGTCGGAAATCAGGTGGGAGATATGGTCGGGGAGTTCCCGTTGAAGTTTCACATGTTAGTGCGATAGTAGTCCCTGGAACTGTAATTCGGGTGAGTTTGAGATTCCCTCTTTCCTCGAGTCGTTTGAGTGTGGGCTCTTCCTTCTGAGCAGCGGCTAGTTTTTCGAAATCGGTAGGTATTTGAATTTCTTCGACTCGAGATATGGTGTCAGCCACGGTGTTGGTTTCGCCGGGGCTGTACCTGATATCGGTGGTGAATTGAGAGATGTAATTTAGCTGTCTCGTCCGTCTGGGGCATTTATTTGTCGCACTTTGATGCATGGCGTGCATCAGGGGTTTCTGATCCGTTAGAATCGTAAAATTTCGGCCTTCGAGCAGTGGTTGAAAGTACCTAGCTGCTTCGTAGCTGGCGAGCAGTTCCCTGTCGTAAGTGCTGTAGACGGTTTGTGCTTTACTGTGTGCACGTGAGAAAAATCCGAGTGGCTGAAATTCGCTGCCGTTTTTCTGTTGGAGGACAGCTCACAGAGCTGAGGAGCTTGCGTCGCACTGCAGGAAGAGAGGAAGATGGTCCGCTGGGTGATTAAGCTTAGTTGCGTTTGCCAGAGTGTGCTTAGTTTGTTCCCAGGCTTGTACTGTCGTTGGAGACCATGGAATCGGTGTGCGATCATTTTCCTTGGCGCCGTGTAGCAACTCGTTGAGAGGTTTTTGTATCTCGGCGGCGTTTGGAATGTTTTTGCGGTAGAAGTTTACCATTCCTAGGAAGCGTCGGAGATCCTTGATAGCTTTAGGTTGTGGCATTTCGAGAATCGCACGGACTTTTTCTTCCAGCGGTTGTATACCTTTGGCGTTCACTTGATATCCAAGGAATTTGACGGTGGGTTGGCCCAGAACACTTTTCTTCAGGTTGAGCGTGAGACCGTGTTTGTGGAGAATGGAGAAGACTTGGTGAAGGTGCTCAGAGTTGTGTTCGTTGGGAGACAACACCTTTTTATTTCACCTTTTGAAGTGGTGTAATGGTCATTGTGGGTAAGCCCATGACTGTTATTTCGGACAACTTCATCTGTGACCGCATATCTAAAGTTTCAACTGATATCAGGATGCAATGCAATGTTTATTTTTTATAGCTTATTAAGCGGTTTGACAGATATAACTCCTCCCACCTTAAGAGCGAACATTAAGCGGAAGTTGAAAAACTGAACGCGTTGTTTGCGAAGAATCTGGGGTTACATTAAAAGTCGAAGGAATATTTTGAGGTGCCGTTTCAATATTTGACTCTGAGTTTACTAGCTGTGCATGGAACATATTTCGACATTTTCGATGAAAGAGTCTCGATACAATAGCAATGAAGAAAATGATTAGTATTGACATCTTTCATAAATACAGCAGCGCTCTTGCCGAGCTAATTATGAACTAACAATCTGGGGTAACATCTGACCCAAGGATAGTAAAGAAAGGAGGTAGCGCCGTAACAGATAGGCGAGGGGGATTTCCCCCCAAATGTCGCGTCACTCAGATGGACCCCCCACTATGTCATCCAAACGTGATTGATGGTTGATTGAGGCTCGAAGCATTGCAGAAAATTATTCCTTTATTTTTCTCGGGCAACAACATTATGATAACGACTGATATTAGTCTTGTTTAGTTTTATTGAAGAACTCATGGGAAAGTGTTTATTTTTCTTTTAAATAATTGGTTCGTTGGCATTCAAAGTTCAAATTTATGTACAACAGAGAAGCAACTATGCCAAGGCGCTAATTCGACGCTATTTGAACAAAACAAAATAACTGATATTGGCGAAGACTCATTCTCGTAAGTCAGTGGTTAGACATTTCTGCAGCACTTGCAGCAGCCATGCATGATAAATGTAAATTCTAATCGTGTTTGTGGTTTTTGTTCCTTTGATTCACCAGTAGCAATTTGACGGAAGTGATACGTTTTTGGTCATCACGAATATAGACTTGTTTTACGTCCCGTGTACGGTATGAGTGTCTTCACGCAGGAATAATTTAGGTGATAAATATTTTCTGAAGCACAAATCGTACAAAGGATGGTTTCATCAGAAGAAATGAGCCCCAAAAAGTTAAAGATAAAAGCGTCGATCTGGCCATAGTAAGTTTACCATGAATATTGTTTTCTTGTACTCAGAAATACTAACCGTAGGAACCATGGATAGGTGAACCCCTAAATGGTACATAGTTCCAAAGCCTACCTGAGAACTCACTCGGAGCCGTTTGGAAATCACGTTTTCCCATTAAAACGGATCAGCGTTCGGGGTTGAACCCAATAATGAAATATGAAATTGTATCAAAGGTCCTATTTCAGTTTCGATCTCACTGTCAGACCAAGGTTCAGCTCAATATTTTTTATTTTCTTGAACCAGGTTACCCACTCCCAGCAATTGAAGGCCGCCTCTGCATAATGCTAGAAATTGGCGTGTTCGGATTCTAAATGGCCATTACGATTGCATGATGGTTGGGAAAGACTTATGGCCCTCTTGGGTGTTTCCATGTTTGCGGTAGAAGATAGCATAAGGTAACAGTCTCAGGATGGATGGTGTGCGAGCATACTGGTGTGAAGCGTCCGGTAAATATTGAAAATCTCTTCGCAATGTTATTTCACCTATGTTCCAGTGGTAGGAGAACTTGGTCAAATGGCTCCAGTAAGAGATTTTGCCTACGGTTGTGGAAATCAACGGTTGTTGTGGATGAAGACGAATCACGTCTTCAGTGCCTTAGATGCTCAGTGAATACCTTAATTCTTTGCTGATGGGAATAAAAATAAGGTGAAATTCAACCATGGTGCATTGTAAACCCACCCTTCTCCATAACGGACGTAAAGACAAGATTTTTCACGTGATAAAGCATTGGGAAATGAATATTACATTTTCCACTACTAGCGGGTCCTGACACCCGTGAGCAATGGAAAAGTTTAAGCCCCCTGATTTAAATTACTGGTTTTCAATCTAAAATTACTTTTTTCTAAGGGAAAATGTCAGTGAAATCAGTTTAAAAAGACATACAAAATCTCCGATGACCAGTTTTTGTGCTATCACAGTAAATCAATGTCATCTCAGGGAAGAACACGCCCAGAAAAATGTTTTCGGCATCTGCGCGTGTGATATTCCAGTTTCTCTCACCACAAAATTCATAATATAGATTTCACATGCGTCGTAAATCAGAGAGCAGCCGGTGGGATCTTTGAAAATTCATCTACTAAATGAAACGGATTCTTTACTACAATTTCCCGTTCCATTTTGTCGAATGAACCCCCTGTAGTAAAGTGACCCTGACTCAAAAACCTGTTCTTCAAATTGGGGTTTTTTCGGCTTTCCCGATTTTTCCATTTACCAAAACTGTGACCATAAATTAAGCTACATCTTCCCACAATTGCAAGCTTTGATCGATGGCATCTGTAAACGGTTTCCTGACGTTGAAACTATTAATATCAGTTCCTAAAACGTACGAACTCTCTTCAATAGCATGGATTTGAAAAAATGTACAAAATAAAAACTATCATAGCAATAAGTGAAAGTAAAACCAAGATGTACGTATGTTTATAGGAGCCGAAAGATTGGCATAAATTGAACTCCAGACTGACACCAAAAATAACGATATCAACATTTAATTAATAATTTTTTTCATTTTTTTAATAAGTTTTCGATCGCCTTTTAATGTCGATAGTCTTTTAGTGGCTTTCACCTCAGCCCTTTTCATATTTAAAAATTTTATTCTTAGTAATACCCTTAGTCGGCAAAACGATTTCACCAATTCTAGTGGTACCTCCAGATTTTTTTTTGATATATAGTTCACACAGTTTTTCACGACACTTTTTTGAGAGTTGAACGAATCTCCGTGAAACTTGGTGAAATAATGTTCCATTTTGTGAACTCGTGAGATCCATTCGGGTGACGGCTCCATCAGTCCCCCGAATGAAATGCTTTGCAGCCACGACGGAATACAATAAGTGTGACTATCAGTTTCTTTTAAAAATGTGTGTTGTCCCAGTTCAGGAAAGGATTTTGAATGTTTCTTCGCGAGATAGCCTGTAAATGAAAAATTATAAAGTGAACTGCGTGCAGGGGCGTAACCTGAAATTATCGAGGGTGGGGTGAAACCGAATATCCATGATGAGAGGGGAGGAAAGGGGTTACATCATCACACGTGTGCTCCCACCGATCACCACCCCCTTCCATAGACACGCGCCTGACTAAATGAAACGTCCAAGCATATATTTTCAAATACCAGCTATATATTCGAGACCGTCCGTCTCTCTGGCGTCTCGGGTGGACCCGTTGCTCGAACTGGCTGAGCTAGTCTCATCTTCGTACTCAAATTCAAGTTCGAGAGATTCAGACTCTACGGCGTCTTTGGGAACTGGTACTTTAGCTATCTTTAATGCCACTGTGAAAAGGTAATCGCCACTCTCTGATTCGGGTAACTCGACATTTGAGCACGACTGAATCATACCCGGATTTTTGCCCAACAGAATCTGGCGAATTCTTTGGATGGCGTTGAGAGGTGCAGGGTGATCATGCAACCCCCCTTTCGCTCGGATCTAAAAACAATTCAGAATGGTTATATGTAACTACCTTTACTCATAATTATATCAACATTTTTACCTGAGAAAAGAAATTTTCAAGACAATCTTGGTTCAGCCGATGAGTCAAAATGTACGTAATTTTGTACTTCTCCTTCAGGTGAGCGAAAAGCCGCTTCAAAGAATTAATTGACATGAGGATGGCTTTTTGAAATACTTGTAAAGTATTTTTTCCAATGCAGAGCATGTCTTCGATAGTGTTTTTCATGTTTTCCAAAGTCTCCATTTGAATAGCACTGGCAACGAACGGCCGTTTTGTTGGTATTGATGCCGTCGGTGTGTATGAATTCATGATATCAAACCAATTGTTAATTAGTTTAATGAAGTCACTAGTCCTTCAGACGTCATCTTGATTTTCCTCTGGCAAATAGTGAAGAAGAGCATTCGCTGTGCTGTTCGAAAGCAGTTGTGACGCTAATCTCACGTTCTGCCTTTTCGTTTTTTCACAATCGACGTGTAATTGAGTGAGCTTGTAGCATGAAGTTATCTCATTGACATTACTTTCAACCAGATTCTTTATCAAGTCCTTTTTTATTTCTCCGTCTTTTGTCGAAAACCCCGTGTCAAGAAACCAATTTCTCAATAGCTTGAGCAAATGAGGGGCATCGGCAAATACGAAAATTGGTTCGCCTGTGACTGGATGCGGCCATAAAGTAGAGTCAATGCTGACATTCAGCTCTTTCCACAGTCCTTGGTTTCCTCCTCCACAGTCGGATACGCAAGCCACGACGTTGTATTCGATAACATGGAGTTTTCTTATGACGTCGTTCAATATGTTGACCGTGATTTTTTGGTCGAACGCAATATAAATTGGCTGCTTCCAATTTCCGACTAATCCTCTGGCCATAATAACTTGCATATACGAGTGAGGTCCGACCACGTCATCATTTTTTTGGTCATATTCGTACATTGAAGCAACCTTGACTTCATCGAAACTCAGCACTGTCACCTTCTGGATCGAGTTGAATGCCTTCCCCGAAGCATCCATCCCTTTCAGAACGTCGCTTAGAACACCTTGCTGCAAATCGATGTGGACTGCCCAGTGCTGCAAGGTCGATATTCCCGGGAGAGGATAGTGCAGCTTATTTCTTAGGAACAAATAGCTTCTCTTGCTCAAATACCTGAGTGTGAAGGCACGGGACAATTCTTCTTGGGTCCATCGAGCTCTGTTTTTTTTTTTTTCATTGCAATCTTAATTTGATTGATTGTCAAGAAATCATTGAATGCCTCACTAGCCTTTTTTTCGAAACTAGTAGTGGCCTTCTGCAATTCGACTCGTAATTCACCTTCTTTGAACTCCTGAGCTTTCAATTTTTCTCGTAGATCCTTCGTTTCCCTGGTTAAAATGTCAACCTGACTCTTCAACTGGCAAATTTCTCCTTCCGATGACAGCTGGCATTCACGTGTCAACATCAATTCATCCAATAGCTTTTTATTGACATTTCTTTCAGTTAGCAGTTCCTGGGTTAAGCCTTCAACCTGGCTTTTCAATAGGCGAATTTCTCTGTCGGATGACAACTGACCCGGCTGTTCTGTGTCCTGTGTGTTTTCTGACAAATGTATAATCTCTTTTCTCTTGGTTAGGTGAGAACTGTCACTCTCCATCAATCCATCCAATAACTGTTTTGAATTATTTCGTTCAGCTAGCAGTTGCTCGTCGGCATGTTCGCATGCCGTCGATGAGCTTAGTGTCTCTGGTAACAGCAACGAAGGAATCGCTAGGGGGAAAAAAAAATACACTAAATGTAGTTTTCGGCTTATAAAAGTTCAAAGGCAATGAATGTGTAATTATAATACAATTTATAATTATGAAAATTGTATTATAATTATTTTTTGTTTTTAATATTTAAATCACCATCTTTTTTCAACTTCTTTGGGTATCCACCCATTAATGAGACCTTCATTTGGTCCTCAAAATCGTCAGGGCTGAAGTGCCTGCTGCAAATTCGCTTGCCGTCTGGGGTGAAAGGGACCCTCCTGGTGCACCGTTTTACCCATTCTTTTCTCAAACTTGGGTCCTTTGGAAAAGTGAAGAACATTATATGTTCTCCAGCAGAGTTGGGACTAGTTAACTAAAAAATCAGTTGAACTAAATCCGAAACTAAGAACTAATTTAGTTGAACTAAACGGAACTGATTTTGGAACTAAATTAGTTGTAGTTGGAATGCAAAAACTAATTTTGAAACTAAATTAGTTATTAGTTGAACAGGTAAAACTAAAACTAAATTAGTTTCGAAATTAGTTTCACACTTCAACTAAAACTATTAGTTTAGTTTTTAGTTCAACTAAAAACTAATAAATTTGTAAATTATTATGGGCTTGTGTGGGGGAGTCGGAGAATAACACACAGGTATGTTACACAGGTAATCAGTTCGGGGGAAAAAATTGATTTCGCTTATGCTTTGCCACTTTCCGTTTCAATATGCGTAGATCATATTGCTTCCGAGTCTACCTAAGGTAGCGGAAGCATTGTTTTCACTTTTCAAGGATGAAAAAAAAAAGTCCTCCAAAATCAAAATTTCCACTCGAGTTTTACGTTTTAGACCTTCCTGAACAATTTTGGTTCCGTGTCTGTCTGTCTGTCTGTCATAGCTTGCAACGGGCAAAACTATACGAAGTTACAGTCCGATTTTGATGAAATTTTCAGGGATTGTGCGGGTTGGCGTGCAGATGGTCCCCTATGAGTTTCAGCACCCCCGGATTGATAGTATCCTCTGCGCATGCGGAAACGTGAAATCCTTGCAACAGCCATAACGTCAACAATATACATCCGAATTTGATGAAATTTTCAGGGATTGTGCGGGTTGGCGTGCAGAGGGTCCCCTATCAATTTCGTCGAAATCGTACAAGGGGGAGGGGGTGAAAATAGGGGTTGAATTCTCAAACAAATAAGCGGTGCGTCACGCCGCTTTTTTGTTTTAGAAAATGCAGTAAAATATGTTAACAAAAAAAGCGAGGAAGCACTGTGCTATAATCATTAGCAGACGTTTTTGTTTTCTGCCAATTTTCGAGTTGGGTAAACCACAAGTAGGTATCGATTAATGGGTTGAGAGAGGAGATGAGATGAAAGAGTAGTAAACAAAATTACTGGAATTTGTCTGTTTCCTAGAAGTGTGAACAGACAAAATAATGAGAAAAAACATAACAATGATATAGAAATAGAACTAATACAAATAAACGTAGGTAACTCATGAAAAATGAAAAAAAAAAGGAAAGAAAAAATTGCCACGAATATTGGAAAACGAAAATATATTGAACTTGAACCATTTCAGAAGAAATGTTAATTAATATGAGGGGAAAAAAATTATATGGAGACGAAAACGAAAGTGCCACGATTGTTTACTTCGGCAAATTTGCTTTTAGAATGACGCGCATTTCAAAGTTTTTGTCCGATAGGCGGTTGGCTTTAGCTGAGTTTGTCATCGTAGCAAAAGAGAAAAGTCGTTCCACTGGGGCAGAAGATGGGAGAGCGGTGTTGCTCCTGAAGAAAACTCGTTTGATTGCAGGATACTTTTCGAGACTGTCATACTCCCTCGACGGGTCAACAAAGTATTTGCAAATCTGCGTATCTGCTTGAGCTTCTGTGTTTTCCGCCACTGAAAGTAATTCATCATTGTCTTGAAAATCCAAGTAGTCCATGTACTTGGGGGTGACAAGTCTTTTCTCCTGTTGGGACGGAGCTGGAGCAACAGTCGACCGATGAATCTCCTCCATAACCGCCGATTTGAAGAAGAGGAGCAATTTTACGTGGTGTTCCGATTCGACGCTACTAAGCCACTTTTTTTTGAAGAGGGGATTAGCGAAAGTAGCTATTGCCGCTACCTGTGCCGCTGATGAGTTGAAATCAAAATAGTCACCAAACCTTGTTTCCACGCTCGTGATGTAAATCTGTATCAGTGGTGAGCAATACTGCCAAAAGGGATGCTTTGGTTGCTTTCCTTCACTAAGCATCCTCTTAAGTTTGTTCCGAAGAGCTAATAAAAGTGGTAGTAGAGCACCGAAGAACATTTTGTCCTCGCCTTGGAGTACGTCCAGTAGGAGGGCTACAGGTTCACTACACGTGACGTATTCGGATATGTATGCGAAGTCTTTTTCATTCAACTTGTGTTTTGCTTTTAGCAGCCGGTACAGCTGTGGGCATTTATCGGAAATTTCCAGAATTTGCTTCAATGAATCATATAAGGAGTTCCATCTAGTGGTTCCTGGCCGTGAAAGAGTGTGTCCTAGTACTTCTTGTAGAATTTCGGCTGATTTGGGTCTACTGGCGAAATTCCAAAGATTATTACATTTTTCAAGGACTTGTTTGTGTATTTCTTCCAACGATTTGTGCTTCTTATAGCCTTTAGCCACATCACTCGAAGCGCACAGATGCAAAAGGTGCGAAGAACAGCGCTGGTGATTGGGAAGATACACATCAACTTCTTCGTAAAATTTTCGCGTTGAAAATTTTTTACTGGGTGCTGGTGCAGGGCCTGCAGGATTATTGCCGTCGCTGTCTGTGTCTTCGGGTTCGGAGTCTGACTCGCTGACTGGCCCCATCGAATCAATCAGATCCCGAGATTCAGGTTCGAAGTCGTGAGGGATCGTTTCTTTATCATCAGGTTGCGTTATGACTTTGGCCTCAACTCCGAATGTCTTGAACGCCTTGATGAAGTTTGAAGCGTTGTCCGTGACAGTGGCTGTTATTTTTCGGGGGGTGAGACCAAATTCCGAGTGAATCTCTTGAAGGAGCAATGCGATTCGTTCATACGTGTGACTGTTTTTGAACCTTCTACACGCCAGAGCGGCTGATTTCCTCTCATAATTTGCAGTTAACCAGTGGACAGTCACACCTAGAAAACTCCTTTTCCGGCCAGACCATACATCCGCTGTGGTACAAACGAAGTCCACATCATATAACGCTTTACGTAAGTTGTCATTATTATTCTCGAATAACTGTTCAACTTTCCCCGTGATAGTTTTTCGAGACGGAACTTTGAGCCCAAGATTGTCAATCCCTATTGACTTCAACAGATCAATGAAGGACTCATTCTCAACAACGCGAAAAGGCACCATGGAATGAACGATAAATCGTGCAATTTTAGCGTCGAATTCTGCTTGACTAATTTTTACAGGTTTCTCAGACTGCCTAATCTTCTTCCCTCTGCTGTTTTCCGATGGTTTATCATCAGTACCATTTTTCACTTCGGCCAAGTAGTTTTTGTATTCTTCGTACGCTTCAGGACCGTGTTTCTTTCTCAGATGCAAAATGAAATTTGATGAAGAGAATCTGTGACCTTTCACCAGAAAGACTGGCTCACATTTTTTGCAATGAGCTACCACTAAATCTCCATTGCTTTGCTTTTTGTCGATTTCAAAAAACCTACCATCAAAAATGGTTAATGATGGGCGCTTCCTGGTCCCTGAGGCCTGGCTTGATGTCCTTAGCTGCGACTGTGAACTATCCTCTTCGTCATTTTGTGGTTCAACATTCTCTTCACTCGCCAAATCAATTTCAAGCGTCCTACGATACAGAGATAGATCGGAATATGACGTGTCCATATCCATAACCATAGAATCTTGAGGGTCACCAATCTTCACACCACTGCACCAACGCGAAATACATACTGCTGTGGAAGACGATAATAAAGTCGACGGTAATAAAGAAATTTATAAAACAAGTTTTACCAAGACCTTTGCGCTTTTCCTTTACTTTTCTTTCCTTTCCTTCCCTCTCCCTTTTCATTTTTTAGAAAAGCTAATCGTAATGTCGAGTCAACACATTCCTTTTATTTCTCTTTTTATTTTATATGAAGCACTTCAACTGACTGAAGCAACGTGTGAACAAAGGTTTATTCAAAATCGAAGTGGGTTCAAAGTATGGGTACGTTGAAAAAAACGTCTGCTAATGATTATAGCACAGTGCTTCCTCGCTTTTTTTGTTAACATATTTTACTGTTTTCTAAAACAAAAAAGCGGCGTGACGCACCGCTGATTTGTTTGAGAATTCAACCCCTATTTTCACCCCCTCCCCCTTGTACGATTTTGACGAAATTGATAGGGGACCCTCTGCACGCCAACCCGCACAATCCCTGAAAATTTCATCAAATTCGGATGTATATTGTTGAAGTTATGGCTGTTGCAAGGATTTCACGTTTGCGCATGCGCAGAGGATACTATCAATCCGGGGGTGCTGAAACTCATAGGGGACTATCTGCAGCCCAATCCGAACAATCCCTGAAAATTTCATCAAATTCGGATGTATATTGTTGACGTTATGGCTGTTGCATGGATTTCACGTTTCCGCATGCGCAGAGGATACTATCAATCCGGGGGTGCTGAAACTCATAGGGGACCATCTGCACGCCAACCCGCACAATCCCTGAAAATTT
This sequence comes from Corythucha ciliata, assembly GCA_038030265.1. Classification (NCBI taxonomy): domain Eukaryota; kingdom Metazoa; phylum Arthropoda; class Insecta; order Hemiptera; family Tingidae; genus Corythucha; species Corythucha ciliata. Next base: position 22,911,353 of record CM075941.1, on the reverse strand, counting down.
CATCAAAATCGGACTGTAACTTCGTATAGTTTTGCCCGTTGCAAGCTATGACAGACAGACAGACAGACACGGAACCAAAATTGTTCAGGAAGGTCTAAAACGTAAAACTCGAGTGGAAATTTTGATTTTGGAGGACTTTTTTTTTTCATCCTTGAAAAGTGAAAACAATGCTTCCGCTACCTTAGGTAGACTCGGAAGCAAAATTAGTTTTTAGTTTAACTAAAAACTAAACTAATAGTTTTAGTTGCGACTGAAAACTAATTCCGGAACTAATTTAGTTTTAGTTTGTACAATCCAACTAAGAACTAAATTAGTTCTGGCCTTGAGTTTCGAGGTCGAACTAAAACTATTAGTTTAGTTTGAGAAATCAATGAAACTAAACTAAAGTAGTTTTAGTTTTAGTTTTTAGTTGAAACTTAGTTTTTACCCAACTCTGTTCTCCAGCAGCTTTGGCAGCTTTGTAGTAACTCTTGCATGTAGCTACGCTGCATACAGCATCCCCCGGCATCTGTAATTAATGTTTATCGTTCAATTTTGTAAAATTAACAGTTTTTATACGGTAATACCAAAAAAACTGGGAGAAAGGGGATAAGTGTGACAGACGCTTATCCTGGATATTTTTGTTTGAACGGTCAGAAACTAAGTTAATGGACTTTTTAAACAAAATGTCCAGATGTACATGATCCATATCATAATGTAAAATAAATTGGTTTTATTGATTTTTACGTTCCATTGTGGTTCAACTGTAATTATCAGCCACTCCATTTTTCTCTTTGCGACGGAAATAATGGATGATTTGAGCTTGTGGAAATCATGGCATGGTTAACTGCATTTATAATGAGCATTTTTGAAATTTCATCATATGAAAAATGGTGGAAAGAAAACGCACTGGTGAATTTCCAAGAAATCGCCTACATAATTAGGTATGTACTTGGAATTCTGTGCTCTACGCAAAAATAATCCCTTTTCAGAATTAAAATTGGACCCCGGATTCGAAATAAACTGAGTAATACATCAGGGACATTAAGCCTTGAAAAATCAAATATCAGAAGCTGTTGAGTTTCGGAACATAGCGTTAAAATGTTTTCGCTTGTGAATTTAATTTCACCAAATTTTCATGGTCACACTTATCCTATTCCAGGCTGTAAACCCGCCGGAAGTCTTAAACAAAGAAATACAAAATACTTACTTAAATTATTTAATGTCCCCGTGATTAAGCCAAAAAAAGTTTTTAAACAGTGAACGCAAAAAATTGCAACAATATTCGGAAGTCACACTAGGCTCTTAAACGGTTTTATTATGCGAGCATCTGTGATAGTTGAAACTTTGAGGAACCCTCGCAGAAATTCATTTTATTTTATTGGAGTCTCAGCTTTGACAGTTCAGAAATGAAGTCGGTTTTCCATCAATGAAAAAAAAAAAAAAAAAAAAAAAAAAAAAAAAAAAAAAAAAAGAGGGCAGGAGCATCAGTCAGTAACGGCGCTACCTCCTTTTTGAGAACATTGAAGGCAGGTCCATCTGGATGACGCGGCTCTCCCACCTTTTTCAGTTACGGCGCTACCTCCTTACTTTACTTACCTTGCATCTGACCGGTGTCACTTGCCTTGTTTTGTTTATTGTGGTAGCGAGAAAGAAAATTATTGAAGTAAATCCAATTGAAAATTGAAGGATACCCCAGGAGGTCGTTTCACTTAAACGTCACATGAGCGCTGGTGTATTTATGAAAGATGTAAATAAAGTAAAACGGGATAATAAGCGAATGAATATAATCATAGTTTTGCAAAGGTACGATAGGATGATCTAACGTTGGTTGCCATATAGGAAATACTGATGGTATTGACTCAAAGGGCCGCATTCAGAACCCCACCTTTACAAAGCCTTAACTAAAGGAGTTGAAAAATGTGATGGTTTATAAAAATGTGTCATCCGTTATGAAGCGCTTAAAGGAGATGTAAAAGTTAAGGTTGGTTTCTGAATACGGGCCAAAGTCTTGAATTCTTACATGATTAATGGAAATAGTTGATTTCTGTATCTGAGAATGCTCAATATATGGTATACGAGGATGCCCAGAGGAAATTCTATAACTAATAAGTAATACATTATTTAAAAATATTTCAGTATTGTATCTTGCCGCCCCTTTTTGACCGGCTTACAACCTTTTGCCAGTACCTCCGGGAGAGTGGCAACTAGGAAATAGCGTAGAAAACGCACTTTTCAAAAATTTGAGGGTTACAACCTTTTACCTTTAACCAGTCGATACGCACTTTGGAAACGTGACTTTAAAAAATGACTTGAACAGTAAAATATTAAATTTCTTAACCATTAATTAAGTCCTAAATTGAAATACATCAAAGTAAGTAAAATAAAAAAAGTAGCAAGTAATAAAATGAGGAACAAAAAATTAATGGCTAGAATAGAAGTGAACTAAAAATACATATATGTAAATACAAACAATCATTTCAGTCTAAAAATAAATTAATTGGCCTCCTCATTACCAGGAGGGGAGGTCCCCATCCTCATTTGGGGCGGTATTCTTACATCGATTTGGAGCCGCCTTTAACCAGTCTTTTATGTCGTCTTCGGCCGTCTTTAGCTTCTCGTCCTTTTTTAATTGACGGAAAGCAGCTGAAAATGATCAACATGGAATAAATACCACCTGATTCGCGGATAATTTTCTAATGGAGTATAAGTATTTTCCGAGAACAATCGAACACATTTTTGTGGCCTTGAAGCCAAGCTTGGGAGTTTTTCCCGAACAGTTAAATTTGGAGGCGAGTGCATCTCTCAGAATAAACCTCATCATTCTTGCGACAGAGTTTTTAGAAGAATATCCTCCTAACGATATGAGAGTTCGGACCTGGAACAAAATAAGCCTGTAAGAAGCGGTCTGAAGCCCTTAATTTCTTCTAAATTACAAGTAACAGAAATTCGATCGTTTCTTCTCGGAGTCGTCCGTGGTGGTCCTTGATGTCCTTACTGCCGGGGAGGGGGGGGGGGTCGGGGCGCCGTGAGGACGAGTTGTTCGCCCTCTACCTTTATTCGTGCTACCGCTAGCAAGCCTCCGAGGAGGAATCCCTCCGCCGGGAGGTAAACGCGGTGGAAGGGATCTTGTCCTCTGAAGGTGAAGTAGATGTGCTCTTCAATTACCTCGATTCGCTTGGGCTCCGGTTGGACGAGGCGGAATAGAGTGGTCCTCAGTGGCAGCCTGATTTCGGCTGTGGCTGTCCCTGCTGGCTCCGGTGGGGGCGGTCCTCGGAGGGGATGAGGCGTATTCGTCGATCGAGGAGCGGTAGCGGTGCCTACGATTGATGGCATCCAGCCTACCGTTGGTGCGACCGTGATGGCTCGTCCCGCATTTCCTTCCTTTTGGGGGGTTGGCCTCCCAATGACACTGTCGAGTCGTGGCGGTCGAGTTGGCTTCCGAGCCGTCTGGGCCGCGGCCGCCGCCATGGCCATCTCTCTTTGCCGGCTCCTAGACGCCCGTCCCCGGGAAAGGCTTCGCCGTGGGGCTTTGTTCTTGCTGGTGACCTCCCTCGTGGTAGTGCGGACTCCGAAGAGCTGGAGGATAGGTTGGGCAGCTTGTCTCCCCCTTGGGAGTAAGAAATATAAAAGAATGTATTAAATGCATACGTTTTTGGTTAATTCGGGTGATTTTTGCTTCTATTGTTGATTATTTCTAAATAATGATTAATATTCAGTCATATAACCAATTATTACCTTTTAAATTGAGAAAGTCTTGCCCTGTCAGAACAAGATATAATCCGTTCTTGATGGTTTCATTTTGCGGGAGACTTTCGTCTTGACAATTTCCTTAATTGTTTTTCAATGGTGGGTTGATCGAGTTTCCTTGGTCTTAAAATGTTTGATGTGTGGATTTTTTAACGTGTATTATGATATCGAGGAGAAATTTGAGCGGTTTTCAATTATTTGTCAATTGAAGTTATAGTAGATTTTTGATTTGTCTTGTTTGGAGGGAAGAATTTGTCTACCATAAAAACAGCCGTGAAAGGAGTTGAGTTTTTCAACTTTGGAATTCTTGAACTAAACTAGCATTAAATTCGTTTCCATTGTCGACTACTGCGACAATGTGCGAGTGAATGTAGAGATACCTAGAGCAATAGTAGTACAACTTTTTCGCCGAGCTCTCGCCTTGCTCCAAGCTTCTCATCCCGGTGTGCCGGAAGTACTCAACTCTCTCCTCTCTCGGTTCTCCACCTTCTTTGCATTATACAATTTTTATTTTTATTATTATTATTAATAAGGATATGTGTGACAAAAATTTTTGGGTAAAACTACGTTAAAAGTGAAGTAAAATAGTACCTTCGGAAGTGTCCTACGTCGATCCGTTCCGGAGTTATGATTTTTTTGTGTGTTCAAAAAAGTAACCAATGCTTGCTTCAAAAAATCCGCGATTTCTCAACGTTCATCGCACCAAATCCAAAAAACGATGCCATTTTCAGAAACTACTGAACATTTCCTTTTGGATAAAGGCCATTTTATTGCTTTGAAACAATCGTCAACACCCAGAAATCTGGAATTTTTTCCATAAATTTACGTGACGTCCAAAATTTGTCCGAGTAACGTCAGTGGTTATGTATACAAGGGTTTTTATATGCCCCCAAGCATAGAAGTCCAGAGAGTTGAGGTCTGGTGGCCATGCAACAGGGCCTCCTCTCCCGATCCATTTATTGCCATACGCCTCGTCGAGGTAACCACAAGCTAGTCTGCTGTAATGAGGAGGGGCTCCGCCATGCATAAACCACATTCTTGCACGAGAAAAAATATCCGAGATGGAAGGTGATGTCAAAATACCATAATGATGCTGACACCATGCGCCAACTTTTCTGAAAAAAGGTCATCTTGGAAACCACTTGTTGCTGAGAAAATCGACTTCAAAACCTAGTCAGCATTGGTAACATTAAAAGCAATTTCAAGTTTGACTCTTATTTTATCAGCAGGAGTAGGCGACATTGAAGCAAATAACACTGAACGGCGTCGAAAAAAGTCTGGCCTTTCTAACGGTGTCATCAGATTTGACGTGCCTCACCTGGTTGCTAAGGTACGGATGATTTTCTTCAAGAAAACAAGGTCATTTTGAAAACTACTAAATTCGTGAATATCTCGGAAACTATTAGGAACAGGACTAGGGTCAATATGACTTTTTTTGACGCATTTGTGACGCAGAATCACCATCCCAAATATTGACATCCATTTCAGAAACACCCTCTATGTAGATTGTAAGACGATACTGACTTCGGTAAATTTCTATTTGCTCATAGAATTAGAAAAGCTGTAAATAATTTGTGCCTTCATGTGACGTTAATTGATAACGTTGTTTTTAAAATTGTGTTAGAATCTAAAGCCGGATACACACATGCGGTACTTGCCAAGAAACGAGCAACACATTTTTGAAATTTTCAGCTGGTTGGTTTGTAGACAATTGCTAGAAATTGATTGAATATTTGGCAAGTTACTTGGCAAGTACCGCATGTGTGTATCCGGCTTAAGATGATTAAATTTCTACTTGTTGATAGGATTAGAAAATCTGTAGATAGTTTTGTCCAAGTTATGATTATCATTGAGTCGTTGTCAACAGTGAGGTTGGTTGATTTTTCTTTCCGGGAAACAAATTCTTCTCTCCTTTCTTTCCGGCCTTCGCTCTTTAGTGACAATGGATAAGAAAAAGAATTCTAAATCTTGTTTTGTGCCACAATGTAAAAACAATACTTTTTCCCTCCGGATAAGTTGTTTATTGTTTTACAAAAAGTCGCTGTACCAAACGGCTTGCTCTACAGAAATTCGACGTAACACAAAAACTTCTCCGTCTTCTAAGCTTCCTTTTGGTGTGATCAAATTTCATGTTACCACTGACGTTACTCGGACAAATTTTGGACGTCACGTAAATTTATGGAAAAAATTCCAGATTTCTGGGTGTTGACGATTGTTTCAAAGCAATAAAATGGCCTTTATCCAAAAGGAAATGTTCAGTAGTTTCTGAAAATGGCATCGTTTTTTGGATTTGGTGCGATGAACGTTGAGAAATCGCGGATTTTTTGAAGCAAGCATTGGTTACTTTTTTGAACACACAAAAAAATCATAACTCCGGAACGGATCGACGTAGGACACTTCCGAAGGTACTATTTTACTTCACTTTTAACGTAGTTTTACCCAAAAATTTTTGTCACACATATCCTTATTAATAATAATAATAAAAATAAAAATTGTATAATGCAAAGAAGGTGGAGAACCGAGAGAGGAGAGAGTTGAGTACTTCCGGCACACCGGGATGAGAAGCTTGGAGCAAGGCGAGAGCTCGGCGAAAAAGTTGTACTACTATTGCTCTAGGTATCTCTACATTCACTCGCACTTGGATGGTATTTTTTTTTTTTTTTTTTTTTTTTTTTTTTTTTTTTTTTTTTTTTTTTTTTTTAGACTAATTTTTCAAGCATTCGCTTTCCAGATCTGACCATTTTACAAAGAAGACGACAGGGCGAACTTCTCGGCTAAAAGGGACAAAGAAGATACATTTTTATTGCACCAGTCATATCATACTGAATGTGATGGAAGATGGATTGATCACAGGAACTTTTTATGAAAATCAATACGGGCAATGACAAATCAATAGCTCACCTCTGTTCCTGAATCAAATAAGAAAGAAATAGCAAGTCTTCTCAAGATTGGTGTGCCTTCTCAACGAATATTACAGATAATGTTGTATACTAGAACAGTCGGCATTACGTCTACCTCATAAAGGTGGCAAATCCGGGCCTTTTATTCGATTCCAAAGGAAATATTTTTTCAGGACATTCGTAGAAACGTAGATTGAGATGCCCACCTTGAAACAGGATATCTGGTTACTCGCAAAGGCATGTAGTACGGCCAAAAATTAAAACGAAAAAGTGTACATAGTTAGTCGTGACGTAAATAGTTATGTGACCTACTTTGTAAGCCCACGTTCTTTTATTTCATCAATTAATTTGGGTTCTGTTCCTTTTTTTATTAGTAGTCGTTTAATAATTGACCGTTCAATCTAGTTTGAAAGCCCACAATCTTTTATTGCATCAATATTATTTTATACTTAAATAATTTCCCCAGAATCCCAATTAAAAAAAAAAAAAAAAATCTAATATCTATAAATTCTTAAAACCCAGGACTAGAAGAATAGGAATGCGCTCCAGGGAGATAATCTCTAACTACCCGTAAGCTCCCAACACCTACCCATAGCCAGATCTACCGACCCTTTTCCCTCCCACCAGAGCAGAGCCTTCCGTTGGAGTGGGGGTGCCAGTATATATTGAGCTGGCAAGAGACACAAAGTCAATTGCCCTCCAGTAGGCACTAGTGGTGGGTAGGGACAACAATTTGCTGTATCAGGTTGAACCTGATACTGATACTTGAAAGTACCTGATACTTTTAACTGATACTTTTTGTATCAGGTACCTCTTCGAACGAACCCACGTGGTCATGCCGTATCAGGTAGAACTTATAAGAGTAGGTTCAATCATGTACCTGTTAACTCTTAACTCTAGCTCACTGACACTAATAGCTAATTATTATGTTATTACCCCGAGTAAAACTATATAAATGAAAGGCTAACTTGAAAAAAAAAAGTTTTATTTCTCTTCATATTTTCATCGTAATGTGAAGTGATAATGATAAGTTAAAATTCCTCAATAATGTCAACGCAATCAATATTTCAATGACTTCGGAACTGCACGGGCTGTAGTTCTATAAACAAAATTCCTGATCTTCCCTTCTCACCAAATGCATTTACATTAAGAAAAAACAAAAAATAAACTTACAAATTAAATTAGCCTGGTTGAAGCACTTGACTTAGGTTGGGCGGTAGGCCCCCCTGGCGTGGCGAGACGAGCAGAGAAAAAAACATACCGAGTACGCGTGAACGGTGAAGTATCAGTTTCGGCCAGCCATGATAGGTAGTGGGAGGAGAACAGGATGAAACAAAGGAGGTACCGGGCGTTGGAACCGGGTATTTCTCACTGAAACTGATACTCGTTCGAGGTTGATACTTCTTGATACCATACCAAGATGCCGTAGCAGTTCGTTCGGCCCCACAGCGGCAAGGCTTTAAGCGTAGGTACGCATACGCGCTCCCGACGAGAGAACAAAAATATGAAGTTCGCAACTAATGAAAAGCCAATTGTGGTTTTAACAAGACTTTATATTTTATTTAAATGCATCCGGCTTCTTAGAAAAGCCATGCCTGTTTTAAGGAGGTATCAAGCGAGAGAACAAAACGAAATAACAAATAGAAGAAACAAAATTCTTTTTAATGTAAAATTGGAAGAAGTTGAAGGTGCGAAACATATACAATATCCCCTGGAAAATCAATAATCTCTGCAAGGAATAATGCATCTATTTATTAAATATTATTTTGGTTCAATTAAACATTAGAAATAAGTAATTTAGCACTCCAAAGTGAACGGTTGTGGTCTTCGTATTATTTGTAATGAAATAGAATTTTGACGGTAGTGACCCAACTTTTTTTTTCAATGAGGGGATAACAATTAACAATGAAAAAGAATCATCATCAATGCTCTGATGATACACTATTTTAATTAACATTCAGAACAAAATTAATTAAATCATGAGTGAAGGGGGTGAGTAAGTGAGCGAACTTCCCATTTCTTTACTTTCTTCCCAATTCTCATTTTATTCAACGGTGTCATCACTTTACATTTCGCGGAACCAAGAAAACACTTTTGTCTTGCCACCCTTTCCCTCTTTTTTACTCTCTGCCTGGCCATTCGACTTTGCCACTTCGAATTAATGCTCCGAAAAATTTTGCTAACATCGAATTTTTTGAAAAGTAGAGGACCCATAGTTTTTTAAATTCATTTCGCCTTTAGAATTCGGACCTCTACTACTGTCGAGCGAAGTGTCGTTGAGTGAAGTGATCGTTATTTTTACCGCTTTTTCATTTTTAATCCGTATAAACTCTGCCTGTTAACTCGTTATTTTTTCGTGATTTTCCTTTTTTTAGTGATCGTGATTTTTGTTTACCGCACCCTCAGTGCATCTCCCATCGTCGTTTTATTCGGTAGTTTTCGTTTTCGGTTTGTGAAGTTCAAATTTTGGTCTCAAAATGGGAAGCAGAAAGACTTCGATAGTGTGGAACTATTTTGATTTGGACAAAAATGACAGAAATGTGGCTACGTGCAATATCTGTAAGGCAAAATTTACATACAAAAACTCGTCCACTAACTTGAAAAAACATGTTAACCGGAAACATTCAACCGTTTCGCTAACGCCACAGATCCAATCTCGACCAAAAATACCACCGCGGAATGTGCCAATGGATGTCGAAGATTCCGTCATTGAGCAAAATGATATCCGAGTCGGGGTCGAGCGAGGGACATCTCAGGCAACAGCAGGACTTTCCGACGGGGAGACCAATATTTGTGATCCTGGTCCTAGTACGTCGAGCAGCGCCTCCAAGACGTTGACCCAACAACCGATATCACAGTTTGTTGGGGAAAAACTGTCAATTTCGGCCAAAAAAAGAATCGATAAAACATTTATCAAATTGTTTTATAAGGACTTCCAGCCCTTCTCAGTCGTCGAAGATGAAGGGTTTATACAATTCGTTCACGAGCTGAACCCGGCCTACACGTTACCAACGCGAAAGACGATATCACAGTCATTGGTTCCAGCAGCGTTCGAAGAAAGTATGTGTCACCTAAAATCTGTCTACAGCAGCGGGAAAGTCGTTTCGGTTGCGTTGACGACCGACTGTTGGACGTCTCGGAATACCGAGAGTTTCATGGCCGTCACGGCTCATTTCGTGAACAAAGACTTTAAACTTGTTTCGAATGTGTTGGAGTGTTTTCCATTTTCTGAATGCCATACCGCTATTAATTTGGCACGCGAGCTCAAGCGAGTGGCAGTCGAATGGGGTATCGAGTGGAAGATAGCCTTGTGCGTGACCGACAACACGGCAAATATAACTAAAGCCGTGAAAGACGAACTGAAATGGAAACATTTTGGCTGCGTCGCTCATACAATAAATTTACTGGCGAGATCCGCACTTGAAATACCGGAAGTGACGACACCTTTGAAAAAAATGAAAACTATCATAGCGTATTTTAAGCACAGCGCAAACTCGACAAAATTGCTCCGGGACATGCAAGCCCAAATGGGACTGCTCCCGAAAAAATTAATTCAGGACGTCCCCACCCGATGGAATTCGACTTTTGACATGATTAACAGGGTGTCCTTATCAGACACCCATCCAACAGGACAGGCGTCGTCAGGCACCCATCCAACAGGACAGGTGTTCTGGTCAGACACCCATCCAACAGGACAGGTGCCCTGGTCAGACACCCATCCAACAGGACAGGTGTACTGGTCTGACACCCGTCCAACCAGTAAGATTTGGATTGTTCTTGAACTAATTGGTTGAACTTGCCCTTTAAAAGATTCATCGAGCTGGAGGACCCGCTTCGAGCAGCCATGTCCTTGATAAAAAGTTCGGACCTGGAAATTTTGTCTCTCGAGGAGTGGAGTCTGGCTTCAGAGGTGATGTCGATTCTTCGGCCTCTGAAAGCCGTCACTGAGGCGCTTAGTGGCGAAACTTACATGCGGGCTCTAGCGTAATCGTCATTTCTGGAGGACTCATAGCAGCGTACGAAAAGTTGGCCGAACAGTCCTTCAAGTGTCCCGCTTCGACGAAACTGTTAAAAAATATTATTGAAGGTGAGCCAAGATATTATAGGGTCGTTTCAAAATGACCGAGCCAACTGCTGCTAATCACTTGGAATAGTTGATCCGGCCAGTTTGTTTTAACTGATAGGAATGCACTAATGCTTACAATTTCGTAGGGCTTAAATCTCGACTTGGGAATGTTGAGTCGAGCAACACATTCGTGGTCTCCACTTTTCTCGACCCCCGATTTAAAATCATCGCCTTTTCCGACGAAACAAAAGCGGAGAGTACCAAGAAGTTGGTGATTTCGTTGGTCTCCGACTTGATCAAGTCGGAGAGTAGCGAAGCTAACGAGAGCTCGTCGTCGTCGATCGCGGTGGGCTGAATTCGACAAAAAGGCTGCCGCTTACAAACCCGTTGGCACTCACCACTCCCGGGCCATTACCGAGGTTCAGCGGTACGTCGAGGAACCCATCCTAGACAGGACCAAAGACCCTCCCAAATGGTGGAAAGGAAGAGAATATAACTTTCCATACCTCCACAAAATTGTGAGACTAAAAATGTGCGTCGTTTGCACGTCAGTCCCTAGCGAGAGGGTGTTCTCGAAAACCGGCGAGTTACTGAGCTCTCGAAGTGCCCTTTCCGCCGAGAAAGTCAAGAAGCTGATTTTTCTTAAGTACAATGCTTGATTCTTTGTCTAAATGAAACGTTTGAAAACAAAGAAATATTAAATATCCTTCGTTACAGAGTGTGAACCATGGTGGTTTCATTTACTGACTTTTAGAACTGATAATTCGTCGTCTAAACATGAGTCGTAGTCGATAAAAGCAATTACCGTTCTTCACAAAAAAATGCAGGCAGGCATCACTCCAGTCCGAATCCATTCATTAACCCTAACTCAAAACTCATTGAGTGATCCCGTGCTCTCGAACAAAATAATATAATAAGAATTCCACTTTGAACTCTTGATTTGGACTATTTGGTATTTGAAGTTTGGTTGGATTGGAAACCCGTAAAAAGGTAATGTGGAAAGAAATGGGAAAGGGGCAGACGATGGGTGGGAAATAAAATGAAGGACAGGAGGGAATTCGACAGATTTATTTTTATTTAGTATTTATCACTTTTGTTTGTATTTTATTCCGTGTAAAATTTCACCGAGAAATTGAGAAAGACTGCATTTAAATTTTAAAATTCCTATATAAAGCCATCAAATATCAGTTTCGTATTTTTAACTTACAAGCCAGCACAGGATAGGAAAAAAGGGAAGCGCAACAGTTGCTACCGTTCTATAGTCTATACGCAGTACGAAAGCGAAACTTCGGAGTTTGGAACTGATACTCGAGTGAGGTTGATACTTCACTTGAACTTGACACCCGAGCGAGGTTGATACTCATATTCTCTTCCTATTGGTGGAAATGTATCAAGAACCAAGAAGAAACTTTCAGCCTCTCCATCCCTTCTCTTACGTGTCCCACACGACTGCCCAGTTTCTCTTTCTTTCTTATGAAATCATCGTCAATTCGTCAGAGCATTGACAAACTCATGATACGCTCTTCACCCGGTAGGTGGGAGCTCCGCCCGTTCCGTCGGGGTAGAATTTGCCAGTGGCGGTTTTCAGGCTGAGGCATGTGAGGCATTGCCTCATTATGAAAATGTGAAGAAAATTATGTAAAATAAAAGTTAACTTTTTATTTTAAAATCCTTCTAACAGATCGTTTTTTGCCTCTAGATCGAAGAAGAAAAATTGTTTTTAATTGCAAATTAGACGACCCTTGTCTTAGGACTTTTCAAGGGATTACTCCCCCCTCACCGCACCACCCTAGTCACCATGCAGTGAATTCGAGGAAGTGGGGAGGCTGAAAATAAAGAATTAAACTTAAATTAAATTATACTAAATTAAATTAAATTAAATTAAGTTATTGAATTAACTTAAATTAAGAATTAAATTATTGGGTGGGGGGTTAACGCCTATCGCCTCACCAGTATTTGAGGCCCAGAACCGCCACTGGAATTTGCCTGTCTTGTTTTGAATTCACTTAGTCAACGCCGCAAGGTTCGGGTCTCGACAAGAACCCTCTTCGTATTTTCCAGGTTGATACAAAAAGTATCAGTTCCTTTTCGCGAGTATCAATTGATACTACCCGGTACATGAAAGTATCAGTTACAAAGTATCAGATTGATACTGACTTACACACCCCTAGTAGGCACCACGGTTCGGTTTTGTTAGCAACCACGGCGTGCGCGTTGTATTGCATACGTATTACGCGCTCGACACGAAGAACGAAAACTCAGTTCCATACTTCCTGCGGCCATGGAAAAAGTTAAACTTTAAATTGTTCCATAGTACGGGAAAAAGAGAATTAAGTAAGGAAAAAGAAATGGCACATAAAGTTTTGTGTCGATCGTCTCAAGCGACTGTACAAACGCCTTCTAATAGTTCTTCGTTCTCGATTATCTGTTCTTCGTTCAATATATTATTCATTTTTCTTACAAAACTGTGTTTAAACCTTCTTTTTGCAACCCCCAACCTGAGCAATCCCCACAAAAAAGGTTCGGTGAACCACGTTACACAGCAAATCAAAGAAAAATGCTACTGAAATTCCCGACAAAAATATGTTTCGACAGCTCTCACGATTTAAATGCATATGGGTTAACCACAGTTCCCGTAATTGACGACCACAAAGAGGGCTACCCAGCAGCTTTCATGTTCACCAACCGTTGTGACACCCACATTCACGAGGTCATGTTCAGAGAAATTTTAAAAACGGTCGGAAAAAGTGAGTGCTCGGTTTTTATGACCGATATAACCGAGACGTTCTACGGAGCCTGGAGAAATGTCATGGGTGAGGTACCCCATCGGCTGTATTGTTGCACGTGGCACACTCTAAGAAAATATGGCTAAAAACCCGGTTAGAATTCAATTTTTTCTCCGCTTGGATCGATTCAACCGGAGATTTATTAATACAACCGGATAATTCAAATAAAAAATTTCCGGTTAGTTGCACAATGAATCTCCGGTTAGTTATACAATGCACCTCCGGTTAGTTCCGCAATCCATCTCCGGTTAGCTGTGCAATGCACCTCCGGTTCGTTATGAAATGCATCTCCGGTTAGTTGGTGCAATGCATCTCCGATTAGTTGTGCAATGAATCTCCGGTTGTCCATCCAACCGGAGAGAAATGTATTAATTCTACGGAGACTTGTCAATAACAATACAGTTGCTTTTCACCGGAAACTCATTCCATATGAACTGTTGTACATCCGGTGACAATTTTGCTCTTCCGCTTAGTTATAACAGGAGTCACAAAAAGTCTGTTCCAACAAGGTGTTTGAAACTTGTTCGGAGCAGAGTTTCCATAAGACCAGCCAATAAAATTCAAATTGATTTCATTTTTTTGGTGGGTCTATAGCAACTCAGCTCCAAAATGCTCCAAACACTTTGGTGGAACAGACCTATTGTAACTCCTGTTATTCCAAACCTGAGGAACAAAATTCTCACCTGGTGTAGAACAGTTTATAGGAAATGAGTCTACGGTAGCCGGAGTAAATCGGCCAGGTTCTTAGCTGTAATATCAGACGAATTAAATAGAAAAAAATGTATTTCCTGTCGGCATATAATTTACACTGAATACACACAAAAAAGTATAAAGAAACCCCAAAGTACTCATTAAGAATATATTATTATACATTATAGATATCACATAAAAGGAGCTTGCATTTACATATTGATATACGTAGTACAAAGAGCCGAAATAGGGGAGACATTTCGAAAACTTGTCTCACAAATGCTATGGGAGGATGCTATGGGTTTGTAACATAAAAGGAATCGAATGAATTGACAAAATTAGGCACCAAGCACACACGCACGACACGTTGGAACTCCGACGAAAAAAAGACTGAGTGATGATGAGGAAGGGCTCGGAACTAATAGGAAACAATGGCGCCACTGGGCAATATCTCTGATTTCAACCGGAGAGCAAACCAATCTCACCGTATTCCGACACAGTCTCAACAGGATTCAATAAATTCAACCGGTATACAAATGACATCTAACATGAGACGAAACCCCGAACACGTTGTAACTGGATGGAAGTCAACTTCCACACCGGAGGATAATTGAGGTCTATAACCGGAGAGAAATTGAAGTCTAGCCGGAGAGATTACTCATGGGCTAATGGAACGAACTGGTTTTTGCAGCTGGTACATTATTATAATAATAATACATTAACGGCTTTTTTGTAGACTCATGCCTGCTTACTATTGGATAACACGTTAAAATAAATGAAGAAACTGGAGATTTCCTTCCCTACGGTAGAATAACATTCAAGTATCCGTTTCAATTTTTTGACTGCTCCAAAATTCGTGTCATTTCATTAAATTTGATTGCCTCATTCATTACCTGTTATGCATTCAGTTTGACTAACCTACCCAGAATATAATTGCATTGTTTTCAACATGGTTGGGTTAGAATTATTTCACATTCGGTTGGATTTGACAGGTCCACGCACCCTTATTTATTTTCCTGTTAAAACCAAAATATCACATTAAGTTGGGTTTAACCGGTTCAGAAAATTTCCTTTTTTTATCCGGTTATGAATAATTACGCTTTCGGTTGGATTTCATAGGTTAACGCAACCACCATTTCATTTCCGGTTACATCCAAATTAACATTCGGTTGCATTCAACTGGTCCATAAAATTGTCAATACTTCTCCGGTCACAAACGATTTCGGATTCGGTTGAATGCAACCGGATCATGCAATTGCCATTTGATATCATGTTGGAATACTTAATGATCCGGTGAGATGAATTACTATCCGTTCATTTTCCCACACAATTTGTTCAATCCAACCGGATTTTTAATTGTAACCGGAGACGCTATTCTAGGATTTCTTAGAGTGCATGTGAAATCGAACCTTTCGAAGGTGAAAAACGTCGAAAAAAGGAAGGAAATAGATACGGTAAGAAAAATTCATTCGTTTTAAAAATCTGTATGAATGTAACGACATCACTAAATGTACATAAACGGATGCTATTGACATCTTTCATAAATACACCAGCGCTCATGTGACGACCAAGTGAAACGACCTCCTAGGGTATCCTTCAATTTTCAATTGGATTTACGTCAATAATTTTCTTTCTCACTACCACAATAAACAAAACAAGGCAAGTGACACCGGTCAGATGTTACCCCAGATCGTTAGTTCATATTAGCTCGGCAAGAGCGCTGCTGTATTTTTGAAAGATTTCAATATTTTCCAGCTTTGCCCAAACCATGTTGACAGAGATGGATAGTGAGAAAGTTGACGTCATTTTTCATGAGGCAATGAGTCAAATGGAGGCCGATGAAGAACAGGAGAGCGTTTGGTCACTATTTCCACAAAACGTATGGGCATTGCTCCAAATTGTGGGCTTACTGCTTCAGGAAATATATCGGTCTCAATACAAACATGCGCTTGGAGCGTCTCCACAGAAACATAAAATATGTACATTCGGGGGGCATGAAACGAAACTCTATTTAGTTTACTAATTAAGTTGCTCTGTTAAAATCTATCCTCTGAATGATTCAGGGAGAGTGGTTATGAGACTGGACAAAACGATCCACTGCTGCTGAATGAACTCCTATGCTCGAGAAAGATCACGATCAGCTCCAGAAAATGCTCATTTCTAGACGGAGCAATCATATTAGGGCAATCATTTCTCGACACACTACGTCCTTGACTATGGAAAACGTTCAAATCACGACCAGAGTCGATGATAAAGAATGGATCGTGCCAGGGCAGAACGCGAATGACTACCTCGTGTCCAAAATCCTGGAGGAAAACTGTGTTCCCTTATCTGTGGCCACTGTAAGGTGTGCGTGCACAGATTTCACTGCACCTGCTCAGACTACACAATGAAAATTACTGTGTGCAAGGTACTAAGGCGTCTAGATGTTGAGTGCGAAAGCATACCGACACCAAGGTTTAATTTTTAAATGCAGTAATACGCTTTTAATTAAAATTTTTAGATGGCTGATGGGGAGTGCCAGTCAGAGTACGGTGTTCCAAGTAACAAAAAAAAACGAGGCGGTGACTTTGTTGAAAGACATGAACTTGACTGGAAAGATTTCGTCGTCGGAAGCGACAAAAAATAACATAAAAAAGGACTTATTGATAATTCAGAACAACATTGAGAAAATAGTGGATGGAGAGATTCTGGACGATATGGCAAAGAGAGTGAGGGCCTTAGTGTCATTGTCAGATTGTGAACCACCGTGCACCTCGTCCGCTTCATCTTCAAGCACTTTTGTACCGGTGGTTACTCGGTCGCACAACCAACCTATCCCGAAGCAAATTACTTTTAGTACTGTGACAAAAAGGAAAGCGTCTAAGAAAGACGTGAACCCAAAAATGCTTAAAAATGGGAAGGTCACTCCATAAGGCACCGATCATGATTACTTTTGTAATATGTAGTAACAAAACAATTGAAAGCAGCTAGTCTTGGTGCAAATAAAAGCATTCGATATCCCATAAAAGGGCGTGATACTGCAATAATTTCTGTTCTGCCTTTATTAGTCAGAATTTTTTTTTGTGAATAATACATTTTTTTATAATATATGAGTATAGCGTGCCTCTACTGTTGTATTGTCATATTTGTTAAAACCTAAACAAAAAATCGTGTAGGTATTTATAACACCGTATCATTTTAATTAATGATTTCTCGTGTTATTTCCCCTGTGGAAACAAATAAGGAACACAGTTTAGAACAATTGTTCGTAATTACGAAAAATTGTTCAAAACCGTCCCCCATATTTATGGGGGGAGGCATTTTATGTGAAAGAACTAAAAGCTTTTTGCATTTGAGCAAAATTCTGCGTGAAGTTCATCACCAGTGTGAAGTGTGAATTTTCCATCCATTCGCTCCATTAACATGTGGGGCCTGATTCACTAACTTTTTTCATCATTGCTTTTTTCAAAAATCATATGTTTTCGTTCAGTTTTCTTATTCAAGCAGACGAAATCTGCGTTGTCCCTGAGAGGTTTTCTCCACAGCCAAGTACATCTTCGGCCTAGGTTGACCCAAAGAGACGTTCTCCATCAGCAAGTCCCCCGTCAACCCCTATAAAAAAATTAAAACAGGTCGGCCGAAGCATCCGATTGAAGATTCTGACGAAAGTGAAGATAGTCTTTCGTCTTTCCAAACTGTTCCTAGAGGGTTCACTCCAACGCGGAAAAGGGCACACGCTCGACGTCAACAAAGGGCCAAACGATTGAGGTGGACTACTAAGATGATCGGCGTGTTGAAAAAAGAATTTGGGAATTACACAGAAAGAGAAAACGTTCCGTCCATGAGTTCCTTAATAACAGTATACCAACGTCTACTGCCGAAGTACCAAGAATTTCGGGCCACTAGCCCTAGAAAAGTCAGAATTGCGGCGAGCAATATCATTCAGAAAAATATAAAAATGAATTAATGCCCGCGAGAAACTTTTTTTAAGAGTCGGCCCTAGATTTAGTTGTTTTTTGTTGGTTTGTTTTCATTTGCAGTTATCTTTTAAATATTTTACTGATTTTTGTTACGTGCTTCAGCCTTTTTATTAAGAGTTTTTATAAATCGTCTTTACGTAATTTTGAATTTTTCAAAATCGTCGAGTTTTTAAAAATCGAAATTAAAATTTTGAAAGAATCGTCCCTATATTTAGTTGTTTTCTTTATTTGCAGTTATCTTTCAAGTATTTTACTGAATTTTTGTTACGTGCTTCAGCCGTTTTATTATGAGTTTTTAAACATCGAGATTATACATTTAAAAGAGTCTCGAGTTGTATGATGGGAGATGACCGATGCTGATTTGACCGGTCAGAACCATATTCCATGAATTATGGCACCATTATGAACTCGTACGATTTTTCTTAATTTTTTCAGGCAATCAAAAAGGTATCGTGCATCAACAGCCCAAGGAAAAATCGTACAGTTACGGCCCCTGCCCCTAATGAATTAACCCTTCTTGGTGTATGTATTTAACAGACCCCTTTTATACCTAAAAATTTTAAATGTTGGGGGGGGGGGGCTTTTTTTTTTACTTTCAAGTAGAGCTCAAATGCATTGGTATACAAACATATACAGGGTGTTTGAGGATTGAGTGGCAATACTAAACCACGTCATAAATTAGGTTTTTGTTGGGTGAGACATGATAACAGATGGTGTATAGTAATGGTGACCGGCTTCACGAAAAATGCGTTTCACTCCCTCCACTTATTCCTACCTCCATGAAAACATATTATCGATTCTCAATTAAATAAACATATGATTGTCACTGAATGATCTAGGGGAAGCCCCCCCCCCCCATAATTAAGCCTGTGTTAGGAAATGTTTTTTCTTTCCTACAGGCTGCAAAACACGTGTTTTGCGGCCTACGACGAGGCTGCAAAATAGCTCATTGCCAGCCGGCGGCTGGCAAAGTACCTTCCATAGAAGCTCCATTAGGTAGCTAGTGAGGCAGTAATTTTATCTTGTAGTGGAAGGTTCTTCTTTCTCGCCCGGATAACAACGATTTCACTTTACTTTTTCGCGCGTTCTCGTTGTGTGTGTTGACTTTTGACCGGTTGCCCCTGCGTTTTCTTATTTTTAGTGCATGCGTTGCGTTCTAAATTTAAATTTGTATTGAGTGGCTCGGACGTGGACCTGGAGACGTCATCTTCCGATGAGGGATCTCAAGTTTGTACCCCTCCTGATGTTGCTTACAAAGCCAAACAAGGATCTTCTTCCTGTGAAATCGAGACAGAAGTACGAGAAGCAGTTCAGATTATTTGAGGAGTGGTGTTCAAGAAATCGTGTTAAACGTCCGAGTGAAAGCGCCGTCCTCGCTTACATGTCAGAACTTTCTGAAGAATTTAAAGCGTCTAGCCTTTGGGGGATTTATTCAATGATTAGGGCCACGTTAAAAGTTAAGAGGGACGTCGACATAAGCAGTTATCACACAGTCACAGCTTTTTTGAAAAAAAACCTCAATTGGCCAAAAGCCTAAAAAGTCGCGAACCTGCGGCTCGTCCGTGCAACACCTCTCGGACCTGCAAACACTCACTTTGCAGCCTAGGTGCACAATATACTATTGTTCTCGTTTTTTCATATGGGAAGTCAGATCCAACTAGAGTACCTTTAAGGGAGAATTGCAGCAGTGACGATTCCTCGACCCCCATCCAATCACCCCTCGTCTACTACTCGTCATACATTTTCTGGCCTTATTTCTGCACTAATTCTGGTTTTTAGAGACTCGTTTTAATCTTGAGAAATTCCGCATATGCAGTAGTTATTTTTTTTTCAAAAAAGTCGAAAAAACCCGTGAAATTACAAGGTGAAAGTTGAAGGCTAATTTAAAATAACTTGTGGGATGAAATTTGAAAAAAGGACTGGAAATTCCGCATATGCAGTGGTTTTCCTGAAGATTAAAACGAGTCCTTAAAAACCAAGATTGGTACAGAAAATTTATGTTGATTAGTCGACGAGGGATGATTGAAGGGGGGTCGAGGAATCTCACTCGTGCAACTCCCCCTTATAACACAGGTACTGCAACATGGATTTCAGCGCCGTATTTAGTCCCTCTGTCGTTAGGATAAACACAATATCATGAATGAAGAAATTGTCATCGTAACATCAAACAAACGCGGAACGCGGTCGAAATAAACAAAAATATTCTACTTGCCAATGAGATCAGGTGACAATTATAATCATATGAGGGATCAAGTACGGCTCCGATTTGCGTGTTGCAGTACTCGTATTTTATAGTGCCTTAATCCAACTAGCTCATTCCTAAAGGACATACGACTTCGTATAGTCAAGAAAGGGCACCGTAACATTGCAATAGCTTATTACTCGAATTATTTGAGGTCACGAACGAGAGAAAGTTGAAATTTACTATTTTTGCACCAACCTTCTCAACTTGAAAGACGTCATTTCTCCTCACCTGGAAGACTTGCCCATGTGCAATTGCGCTCAAATTGTTGCAAATAGATTTTTAAAACGTAGTAAGAGTTGGCTATCAAACGACATGTGACCGACCCTCTGATGTTGCTCCAGCAATGAATTCCACGTCTCAAGGCAATTTGAGAGTCGATTCTAAGGTTTTGATTGAATTTTTTCAAAAGTCAGGATGTTCTTTAACCAAGATCTGGCCAACACGCCCGAAGACCTCAATTTTTTTTTACGTCAAAAAATCAACAAAAATCGTAAGAGTATAAAATGGTGCCACACTTCTATGTTCAGCCATTTCGGACCGGTCAGGTCAGATCAGCTTCGGTCAAGTCCGGTCACGAAACCTCAATTTTCACTAATTATCGAGTTTCGTGATCACTGGAGATCGGATTGCCACCTTTCGTGACCGTAGCATTAAAAGTAACCGCTTCGGTCAACCCCGGTCACGGCTGGTCAATTATTGGCGTTGATTTGGAAGTGGAATCTGCTAGGTGGGCCCCCTAATCACAGACTGGTGGAAAAAACTTTACTATATCAACTTGATTTTTGTAAAATTAATAACTTTTGTAAATTACCTACTAACATGTAAACCCTCCGGGATAAATACATTACGAACTAATATTACTAATATCCTAAATCAGAAAAAAACCTTTGTAAATATAAAAAGGAAACATTACCTCACTAAGTATTCTAGAGGGCTACTCCCCAAATCGGGTCGACAATACGATAACAATCTGACCAAACCCGACACGATATGTTCAATGAGCCAGGTCCAATTTAGAAGGATTTACTCATAAAACGTAATAAACAATTGAAACCAGCTTAGTATATCTTGACAAATTGTGTCTCCCCGATCTCTCTTCTCCTATCTATAAAATTCAATCCCTCCTTTCCTGCACTCCCTGAGGCTAGGTACTCGGGAGTGGTCTAATAACCCGCCATCGCCAGGGACAATAACCCGGATGGTCTTCCCCACCAACATTAAAATTGAAAGAATGTTGTAAATATTAAATATTACTAAGGAGGAGAGATGACCGCCCGTCGCCATCCCTGGGTGTTCACCACCCACTGAAACTGAATGTAACAAGTAGTCAGTAGAGTTGTACGCGAAGCCCAATGCGTTGCGTTTCTAATAAACCGTTTGTGAACCGAGGGATTGTTCTTTTTATTTTTGCGTTGGAACCAATCCTGATTTTACAACAAGTCAGAAGTAGGATTCGAATTCGGTCCGCGAATTACGTTGTCGCGTTTTCTTTTTCTTCCCTTTTCTTTGCGTTGCGAAAAGCGGAAAGTTCAAGTATCGAACATTTTTTTGCGTTGTGCGTTGCGTTTTGCGGATGAACATTTTTATTTTTGCGTGTCGGTTGAGGATCTTTTATTTTTTTTGCATTGCGGGCGTGACAAGTGTCGAATTTTTATTTCTTTGCGATTCGTTGGAGGCACGTGTACAGATTGGAGAGGTTCGCGGGATGATGCCTCTTGGAAGCACATGGTAACGGCCATATTACTTGCTCCTACGTCAGAACGAGTTGCGCAAACGGTGAGTACAAGATTTCGTCATTTTATTCCTCCCAGTGTTACCAACTTTATTCGTGGGAACAGTTTGTTCGGTCGGTGCGACAAACTGCCGACGTTATCTGTTATCACCTTGGAATTATCGCGAATCTGTTATCATTTTTCTGTTATCCGGTGCGTTCCCTTTTCAGTCGTATCGGTTTTGTGATCAGTCTCTTATTCGTTTCATTTTCTATTTTAATAATGGTTTCGAACGAAGTTATTACGGAACTAATTCGTCAGAACGCGTCTTTAATCGAAGTTCTTCGGGAGCGCCGCGAAGAGGTTGTTCGCGATACACCCTCCTCTTCTTCCGCCCCTACCAATAGACCGTTCCTGGTGTTACCAGACATGAACGCGAATATTAAATCCTTTACTGGTCTAGAAAATTCGTTCGAAGCTGAGACATGGCTGTCCGCGTTAAACGGCTTAGCGTCATTGCATGAGTGGCCCGACGCGTGTCGACTAGAGATAGCGCGCGGTAAGATGGTTTCGACGGCACAGACGTGGTTCGCGGGACGCGAGCCTACTTGCTGGAATGAATTTGAATCGGCGTTTAGACGTACGTACCTCCGACAAAAATCGATGCCCCTTTTGTGGAAGGAGTTGATGAACCGGACTCAGCGCCGAGGGGAGCCTGTTGAAACTTATGTGCAGGAGAAGTTGAGTTTATGCAGATCACTGCAGCTCGGCTTTCGGGAGACGAAAGACATGATATTGGATGGTTTGTGGTTGCGGGACCTGGTGCTACACCTCGCGTCGATTGAGCACCATGACGAGGACGAATTACGGGATTCGATCCTGCGTTTCTGTGCGCTCCAGGAAATGCACGCCTTTCGCGCGAAGGAGAGGGACGGTGCGCCGCTGCCCCCTAAAAGGTCGAGTTTCGCCCCCTTGAGGACTCCAGAGGTACGATCATCAAATGGTAGCGCGACCCCCGCATCGAATACGAGACCCGCGTCTGGTGGAGTTCGTTGCTACAACTGTAATGAAAACGGGCATTTTTCTCGAGAGTGTTGGAAACCGCGGAGACCTCTCAAATGCAATCGGTGCCACGCCGACGGGCATTCGGGGAGAACATGCACAGTCATTGGTGCTACGGCTGTATCCCTGATCGCGTCAGTGGAGGAGCCCCAGCCGATAATTAAGCGCGTCACGGTGAATTACTCAACCCGCGAATTACGAGGACAAATCGACAACGGGAGTTCCATTTATACGATAAAAGCGTCTACCGCTACCATGCTGGGACTGCCGGTCGAACCCGACGGGACGGAGATAGTGGCCTTCGGATCGACAATCGTGACTTCACTCGCGCGTACTCGCGACAAGGTTAATCTGACAATCGATTCAGTCGCGGCCCCGGTTATTCTCTTTGTGTGTTCGGACGTGGTTCAGCAGACAGATTTGATCATCGGTCGCTCATGGACCGAGCAGCCGCAAATTTCATACGCGAAAGAGCGAGGATCGCTGACATTCAAGCTTTGCGAGGCGTCCGAGCCGTGGCCGACACACGTAAGTACGCAGCGACGATGTATTAACCTGATATCTGTTGCAGGATCTAAACAAAAGTCCCCCATAACATTGGAGAGTATCCGTGTGCGCCCTGATGTCACGGTCGACCGGAAGACTCAGTTATGTGACCTGATTAATGAATTCCGCGACGCGGTGGCGATTGGCCCGGAAGAGTTGGTTCTACTACGGTCATCGAGACGGAGATAGAAGAGGTTCCCGACAGCCAGCCAGTTAACCAGAAACCCTACCGAGCGAGCCCCATAGAACGAGCGGACATCGCGCGTATCGTCAGTGAGTGGAGGCGACAAGGCTTGGTAACCGATACCCAGTCACCCTATGCCAGCCCAGTACTTTTGGTGGGTAAGAAGGATGGAAGTAAGCGCCTTGTCGTTGATTTCAGGAGATTAAACCAACAAACAAAGACATTAATAGACGATATTGTTGAGCGCCTGGGTGAGGCCTCTTTATTTTAAGTGTTGGATTTGGCGCAGGGCTACTTACAGGTGCCGCTGGCGGAAACGGCGAAGGAGAAGACGGCTTTCATTACACCCGATGAGACCGGGCAGTTCGAGCGCTTGGTCTTTGGTTTGAAGAATGGACCGGCGATTTTCCAGAAGTTAATGAACCGCGCACTGGGAACGTTGCGCAATACTGCGGCCTATTGTTACTTGGACGACGTGATGATTCCATCGAAGGATTGGCCGGAGATGCTAGAACGAGTGCGACTAGTGTTCGAAGCTCTGACACGCGCCCAGTTGACTGTAAACCTTGAGAGAAACCAAGATCTAGATGCCGCGTTTAATCAACTGAAAAATGAATTGTCGAATGAACCTGTTTTGCAGATTTACCGACCAGACGTGCGAACCGAGGTGCATACCGATGCGAGTAAACATGGCCTAGCGGGAATACTTCTACAGGAGGGTACCGACGGCGCCTTGCACCCGGTGCATTTTGTAAGTAAGCGATTAAATGGTGCCGATTCCCACTACCATTCGAGCCGTTTAGAGTTAATGGCTATTGTTGGGACCTTAACGCGTCTGCGATCCATGTGGTTGGGCATGACCTTTACTGTGGTCACCGACTGTGAGGCCCTCATGCATGTACAAACCTCAACCAAGAACCCGCAGTTGGCGAGGTGGTTGGAACTGTTGCAGGAGTTCGAGATGACAATTAGGCATTGTGCCGGTGAGAAAATGCGTCAGGTAGATGCCCTCAGTCGCAATCCGAGCGAGGCTTCCACGGGAGAATACACCATGACCGAGTTGTTGGGAGTACTCTCCTTGACGATGCCATGCGTTCTTAGGTGTGAGATAATAGCCGTTGAACGTAATAAAATGAAATCCAGGTTGAAAATAAGGAAAGAAGTGGACTAGTGGAAAATGAGGAAAGGAAAAATGAGACAGTAGGGGCGTTAAAAGAACGGTTGAAGTGCAAGAAAGATGAATAGACAAAGGAAAAACGGAAAAAAGAACAAAACACAAACGACAGCAAACAGAGCAACGGCCGAGTTATTAATACAGGTTACTCAAGTAGGTTGCAAAGCAACTTGGAGCAAAAACAAGGTGAGGGGGAATAAACACAAGTCACGTGACTGAGGTCATTTTAGAAGGTCCTTGCTTCAATGCGCAAAGGACAAAAATCTCTTCTATACTGCGTTCATCGTAAGAGTGAACGCTCTTGAACCCATTTTCGTTATTTTCACGCAGGCTCCTCCTACTTTTTTTCCCTCTTCGTTGTAACCGGACCTCTCGGTCTGTGCACAACTAATCTAGAAACTAACTTGAGGAGGACTTATGAAGTCTTTTCTTTGTTTCACTTGCTATTAAGCTGTGTTCTGGTGCGTTTGTGTGATTTCCTTTTAGTGCATTTCATTCAAAAAATGCACTATTGGTCTCGCCCTGATGGTCGCACATTTGGGTTGTGATACTTTTTTTTCACGTTTCAGAACCCCTAGAACACGAATCCGAGGTCGGTTCGATTTGATATATATATATATATGGCCCTTTTTTTGTTAGCACGATCACGGTCGCAATTTTTGACTTAGGGCAACCAAATTTGGTCTAAAAATCAATAGCGTGAATATCTCGGATGAGTTCGTGATCCAGATGAATCGGTCCACGGGAACGGTGTAAAAGAGGGGTTTGAATTAGTTGAAAATTCGCTACCGCACGGCTGTTGCTGCAATTGCCCCCAAAATTGACTCGAGTAATGAAAAATGAACGCGCTTTCGTATGAGACCCTAGTGAACCAAATCCGTTGATATGGCAGGGGAGTTCTCGGCGGAGGGGAGCTATTAAATTAACGCTATGCCTTACTGGACCACCCAATTACCAAAAAATTTCATTGACACTGAATTTTGAGCCGTCTCTTTTATTTGATTTGCCTACAGCCTAATAAATATTGAGTAAAAAATCCTGAGGTGGGCCAAAAAGGGAGGAACAAAAAAAAATTTTTAAAAAATTGTTTCGGATTCGAACCCAGGCACTCCGCATTGCGCAATCGTGAAATTGTGACATGCCATTTAACTGATCTGAAAATTAACGTAACCTGAAAAAAGTTTTGTTCCGACAGCAGCCTGTCGGGAAAAGTGCATTTCATTCATGCGACAATCGAGTCAAACCTCATAATTTAGAACGATATCAATCAATTATGAATGAAATTTAGGCCGGGATAAAGATTTTAATTGCAAATAACTCCTCTAAGAAGAGTCCACCTTCCCATATCGTATAGGCAACCAAACCGACTTTGTTTCATTTTCATCATTTTGTTCCCCCTCAGTTGGTGCCAAAAAAGGGGCCTGCGGTAAAAAGAAACACGATTTTATGATTTTGACTTTCTATTCCACGGCCTAAATGTCATTCATAGTTGATTGATATCGTTCTAACTTATGAGGTTTGACTCGATTGTCGCATGAATGAAATGCACTTTTCCCGACAGGCTGCTGTCGGAACAAAATTTTATTATTTCTGACTTTCCTGATTATTTCAAACGTCCTTTTCAGGACGCTCCCTCTGTTAGCTTGTCTAACTTTTCCTTGTCATTTTTTCGTTTTTATTTTCTCCGATTATCCCGACCTGTCAATTCCGTTTCGTTTTTCCTACTTACCTGTTCTTCGGAAATTTTTCTCGTTTTTCTTTTACGCAATTAGCACATTCGGAATCAAGTTGCATAGACTCTATTTGACAATGGACGGTGTTTTCGTACGAAGACGAAATTGTCTTTTAAAAAAAATTGTCTGACTACCACAACGAAATGAATTGCGATAACTTTCTGGAATGGTTTACAACAACTCTTCCTCTGCTGGAGAACAACGCCGTGATTGTCATGGACAACGCTCCTTATCACTCAATGAAAGCTGAGAAAATACCAAACTCATCGTGGAAAAAAGCAGCAATCATGGAATGGATTTGTGGTAAGCTTTTACCAAGACGTGGGGAGTCTTACTCTGTGGAGAGGCTGTTAGGAGAGGAGTAATGAAATGTAGACTTAATTGTGCTTAACTTCTTTTATTTAAACGTTATTTACGAAATTTTCCTCTAGCTACGAATAATGACTTGAAAAATTTAAAACACCATAAAATAATTTATGAAACTAAACGACTTCAAAAAGAACAAAATGAATTTACGATAATAAATCGTTCTAGTCTTTTCTTCAAGAATGTTCACTGGTTCCCCAGGACATGAGAAAAACGGGGTTATCGAAAGGAGAACAGACAGTACTCACTGATCAGTAATGGATTTCGGTTCAGAATCGGTCCAACGTGTTAAGGTACTGCGGATGACGAGGAAGGGCGTAATAGTACGCGCCGACGAACTTGGACGAGAGCTGGGACGAGGTTTGCGTCAAAGCACGCACTGACGGGTCTCGACGGAACTGGTCGAGTACTGCGTAAAGTTACGCACCGAGGAAGCTTGAGGAAGACAGGGACGAAGATTGCGTGGAAACACGCACTGACGGTCACGACGAACACTGGGCGAGAACTGCGTAACGAGACGCACCGACGAAACTTGGAGAAGACAAGGACGAGTATTGCGTAAAAACACGCACTGGCGAGCACAGGGTGAGGACTGCGTAACGATACGCACCGACGGAACTTGGAGACGACAAGGACGAGTACTGCGTAAAATCACGCACTGACGAGCGCTGGGTGAGGACTGCGTAACGATACGCACCGACGAAACTTGGAGACGACAAGGACGAGTACTGCGTAAAATCACGCCCTGGATGAGGACTGCGTAACGTACACACTGGCGACACGACGAGGATGACAACACACCGCGAGACTGAACGAGGCTGCGTAAACTTGCACACGCTCGCTGATAAACTGCTCTCTTACACGTACCGACTCGGTTAACCAATTTTCCCTACCACCGGGAATCTCAAGAGTGCCTGGAGTCTTCACTACTCCCCGAGACGGTCTACGAGCAACTGTCTGCTTTTTAGTTTGGTTGGGTGATGTAAAGGTTAGCATGGAAAAGTCATCGAGGAGTGGTGGGGAGATTTTAAGAGGGGCGTGAACATTCTTCCTTATCAAACGTAATTAGCTATTAACGGATTTGACTGGTTGATAATTAACTGATTTATTAAGAAATTGTTATATACCTAAAATATAAGTCTTTTTGGGAATTCTGTCTCCCCTTATATCGTTGAAAATTACCAAATCAAATCATATAAACTACAACTTACTCTATCGTATAAACTATAACTTATAAAATATATCCAAAAAGAGGGGGGGGGGAGCCGTGACCCTTCACAGATTACAAGCAAGGGTCAAGAAGCAGATGCTACTATGTTGAAGCCAGAACTCACCAAACAGCTGAAAGGGGACTACGAGAGGTATATTGTCGACGAGGTTGCAGAACAACATGACAAGACTGTCCTAAGACTTCCACCATACCGTTGCGAGCTAAACCCAATAGAGCTGGCATGGGCAATGGTCAAGGGACACGTCAAGAATAATAATACTTCTTTCAAATTGTATGATGTGAAGAAGCTTCTCGAAGAAGGCATTGAGAGGGTCACAGCAGAAAACTGGCGGAACTTCGTCAAACATGTCATCGTGGAAAAAAACAAATTATGGGAGACTGACGATATCTTGGACGAATTGACTGACGACTTACCGCGGCTCATCATAAGAGATGACAGTGCTGGCGAAAGTTCAAAAAGTGACGACGACTAACTAAAATATTAAATAAAAATAAAATAAAAAACTTCTAGTCATCAATGTTCCTTAATTTTGGATGAATGTTGCCTACTTTTATAATTAATGTTTGCGTGTTTTATTACGACGTTGTAACGCCTAGCGGCGATAACTATAAAAAAAAATAAGCGTATCAGAAAAACATAATATATGTGAAAAAAATGAAGACATTCTCGTGAATAAATTGACTCTTTGCTGTAATTTTTGTATCCGACCTATAAGCAACTCAATCAAAGAATGCACGGGTGTGAACACAAAGTTTGTTGGTTCTAAAAGTGAAAAACTGAAAGCTCAAGGGGCTGTAAAAGTAGAGAGCTCGAGGAGCTGTAGGAGTAGAGAGCGTAGAGAGTTCCCAACATAGTTGTCATCTTTTTGGCTTGCAGTAGACCCAAGCCCGTCTTTCGCGTAAAATTTCCCTCCTAAACCGTGGGGAACCACCCACCTGCGCAAACAGCGTTCACTCTTACGATGAACGCAGTATAGAGTTATATAAACTCTAAGAGCCCAACAAAGCACCTTATTCCACCGCCTCGGTACCCGTGAGGTGGTAATTGGACCACGCGGAATTACTAACCGAAATTTGGAGCGCCTCCATCCCATATTTTTTCTCCCCCCTGGTGGGACCCCTTCCCCACCGCTATTGCTCCGGGACATTCTATTTTTCCCAGCACAATTCCTCTCCCTTCGGCATCAAAACCGGAATCGTGGGCGCAGACATTTCGGCCTTCAGGACCACCCTAGCCCTAGAGTCGTGCTACTTCGACTTAGTGGACCACAGGTGCAAGGAGCAGCCCTCCCCTTTCCATTTGAACTGCATCCATGGCTCGCCCGACAGCCATCCCGACTTCAACAATGTACAAAATGCTTCCAGATCTCTCGTACCGGAGTATGTGACTGTCCAGCCCAAAATTTCAAACGTTACCGGCCCTAAAACCTCTCCCTCCCCCCAAATTTCCTCTCCAACCCATCTCCTCCTGTCCTCATCCCACACTACACCCTCTGGAGAGGGCGCGCTGCACTAGTAATGACCCTAGACGGCGTAAATACGCACCGGCGTCCGACTCAACTGACATAGAGAACCCATCGGACCACAGTATCCCGCTGGAACCGCACGTTTTCTCTTCGTCTTCAGCGCCCTCCCTCAATGCCTCCTCGAGATCTTCGAGCGCAATTAGCTTGGATGCCCCCTCTTTGTAAATACACCCCCCCCCCCGTGTTTTAATTTCCCTAAACTTCTTCGAGTTATACGATTTAACATTAGGAAGACCGAGACCCGTCATTTGACGGTTTCGCTTTTTTGGTTTATGATTCTACCATTATTATTTTTTGGCAATGGACTGTAAACTCTTGACTTTTTTTCATTCGACTTGAAGAATGGATTTTGACGTTTTTAGGCCTTAATTAATTTTATTTTAGAAAAAAATGTCATTCCTACCTCCGAGGACCAACAACCCGTCATTTGACGGGTGGTTAAATACCTATCATAGTTCCCACCGCGAGGTCCCCGAGTCGTTCACATGAAATTGTTGATTTCATTTGACGGTATCATGAAATAGCATTGACGAGGGGCCTTCCCTAATGTTTTGATAATTTAACGAGTGAACGACTCAACATAAATTGCTGAGGATGGCCTAGTGAAAAAGGAGGCCGAAACCGGTTCAATTAAATAAAATTTTCAAAATCGCAGTGGAGAGGTAACGTATTTTTTATTCTCTTAAATACCTATCATGTAGAAGCCTGTTTTGACTATCTACAACAGTTTCAGTCAATCAGTAAAGGTTTCTTTGAGGTTACTTATTTTATCACTAGATTGAAAGGTAGAGCACCGACGCGGCATATCAGCGTACAGTTTTAGTCCTTTTGTGGATACCGTTTTTACCGTATTGTGCGAGTTCCTAAATTTCTCAAGACGCTGGTTCAGTCAACAAAGTTCTTGGCCATGGATCGAAAGCGGAAGCGCTTATTCACCGACGATGAAATTGCTCGCTAATTGCAAACAATGTCACCGGATCAATCGGAAGATAAAAATGATAATGGCAATAACTCGTCATCAGATGAGGAATATGTGCTACTTATTTGCTCTAGTAGCGACAGCGATTCGGATGTACCTGATGATCTCGGTAATCTTTCTGATTTTCAATACCTCGTAAGTGCAATGCTTTTATGCTAAGTTGAGTTGATAGTTGGTAATTGTCCAATGTAACATTGACTATAGGACCATTTGACGCTCAAAGTTCGTCTTGTGCCAGCATTCCTATGAAAAAAAACAAACGTAGAAAGACGTTTCGGTAAGTCAAAACTTTGGGCTTCATCCAATTTTCTTTTTGCTATCTATAGCTGGCAGTTCTGATGAAGCACGTTCAACACAAGCCAATGTCCCCGCTAACTCAGAAGCAAAAAGCAACAAAAAACAAAGCCGAAGAATTCTGGAAGGGCGAACATCGGTGAGGAGGAGCACAGCAACGATGGCACTTCGTGGATTAGGATTGAACCCGGCGATTCGGCAGGAAGACGTCCCCAACAGAACGTTTTGCGGGAATCAGGAGGGCCCACTTCATTTGCTAAGCGTTCTATTGAAGCGGATTCTTACTTTATTACTTAGCAGCTGGCGCTTGTTCGTAAGTGAACCGATCCTCAGCCTCATAAAGCGATGCACAGAAAATGAAGCAAGGCGCGTTACTGGCGATAGTTCATGGTGCGTGTCTTTGGAAGAGCTTGAAGCCTTCATATCGTTCCTGTACGCTAGAGGGGCTTACGGAGCTAGAGGGATAAAATTATCATCATTGTGGGATACAACGTGGGGCCCATTCACCGATTCAAAGAAATCATGAGGTTCCTCCGTTTTGATGATAAGTCCACAAGATCTGAGCGTAAACAAATTTTATAGCGTAATAAATTTTGCTTAGCCTCAGAAATGTGGTACAAATTTATTGAAAACTGTGGAGCCTGCTGCAAGCCCTCCAAAAATATCACAATCGACGAGCAGCTGTTCCCATCGAAATGTCGATGTCCTTTCACATCGGCCAAATTTGGCTTATTCATCGCTAATAAGCCAGATAAATATGGTTTCAAGTACTGGACTCTCCGTTTCTGGATTGGGATCTTCGACCTCAATAACACCTGTTGTACCTCGCTCTCAGCGTTCTCAGGTAGTGCAGCCGAAGCGAAAACAATGCTAGGTGTGGTTATGCAACAAAAACAGGACGACAGAGCACTGCATGAAGTGCAACAAACTGACGTGCGGGAAATGTACTGTAATTCTATGTGAAAAATGTGGACACCTCGATACGAATAACAATTAATTAATCTTAAGATTTTGTAGTTTTATATCATTATTTCTTCTCGAATATATTCGTTTTTCATCGCAATATTTCAATTACATATTCCTTGAGCATTTACTTTGATATTTGCGGAACCCGTCAAATGACGGCGTTCGGTCCTTTTAGGGTGGCAGTGAACTTCGGTCTTCCTAGTGTTAACTACAAGCACCAATAAACAATAAATAAATTTATTTTTGTTAATTAATTACCTTTCTACACCCTCCCCCCAAATAATTAATACCTCTCCCCCCGTCACGGTATCAAGGTAAAATAACTATAACCATCATGACTGAGAATAATATAATTGTGAGACCTCATTGCTAATTTTAGAGAACGATGTACCAGCTGGTCCGGCTGTCGATGAACCTACTCGTACAATTTCTGAGAGGGCAACATCTAACACGTTAGCAAATTTATCAAAACAAGGTAGGTGCAAAATTGTGCTTCATTGTTCTTTTTTTTTCACAAAAATAGTGTCGATCATTGTCTCTTTGCAGGAGTTACATTCGTTAATTGTTCATTCAATTCTTCAGTGATAAATGTTACAGTGGCGAAAAGTGGAAACAACGAAGAAGAGGGCGTTTAATTGTTTTTAATTGAAATTGTATATTCAAATCTGTTCCTTCGTTTAAATAATTGAAATTCATCATTAACATTCGTGTAATATAAAACTGTAAAAATTTTAATGGCATTGTTTTCATAACCTCTACGTAAACTCATGCGCAAACCTCACTAGGGTGACAGCACAGCAGGACATCTATCATTCTTTTCTCTTGGCGAAAAAAAAAAAAAAAATGCTGTGTGCACCTCGGGGGAAAGCCTCGGCCATCCATATCTTTTTTCGGTTGCGGAAAACACTAACTTTCCACCCTAGGTGCACAATATACTATTTATTTAATCCCAACTGTTTAGACCAGAAAAACTTGTTCGACTTGTACCAGTATTCTTCCGAGTGAGCGATTTGGTGAAATTAGTAAAAATTACTAAGGCAGCAGCAACTTAAACCTCGGGAACTCGCGACCTGAGAGGTCTCGTACCTTCTTTATAATATTTAGATAGCGCTGAGGCCGTTGCGCTAGTTAAGTGGTGGGGATCACTGTTGCCTACCCTGAACTTTCCTTCATGACCTCAGTTGGTCCTCGGCGTTTACTTTGTGACCTCGAGTCAGCTATAGCTGATAAGACCTCGTGGGTCCATTGCGAGCTTCCAGGTAACAAAATATTTTATCAACAACTTTGGATTATTGAATTATGTGCTACTAATTTTTGATTAGTTCTGAACTCCGAGTGCTCGCTAATGTCTCAAAATTTAACGGATTTCGTGAAATCAGTCAAAGAACTATGAGGTCATAGCGAGTTTCGATATTTTTTTTCTCCTTTTCCAGGAAAAATGGCATCTCATCAAAGAAAGTCGTACTGTTTGTCTGATCCTCGGGATATTGAAGAAATTCGCCGAGTTCTATTAGAGGACGACGAAGATTCTCCACATTCACATGATGCGAGTGTTCTGAGTAGTGACTCAGAAGGCGAAGAGGAAGTCGTTGAAGAACGTGAAGGGGACTCCTATACTGACCTAAGCAATGATTCAGACGACGATAACGGTGATGAGGAGTTGATTGGTGAGCAGGAAACTGACGACCACAATTACTTTGTCGCTTTGAAAAGAAAATACAATAAAACTATTGACGCCTGGCGGTGGAGAAAAATCCCATTACGGCAAAATAGAGGTAAGCAAAATACTCTGATCGGCCACATAGGAGTAGTTTTGGGAAACGCACGTTCTGCGAAGACACCCCTTGAAGCATGGGAACAGTTTTTTGATAAGTCGATGCTTGAGCTGATTGTGACTTATACCAATCAGTTTATTGAACTGGAACAGCGCACCAAAAATACCAGAAAAAGAGGGATGCCCGCCCTACTGATATTACAGAAATTAAAGCCCTTTTTGGACTTCTGTATTTAGCTGGACCGCTCCGAGCCCATCGTCTAAATACTCTGGATTTATGGGATAATAATGGACACGGGGTCGAGATCTTCGGTTTGGTCATGAGCAGAGCTCGTTTTCATTTTTTGCTCAATTCCATACGCTTCGATGACAGAACTACTCGAATGGAGCGTAGGAAAAATTATCGTTTATGCCACATTCGAGAAATCTTTCAAAAATTCATTTGCAACTGACAAAAATCATATTCTCCTGGCCCTGATCTGACTTTAGACGAAAAATTAGAAGGATTCAGAGGCAGATGTTCCTTTATTCAATACATTCCCTCAAAGCCCAGGAAATATGGTATAAAAATTTACGCTACGGTTGATAGCCAAGTTTACTACGCTTATAATCTCGAAATCTATGCCGGAAGACAACCAGAAGGATCGGAATTTGATGCTTCTAATTCACCTGTCGATGTGGTGAGAAGAATGTGCGAGCCACGGAGCCATTGCATAATACCGGCCGTAATATTACGATGGACAACTGGTTTTCCGACGTATCACTTGCGGAAGAGTTGGTAGAAAAAAACTCAGCGTCGTAGGGACACTGAAGAAGAATAAAACCCAAATTCCAGCATGCTTAAAAAAATTTTCAGGTCGCGAAGTGAAGTCAAGCGTTTCTGGGTTTCGCCAAAAGACCACAATTGTATCGTACGTCCCGAAACCGAAGAAAAATGTTATTCTGATTTCAACGATGAATAATGATGCTGCTATTGACGATAGCACAGGCGACAAAATGAAACCAGAAATCACAGACCAAGAGCTAGCGACGTAAAAAGTGCAACCATTTGCATACTTTTCTTACCCAGCGCATGAAATCGAGAATAATTCCCCAATAGTGGGAAAAATTGTCTGCCTCCATTTGGACGTGACGAAACCGGTGGCACACGGCATCAAAGATTCACTTGTGGGGAGAAGTAACACAAATTCCGATCAGACGACAAATACGTTCTATTCACGAGATTACGCATTGAAAAATACGGGGAATTGAATATTACATTTAACTTAATTCTATCAGGTTGTATGGCGTCGAGCCAATGGCAAAGTCGTGAAAGCTTAGAACCCTCTAATTTGAAGTATCGGTTTTCGGTGCCAGGGTACTGTTTTCTGAGGGAAAATAGGGTGAGAAATCTGAAATAAATATAATTAAACATCTATGATGAACAGTTTTTCTGCTATCGTAGAAAAACAGTGTCACTTCAGGTAAGAACACACCCCAAAAAATATTTTAGCCCCCCCCCCCCCGTGCCATTGTGAATAATTCTGTGTTTCACTTAGTTTGAGATGTTTTTAATATACTTTTAATGTTTTCCTCCTTTTCGTTAGTGCTAGCTTTTCTTTAAATTAGTGAGTCCATCCCGTGTCCAGTACAAATCTCCCTAATAATCCCCTGGGTAATCTCATCACCAGGAAATGTGAAAATTCATAATACGCATTTTCCAAGCGCCGTAAATCAGAGTACAGCCGATGGGATCTTCCAAAATGCATCGAATAAATAAAACGGATTCGATACTACACTGAAAAAAAAACGGCCTTCGAACTTGGTAAACGCCGTTTCATGGTTAAGATGGCCGTGAATTGTAGCCGAGTCGAAAGCCATGTAGACGGCTGATGAAATTGGAAGGCAAACTTGTCCGTATTGAAAAAAATCACAGCTCTGTTGTCCGTGAGAGTAAACTGTTTTAACCTAGTGGAAGTTGGCCGAGTGAATCTATTGACCGAGTAAAAACACTCGGTTACTAGTCCTCTCGGTCATTGGAGTAGAGTCATGAAACAGCAGCCGTACCCAATGCGTCTGGAGTAGCATACTTACTCCAGCCTTACTGGCAGTTCATCTGAATCATGAGCAAGTAGCCGTACCCAATACACATGAGGTATAGCATACTTTGTTATATTGGCCGACTTTGATCGCCATACCACGAAATTTAGATATGGTTTGGTCCACTTAGGGTGAGGGTGATAGGACACATAACCCACCTTCATTACGAAACAGCTCAAGAAACAGACATATTGAAACATCCAGTTCAAAGCCAAAAATAGGAATCATACCAAGGATAACGATGCGTGGATTGTAGAATAAATAGGAAAATATTATCATGTTGGCTTACTCACTTCGGCAACTCAGCCGCATATCATAGCTTCGGAAGGAATTACACAATCAGTAAAATCCATGGTACGTTTGAATATCGACGCATCCGCCAAAGGACCGAACGAAAAGTGAAAAATTCTAGTATTTGAGCACGAAAAATAAGGATTCCTGGCAAAATTTAACAAATTAAAACAACTTTCAGTTTTAATCAGAAAGATCAGTGAACCGCGATCCCCGAGTGATAAGAAGTTTCAAAAGTTTAGGAGGTAAACGGCTGTACAATGGAAGGGGTAAGGGGAAGCTCTCAGTGAGAACCTAGGTGGAGATTCGATGTTCTTCAATCTTTGGCTGGGCTATAGTAAGAAAACCCACAGAGGAGGGGACGAAGAGATATCGATTTTGCATTGATTATCGTAAGCTGAATGATGTTACGAAGCCGGATGCCTACCCTATGCCATTAATCCAAGAAACGTTAGAGCAGCTGGGTGGAAGTAAATACTTCTCCACTATTGATCTGACGTCTGGGTACCATCAAATTCCGATGGCCCCCGAGGATCGGGATAAGACGGCTTTCCGGACCTACAAACATCATTTAGCCTTCACCAAAATCCCTTCGGATTGCGTAATGCCCCCGCCACGTTCCAAAGGGCAATGAATTCCCTGTTGGATGGACTCATAGGGAACTCCTGTTTCGTGTATCTAGATGACATCATCGTGCATAGTCCGGATATGGAAACCCACCCGCAGGATCTGCGTATGGTCCTGGGCCGCCTGAAAGATGCCCGATTACGACTTAATGTAAAAAAGTGCCGATTTTACGAGACTAGTGTCCATCATCTGGGCCACGTAGTTACCCCAGAAAGGGTAGTACCCGACCCTGAGAAAGTAACCGCGGTCATGCGGGTTGCCCCTCCCAAAAACGTCCGGGAGATTCGATCCTTCCTGGGCTTAGCGGGTTTCTATCGTCGATTCATCCCTAATTATTCAAACCTGACGCAACCACTCACTCGTCTCACCCGCAAGAACGTACCGTTCGTGTGGGATTCGGATCAACAGAAGGCTTTTACCGAATTAAAACAAGCTCTAACGACCTCTCCTATTCTGGCGTACCCCGACTACTCTCGAACATTCATACTTTCGACCGATGCATTCGGCTACGCCCTAGGCGCGGTCCTAGCCCAAGAATGGGAAGGGCAAGAGCGACCCATTGCGTACGCTAGTAGAACCCTCAATACAGCCGAACAAAACTACTCGGTCACGGAAAAAGAATTATTGGCGGTCGTCTGGGGGACTCAGCATTTCCGATGCTACCTATTGGGGAGAACGTTCCACCTGCGAACGGATCATGCCCCTTTGATATGGAGCCTAAACGTACGGGATCCGACTTCCCGAATCGCCCGGTCGACCATGAAATTAGCGGAACACAAATGCGGATGCCCTCAGTAGACTACTAAAGATTGGGCCCGTTAGTGACCAACCACCCATGTTGACCCCAGCCCTAGTGAGGGCCGCCCAAGAGCTGGACCTCTGGACACAGGGACTAGACCCAGCAACGACTCCGTCAGTACAAATTTCGACGACATTCTCGAACAGCTGGGCGGTGCGGTGATGTTCTCGACTTTAGATCTGGCACAAGGATATTTACAAGTCCCCTTGGCGGAGGCCGCTAAAGAAAAAACCGCATTCATCACTCCGGATCAGACAGGGAAGTTTGAGCGTCTTATTTTCGGGTTAAAGAATGGCCCTG
The DNA here is from genome assembly GCA_038030265.1 of Corythucha ciliata. Classification (NCBI taxonomy): domain Eukaryota; kingdom Metazoa; phylum Arthropoda; class Insecta; order Hemiptera; family Tingidae; genus Corythucha; species Corythucha ciliata. Next base: position 22,873,332 of record CM075941.1, on the reverse strand, counting down.
CCATTTTTCAGAAACTAATGAATGTTGTTCTAGGACCGTTGAGGAACACGATTGCTCATTGTTACTTGGACGATGTATTGATACCCGCGAATAATTGGGATACAATGATAGAACGGTTGAAGTTGGTTCTTGAAGCGTTTCGGCGAGCGCGATTAACAATAAATTTAAAAAGTGTAATTTCGGAAATCATGAGATTGATTTTCTTGGCTACCGTATTCGTGAGGGTAACATTTTGCCGGGTGATCGGAAAACGTTAGCGGTGCGGAATTTTCCCACACCACAGACTGTGCATAACGTGAGAAGTTTTCTTGGTCTCACGTCCTATTTCCGACGTTTTGTGAAAAATTACGCTGTCATTGCAGACCCATTGACAGAACTATTGAGAAAGGATGTTGTGTTTCAGTGGAGTGACAATCGGGAGCAAGCTTTTCAGGAACTCAAGCGTGTTTTGACTAATGATCCTGTTTTAAAACTTTATAACCCTTTAGCAAGGACGGAGGTGCATACAGATGCTAGTGCGCTAGGTCTAGCTGGTATTTTGATGCAAGAAGTTGATAAAGGTAAATTACACCCCGTGTATTTTGTCAGTAAGAAGCTAAACTCGGTTGAGTCCCGTTATCACTCAAGCCGTTTGGAGCTTATGGCCATTGTTTGGACTCTTGTTCGCCTAAGACAATTTTTAATTGGTATAAGTTTTACCGTTGTGACGGATTGTGAGTGCCTTGTTTATATGCAGAAGAACAAGACGAAGAATCCCCAGTTGTCGAGATGGTTTGATTTGCTCACTGATTTTGATTTCAGCATTCGCCATAGATCAGGCTCAAAAATGTCACACGTAGACGCACTAAGTCGCCAACCCGAGGAGGAGGCTGGTGATATAATCGACGAAGTTTTAGGAAAGACGTTAGAGGTAAATATCGTGTTAACGTTGGAGGAGGAAATTGCTATGTTTCAGCAATCAGACGAGGAGGCTCGCCTCAAAATCGAAATCCTCAGAAAACCCATGGACGAATGGGACAAGGATGAGAAAAATCATGTCCAAGAATATCTGCTGAAAAAAGGAGTTTTATTCAAAAGGAGAAATGACAGAGAACTGTTCGTCGTGCCGAGTCCACTGCGAAAAAGTTTGGTAATACGGTATCATGACCTGTGTGGACATCAGTCGATAGGAAAAACAGTTGACTCTATTTTACAATTATATTGGTTTCCTCGGTTGAGAAATTACGTTAAAAACCACGTACGTATGTGCTTGGATTGTCTTTTGTTTAAGGGTCAGAGCGGCAAGAAGGCCGGCATGCTTCACCCCATTCCACCGGGAAGACACCCCTTTGATGTCATTCATATAGACCACGTGGGTCCGTATATGAAGTCGGCGAGAAAACGTCGATTCGTCTTCTGTGTTGCCGACAACTTTACCCGATTTGTTCGTCTGTACGCCGTCAAGGACGCCGGCGCTCAGGAGGTGCTCCGCTGCTTGAGCGACTTGGTCAACGAGTTTGGAACGCCGAGAAGAATCGTATCCGACCGTGGTACAGCATTCACCAGTGTGGAATTCGCAGACTTTTGCGAGAAGCACGGTATTCGACATACATTGAATAGTAGTCGACACCCTCAAGCCAACGGATTAGTTGAGCGAGTCAACAAAACACTTGTTCAACAACTAGCGATGCGAATGACCACTGCACAAGATAAGCATTGGGATACTCACCTACCGGAAGTAAACAGAGCGATTAATTGTATTGTAAATCGTTCAACGGGATTGTCCCCTATTGAAATGCTGCTGGGGTATCGTCCGCGTCATCACGACAGCACTTGGAGGACTGTCACTGATCTCGCTGACAACGCAGAATATACACCGCCAGCCGCACTACAAGATGAGGCCAGAGCCAAAATACGAGAAGCTCAGCGCCAGTATAAGGAGTTGTATGACAAACGACATTGTCAAGCCCTACAGTTAGACTTGGGCGAAATTGTCTTCATGAAGTCGCCACCCGTGAGTCGAGGTGAAGGACTGGGATCGCTGAAGGGATCCCCAAAATTTCGTGGACCGCTGCGAGTAACCAAAGTTTTACCTGCGGATACCTACCAAGTAACCTCGTTGATGACCGACGACGCTCGAGTGTACGCAACTACTGCACACGTCAGCCAACTACGACCTTGGAGAATGAAGATGGACCAGAACGACTTACCTAAAGTTAACGAGAGTTTGGAGGACTCCACATCGAACGATGACGAAGTCGAATGTTCGGAACAGACACCATTGTCCCGAGGACAGCCTGAGTCTCAACGGAACGAGGCTATCCCCGATGAGCCACAGTCGCCATTGTCCGAAAATGACGAAGATGACGACAGTGAAACGACGCATCGTCGCCCTCGGCGACATCGACGACCGCCACGTCACTTGCAAGACTATGTTTGATGATTTTAAAATTTTTGAATTTAATGGACTTGATTTCGAATTTTTGTAATTATTTTGTTTGATGATTTTGAATTTTTGAATTTATTTGACTTGATTTCGAATTTTTGTGATTATTTTGTTTGATGATTTTAAACTTTTGAATCTATTTGACAATAATTTGACTGTTGGGAAGAATTCCCATGTAGGTAATTGTGATACCTATGTATCTAAAACGTAAAATTGTAACTTGGGGTTGGAAGTGTACTTAAAAATTAAAAAAATTGGAGACCAATTTCCGTCAGAATGGCCGAATGTAGGGGATATAAAAAGAGGGAGGGAGAGTCCTGTGCATGTTGGTGAGGATGCGTGCGCTTGTAATGAACAGACAGTAGGAAAATAGATGCGGGTCTGTCGAGACGTTTTAAATAAACCCCCAAGTGGAATTGTGAAATTAACTATATCTTTTATTTTATTTTGCCTACGGTCATCCTAAAAGTTTCCTACAGTATACACCACCCGGTGTCTACGCCACGAAAGTTATACACCAGTCGATTCTTCACACCTCGTCGAACCGTATACACCACCCGGTGTTTACGCCAACTGAGTGTATCCGCCATCTGACATCGACACTCAGTCAACTTGTATACTCACCGACACCTGTATACACCATCAGGCTGGCTTCACCCCTATTGGACTCAAAGCCTCACCGCCCTCTACTGAAAATATCCCAACAGGTCAGTGGCATGTCCAGTGTTCATTTGATTCTTCCCGCCACCCGATTAAATTTCCTATAAAATATTCCTAATTCGTTTCATAACCATAAGCGCACGTTTCAAAACGAACATTTATTTTCGCGACGATTGATAATTTCATTTTTAAAACAAACTCGTGTATAAACACCAAATAAATATAGCGACATTTGACTATCAAGTCAGGCTTCTCTCTTGCCCGTCGATTCTTCCCACTCCCTTGGACAAAACCCCAAAAACAAAATAAATTCACGTGAGTACAATCCTCAAGAGGGTTACACCATACCTGGTAAGTGGTGCCCCCTGTTGAACTTTAAAGAACACAACTCTCGTTGGGGTCTCGTTAGACCCCACCTTACCAAATCCGTAACATTTTAGAAAACGTATTCCTTGATCATTTTATTGCATAATTTTCTTTATTTTCGCGATCATGCATGTTTATCTTGCTCTTTTTTATAGTTTCTTCAACAAGTCTAGGGATAGCATACTTAGTAATGGCTGCTAGTCCGAGGTTCACTACTCCAGAAGCTATTCGTTTGGAGCTTGAAAGGCTCGAAAGAGAAGACGTAGATGATGCGGATGGTGGCTCGTGCAGCGAAGACGAAGAAAATACATGGTTTAACCCTCTTGAGGATTGTACTCACGTGAATTTATTTTTTTTTGGGGGGGTTTTGTCCAACCTACATTTTCAGGCCGGTTTTTAAATTTTAAATAAAATCACCCCTTGCATCAAAAAATTGCTATGATCTATAACTTAGTCGATAGAGCCGTATTATCGTCTGAAGAGGAATTTCACGAAGAAAACATTGCTTTTGTTAAATCTGTATAAAAATAAATCAATATCCTATAGCTTTGGTAAACAAATATGTCAGAAAGAGACTTCAAACAATTTCGAATAGGGTTGTCAGGGAGGAGAAAGTGAATGAAAAGAAGGGAAATACAATTTTTTGTCAGGGTTCCCTTTAAAGGTACATTATTTGATAGTGTTAAAAGAGCTTTAAGTAATACTAATATTGCACCTGTACCTTACAATAAGGATAATTTAACGTGTGTTGTTAAGAAAGGGAAAGACAGTAAGGGAAAACTACGATGTCCTAACGTTGTCTATAGGCTACCATGTGGTGACTGTCCTGCTACTTATGTAGGTGAGACAAAGAGGCCTCTAGCTTGTAGGCTAGTTGAGCATAAAAGAGATATAAAAAGTAAAGCTGACAAAGTTGTAGCCCAGCACTGTAATCAAAACAGACATAATATTAATTAATTGGGAAGAGGTCTCGATTTTAGATAGGGAGGCTGAATTTAGGAAACGTAGACTTTCCGAGATGGCCCATATTCATTTACAGAGAGAGCCTATGAATAGAGTTGAAGACACTCAAAATTTACAGAGACAGTATGTGTCACTTTTGAATACAATTGTAGAGCGTGGTGGGAGTGAGATAATTCCTTCGTCGGCCCCTTAGATTTGTTCGCCCGTTGTCTCATTGGTTTAGTTGACGTTCTTTCTTTCCCTTGCGAACTCGTAGATTTATACTTAACTTAATTAATAAAGTGAGTAAAGGCTTTTTTTTTTGTGTGTGAAAAAATTTGGCAATACTTTTATTTGGTTAAGCTAACGCCAATTTTATTGATTCAGCCCGAGTAGCCGTTTCGGCACGTATAGTTGTTCATCGAGATGTTACCTGCGCGGTTGGGAGAGAGGGAGAAAAACCCATGTACATTTCCATTTTGGCTTATTATTTCTCAATAATAAGTCTTTGTAATCGTATCGCAAAAAAATTTTTTTGACCCCTATATAAAATAAAAAAAAAATGTCCGTCCGGGCCATATCTTGCCCTAGGATTGCTCGAAAAAACTCGTTATTTCGCACATAGACTCCATTTGGGGTCTAGTTGGTCCTAACATCTGATCAGTTTGATCAAATAACCTCCTTGGGTTTTATGGGCCAAAAGCGGGTCCAAAATGGGGATTTTCAAAGGATTTGGGGTCATAGGGGTGTGGGGTGTCGATTTTCATGTAATTTCAAGCCGGATTTGACTACATCCATGAATAATAAACCCACAGTCGAAATAATAAGGCATTGTTCGATAATTCGCAGCGTTTTTTAAATTGATTAACTGCCTGTTTATCGGTGAGTTTTTTACTTTAATATTATTTATATGGATGTTGTTACTAGTTGGAAAATGTTGGATTTTGTTAAATACAGTTGCCTGATGAGGTCTGCGAATTGACCGACGAAACGTCGCTTTATATGAAAAAAAAAAAAAAAACAGCTTAATTTTTTTTTCACCTAATAGCCCTAATTGGTCGATAATTAGTATAAGAATCGAAGAAAATATTTTGTCTGATGACCACAGCGAAGACGAATTCGACGTTCTTCCGGAGGACACCATTGATAACGATTATGCATCATTCAGCCCTGATAAAGAAGGAAACTGGTTCATTGGACGAGATGGTGAAACCATCTGGAGAGACGAGTCTTTTGTGAACCACAGAGTTCGGTTACCTTCTAGAAATATAATAACCCACCTACCAGGACCGTAAGGAGACGCTCGAGGTAACCTAAATGAACTATCACTATTTTCATAAATGATGATATCGTTCGCCTCGTAACTGAATACACTAATGAAGAGATAGCTCGCCTGTCACCGAAGTACAAATCAGAACAATGGTTCACTGGCCCTACTGACGAATTAGAAGTGCGTGGTTTTATTGGTGTCTTGTACTTTTGCGGCGTATTGAAGAATACGGGGTTGAACACTTCTGACTTATTCTCGCGAAAATTTGGGTCAAAATGGGCTTCGGGATGAGAAACGCAGCACAGACATTTCAGCGTTACATGGACCAATTATTCAGGAATATACCCTTCGTATTCGTGTACTTGGACGACATTTTGTTGGCTTCACGCAACGAAGAGGAGCACCGAGAACACTTGAGAACTGTTCTAGGTATCCTAGACAAACACGGGCTCACCCTGAACCTTGGAAAATGCGTATTAGGCCAACCTAAAGTAAAATTCCTCGGCTACGAAGTTTCTACAAACGGCATCAAACCTTTAGAGGACCGCATAAACGTGATCTGCACCATGAAGCCTCCCCAAACCGTCAAAGACCTCCGGCGCTTCCTGGGTATGGTTAACTTTTATAGAAAAAGTCTACCTAACGCGGCATCGGTGCAGAAACCACTCAATGCGTATCTCAGCACGTCTAAGAAAAACGACAGAACGCCTATTACATGGAATCGGTCCACACTTGAAGCGTTTGAGGGGTTAAAAACTCTTTTGACTAACGCTACCCAATTGACTCATCCAGTTCATAATGCACCACTCTTCTTAAAGACAGACGCTAGTGACATTGGGCTTGGAGCTTCATTGGAACAATTGGTAGACGGTACTTTCAGACCTCTCGGTTTCTTCTCCCGTACTCTGTCGCCTGCCCAGTCAAAGTACAGCACCTATGATCGAGAGTTGTTAGCCATATACGAAGCTATACGGCACTTCCAATCAATTCTCGAGGGACGGCAATTCACCGTGTTGACCAATCATCAACCGCTCGCTCATGTCTTCAAACGGAACTCCAGAACTACTTGTCCGCGCCGCCTACGATATCTCAATTTTATCTCTCAATTTACCACAGATATACAGTATGGAAAAAGAGAAGATAATGTTGTAGCGGACGCACTCAGCAGGATTGAAGAGATATCCCTATCGGAGGATTACAATGCCCTGGCAATGGGACAGGAACAGGACACCTCGATTCCATCTCTCCGCGCCCAGTCCAATCTTAAATTCGATTGTGTATCCGTGCCGGGAATGAACGTCAAGATCCTATGTGAGACATCCACCGGGAGTTATAGACCATACTTGCCTGAGTCATTTCGACGACCAGTTTTTCTAAAACTCCACAGATTAAGTCACCCTGGGATTAAAGCTTCTCGAAAACTGATTTCCCAGAGATTCTTCTGGCCATCAATGCATAAAGACATCGGCAATTGGACAAGGCAATGTTTAGCCTGCCAAACGTGCAAAACCACACGACACACACGTTCAGCGATCGGAAATTTTACACCGGCAGCAAAACTAGAACATGTACACATGGACATCATCGGCCCATTACCGCCTTCCCAAGGAAAAAGATTCTGTCTTACCCTAATTGATCGCAGGTCGCATTGGATGGAAGCAATCCCACTAACAAATATTGAAAGTAGCACAATCGCCAGAAAATTCTATAAACACTGGATTTCTCGCTACGGAATACCCAAGCGGCTCACCACCGACCAAGATAGACAGTTCGAGTCGGATCTATTTGCCAAATTGACTCAAATGTTGGGCATTACCCGGATTCGAACTACGCCTTACCATCCACAAGCTAATGAAACAATAGAGCGGTGGCACCGAACGCTTAAAACAGCACTGACCACATACCTCGACTCGGAAAACTGGAGCAGGATTCTCTATCCGGTGTTGTTGGGACTCCGGGCTGCTGTTAAGAGGGAGGAAGGAACGTCTGCTGCAGAAATACTCTTCAATCAACCTCTACGACTGCCTGGAGAATTTTTCGTGCCTACGCCTCCTGTCAACACCTTCGACGACTTCTTGCGAAACTTCCAACAAGATATGCAACATCTCAGGGAAATGTCAAATTGGAGACGACCATTCATTAGTCCGGCGCTAAAAAACTGCACACACGTTTTTCTGCGGAACGACTCGAACAAACGGACGCTACAGCCCACATACAGCGGACCACACCAGGTTCTACAGAGGGATGACAAAACGTTAAAAATTCTGCTCCTGAATAGAGAAACCCGTGTTTCGATCGATCGAGTCAAGCCAGCTTTCCTCTTTCCCGAAGAGATTGCCGTAAACCCTATGTCACCCAGTCTACCCCGCCCATCGCAAAACTCAACGGAAGAGCATCTGCAACTGTCTCCATCAAGCCCCTATGGACCCACGATGGAAGACCCAGTATAGGCGGCAGATGTATCACCTTATTACACGACTCGTTCCGGACGAATTTCTAAACCGCCACTCCGGTTCGACCCGTGCTTATGACGCATCAACTAAAAACGATACAAAAATACAAAACAAGCAATAGTGTCAGCTGACAGTTTAGAAATGGAAATGGAAGACCACGAACTGAAGAGAATATTGCAAGAAATGATTTTTCGCGAGCCTCCGGTCGAATCCCTGATGAGAGAGCAAATTCCATGGAGGACTCCTGAGAGAATTACCGTCGACACTATTCAACGAATAAGACCCAACGCCTACAACCCTACACCTCTTGAAAGAACAGCACCGAAGTGTCTATCCACCAATAGGTGTACACAGACACCAAAGCGTAAGTTTCTGAACGTCTCTTCTCACGGCGTCGTCATCTCGATTCTTCCGACGGATAAACAGACGCAGACGTAAGCCACACGCGAGTCGCGGAACGCTGGGGGCGGCGTGTGTTGTGTTCCACTCCATTTTTTATTCTTAGCTTCATCCGCGACTTAATTTTGTTCCTTCACATATTTATTAAATAAAAAAGGAAAGATAGAGGAACGGGGGGGCAAAAAGCCCTATATAAAGCGAGCTTGAGCTCCAACAATTCAGTCGTCTTTTGGTCGTCACCGGTCGCGCTTCCCCCCGTTCCTAAAGCTGACTAAAAAAACTTTATTTTTATTTTTATTTTTTTGTCCGAGAGCATCTCCGTGCACGATCCAGTGTCTCCGTGGCGCGCCCTAAAAGGCAACCCCGGAGCCTGAAGTCAACCGCGGAGTACTCTCCTTCCCTTAGAGCATCTTCGTGCACGAATCAGTGTCCCCGTGGCGCGTCTCAAAAGGCAACCCCGGGGCCTGATCTCAACCGCGGAGTACTCTAGCCCCCAGGAACATCCTTGTGCGCGGGTCAGTGTCCTTGTGGCGCGTCCCAAAAGGCAACCCCAAGGCCTGACTTCAACCGCAAGGTGTTCCCTGGCCGACTCCGCGAGGTACGTTAATTGTAGACGGACCGGCATCGTTACAAGCACCGGCCCACGCACTACACACAAATTAGGTCAATAGACCAAAAAACATTGGGGTCTTCCCTGACCCCACCTTATCAAACATGTCCCTAGAGTTCACCTTATCTATGGAGGGTTAAAGAAGAAAGTACAACAAAAATAAGGCCGGTGTTCGACGCGTCGATGAGGTCGCCGAATGGCCTGTCGTTAAATGATTGTCTGGAAATTGGTATTAATCTCATCGAGAAAATACCCGAGTTGTTCCATCGTTTCCGCTCAAACGAATTTTGATTAATTGCCGACATTAAACAGGCTTTCCTGCAGATCGGCGTGGGACAAAGAGATCGTGATTTCCTTCGTTTCTTGTGGTTTAATGCTGATGGGGAACCCGTCGAATTTAGGCACACCCGTGTGGTATTTGGAGTCAACTGCAGCCCTTTCCACCTCGGTGCGGTATTGAAGGACATTTTCTCCAAGGAAAGAACGAAGTGTGAGGATGGGGGGGGGGCAGGAGATTGAAGCGGGCTTGATTCGATTGATTGAAGAGAGTTTTTACGTCGACAACCTAGTGACTAGTGTGAATTCAAAGGAAGGTTTGAAGAAGGTTGAGGAAACTGCAATGAGTCTCCTAGCAAGACACAAATTTGATTTGCGAGGGTGGGAGAAGAGTGGAGAATCTGAACCCCCCACCACAAAAATATTGGGTATGACCTGGGACAAAGAGAAGAGACGAATTGAGCCTGTGTTTTGAACCCCCTAAACGATTTATGCAGGAAAAGGTCACAAAAAGATTTATTTTGTCAGTTACCCAGAAGATATTTGACCCACTTGGATTAGTTTGTCCCGTTACCTTACGCCCAAAGACACTGTTACAGAAGTTATGGCAGACTAAGATTCAGTTGGATGAAGAAGTTGACACTACTACAGCTGAAAATGTCAAACTATGGTGTGGATACCTACCCGAGCTATTAAAGATTCGTGTTCCGCGGTGGGCCTTGGGAGACGCGAATGACGAGATCTCTCTCCATGTGTTCGTCGATGCTAGTCAAGAGGCGTTCGCGACAGCTATTTTTGTTCGTTTAGTAAATCGGTTGGGCGAGGTACGGATGCATTTGTTGGTGGCCAAGGCCAGGGTGGCCCCGATGAAAGAGTTGACGATTCCCCGACTTGAGTTGATGGCCGCGCTGAACGGGGCTCGCTTGATGGATTCTTTCAAAAAGGCGGTGGGTTTAGATGATGTGAGCACGACCTTTTGGTCGGACTCTTCGACGGTAATTTCATGGATAAAACGACCGGAACCGTGGACTGTTTTTGTCAGAAATCGTGTGGATGAAATTAGAAAATTGTCGTTGCCCGAACAATGGAGACATCTGCCTGGTTTGGTTAATCCCGCTGACCTACCAGGTGTGTGCCTTCTTCCCGCCCTGGCTTGAGGCTCTTTAGGACCCGATACCAGGATAAATCGGTTTGTGCGACTGGGAAGTGACCCGGCACGTGCAAGACCTGGCTATCCTCGTCTCTCTCCCCATCAGCCGTACCAGCCGGTCAAAGCTGGTACGTTACCGGTGTGGGCCGCTTGGCGGTGGGGAGTTTTACAGGTAAAGAATTGAGACGAGGAGTGATACCCGTAGTGATGTTGGACAAGATTACCGGCGTAGAGTTCTGGGACCACAGAGCGAGGGGTTACAAGCGGTAGGTGACACTGAAGATATTCGAGACAGGGTGAATCGCGGCGGTTCATGATGCAGGTCCCAGTGATCCTCTAGCCGGAGTCCTGAGTATCCACAGCTGACGATTGCTGTCCAAATGGGGGAACCATGTCAGGTCCTGTTCCTCGACGGCTGCACCACGCGTTGGCAAAGCCAAGAAACCGGCGAGCTGAATCTTTACTGTTGATGAGGCGATTGAGGTTGGAAGGGATGCGCCATTTTTCTCGTAGCTCCCGGAACGCATAATTCGAAACCCCACCCCAGTACGGCACCTAGCTTCTACGGCGAGCCCTGATTGGCTGATTTGCCTTCCTTCGTTTCGTTATCACCGGTCTGCTATCTGCTTGTCACCACACATGTCTCCCTCAATGGGAATTAATTATTAAAATGTTTTACGGCGGTTTTACAACAGTTCAAGTTGATTGTTCTGACCAAAGTTCCGATGTTAATGGAAATAATGATAAAAAAGTGTTCAGATCTTCCTTCGCTGATGAAAAAGGAGCTATCGAGTGGCTGAGGGATTTCGAGAAAAAAACAAGTACACAATGGATTACTCGCAAAACTTTTCCGAATCCTGAAAGGTGTTGTTAAGCAGCATTATTTTCCCTTACTCACTCAGGTTTATAAAACATTGCTTCCCTTTCTCGAAGTACGTGTTTGTCGTGCACGAAAAAGGGAGTACAGTAAGATTCAAGATTGAAAGATACCTTTTTAAGCTACTCTGGGGTAATAAAACGATTATCTCCCTTTGAAAACCCTTCTCCCACTGCAATAAACTATGAAAAAATAAACAAGAAGACAAAGAATTAAAAGTTGGGATTTCTTTTTTTCTCGGAGGGTTTAAAGCCCAGTTGTTAACAAGAATCCTACGTGTACTAAAAGTACGATTTTGACCCCCTCCGAAAACCTCATCTACATGCGGAGACCAGCCCTAAGCTGTTTTCAGATGAATCATGGTGTACTTTTCGTTTTTGAACTCACATCCTGGCTTCTCTCTATCAGGCACAAATTCAGACGCATTTGGGTATGTCAGTTGAGCGAAACCAACAAATCCAAAAGTGAGCTTAGTAGGCGCAACAAAGAGTGTCCAGCAAAGCTGGAAATAAAAATAAAATTGGTCACCAAGGACACAAAAAAGAAGGACATTTTTTTGGGGAAAAACGATCCTCCGCTTCCGGCCGTAATCGTCTTCACTAACGATCATAACCATTCTTTGGATAGAGCCGACAATTTAAGGTAGGTGCTTATTAGCCTAGACCAGGCATTTCATTCCACAACCCATTATCAACCAATTTAAGGTATCTTCGGGGAGATGAAAATCTACGGGCCACATTTTACACTTACTTTAGTGATGGCCTCTCACCGGCTATCGCGAGATCCCTGCATTACGAAAAAATTCGCGAAACGAAGGATGGCATAAAGAAGCTTGCCAGTGGCTACGAGTATCCAAAGAAAAATACAGTCTACTATTGGTACCAACAATGGACGAAACAAAATTTTGGTGGTCCATTGGATGCTCTGGGAAAACTAGAAGAAAAGATTTATTTTTATGAACAAGGTTTGTACTATTATTTATTGTGCTGCAATCTTAGCTAACTATTTATCACGTGTTTCCTCCTGCAGGTGGCTGTAAAATAGCTATTAAAAATACTAGCCCATGGGCTGTTCTAGTAGCAACACCCATCATGCAGAGAGCTCAGGCTTTGGAATCGTCTTCGGAGATCATTTTTGTAGACACGACGAGCACCTGTGATGCTACTCACAGCAACGTTACCATCCTTCTGACCGCAACCAAAGCAGGAGCAATTCCTATATCAATACTGATCCACGAGGGGCAGACCGTTGAAAGCTATAAAGATGCATTCGTCTTACTCATACAAAAGTTCCCAGCGTGCTTCGGTGGCAATAAAGTAACTGTTGAATAATTTACAAAATAAATTTAAATAAGTGAATATTACGCAGAAGTTGCATGTCTTCAGGGCCCTCGAGTATTTATGACTGACAATTCCAAAGCTGAGAAAGATGCCTTGAATGAGGTTTGGGAGGAAACTACCCAGTTGCTTTGTCATTTCCACGTTGCCCAGCAGGAGTGGAGATGGTTGCTTGACTCGAAGAATGGTGTCGACTCATCGGTTAGACAACAACTTATGAAGACATTTCAAAAGGTAAGACTACAAAGTGTTGATTTTTTTTTTTTTTTTTTTTTGTGCACTTTATTGATTTTACTTTTATTAATTTTTGCAGCTCATGTATTCGAAGACTGCTGAGGAGCTGGAAGAAAACATGGAGGCTGTCAGGTCAACCAATCATGAGAAGTACAAACAGAGGTTGGAAAGCTTCCTCGAAAGGAAAGAGGAATGGATCCAACTTTATCGCGACCTTTTAATCATAAGAGGACACAACACGAACAACTATGCAGAGGCCACTATGAGAATTCTCAAAGACGTAATTCTGCAGCGGGTTAAGGCATACAATGTTGTGGCCCTCGTTGATTACGTGGTAAACGTCTGGGACAAATATCTTGAAGGTCGCCTGCAGAATATTGCCGACAACAGGGATCCGAAACCAACCCGATTATACGAAAATTTGGTTCAGAGAATGAGTCCAGAATTGGCAGAGAAAATAGAGCGGATTGATGAAGACATATTTGTTGTGCCGTCCTCTGCAACTGGCGAAGCTACTTACGAAGTCAACGTATCTATCGGGACATGTCTCTGCAAGCATGGGACGAATGGGGATTTTGCAAGCACCAGGCTCTTGTCCATTCGAAATTTAGTGGTGCCTTCCCGAATGCCCCAGTTGTAAAAGCCCAGGATCGTTACAAATTGGCCAAACTTGCATACGGTGATGAGTGTCCAGAGCCAGCTTTCTACCTCGGAATGAAAGACGACGAACGTATGACGGACACGTGGAACCTGAACTCAAATGGTAATGTCCAGCAGAATAATTGTGAGAGTGTCATTGCCATACAAGACACGGGCCCAGCAAGATCAGCGACCGATGAATTGAGTGAGGCAAGTAAAAGCGCCATTTCAGACGATTTTAAAAAAGAATTGGAAAGACTCTGTACAATTTCGGCTGATGAGCCAAATTGTATTAATTACCTCAAGAGCTGTACCAAGTCTTTAAAAAGACTAAGAACAGGCACCAGTATAGCTGGGGCAATGCTGAGGATTTCACAAGCCCTGCGCCAGCACTCCAGTGGACGGGGTAAGATAGCTTGCCAACCCACCTCTGTTTCGCGCAGAAGGGGAGGATCATCTCGAGGGAGCGCAAGACTTCCACCAGGCAGGCGACCAAGCAAGGGTCATGCTGCCCCCACCAAACCAAAGCGACGACGGGTGTTGGGTGACAGTATCAACAATAACGTAGCCCATGTCAAAAAACATTAACTGGGTATACCTTTCCCTAATTATTGTAATATAATATAATATTGTAAAATTATAATTTATAAAATAATATAAAATGAACATGTATGTCTCCAAGTTGTGAGTCGTCTGATTGTCGTTTTAAATTGAAGAGCGCTGTGTCGAAATAAATTCTGCCAAATTTCAAAGGGCTTCGGTAGAAATTAACGAGCCCCCCCCCCCTCCCAAGACAAGCTCATTTAGCTAACCCCTCGAACCCTATCAATATATTAAAATGTAATCTTAAAATATATTGCACTGATCTTGGCAGTGAAAAGGGACGCCAATCGAGTTTCTTCACAAAATTTCGCCATAAAAAAGAGTCACCGACTGTTTCCGATACATGTTACTTCCTCATTCTGCACTGAGAAGTTCTGCAGGCCAGTGATAACGAAGGAAGGCAAACCGGCCAATCAGGGCTCGCCGTAGAAGCTAGGTGCCGTACTGGGGTGGGGTTTCGAATTATGCTCCAGGAACCGGCTGACCTACCGTCGAGGGGTTGTTCTATCAATCAATTGGTGTGGTCTCGATGGTGGGAGGGGCCCGAATGGCTAAGATCACCACCTGGTGATTGGCCCTCCCCCCTCTCTCCTGCAATGAGGAGGAGGTTTTGAGGGAAAGAAGAAGACTGGCTGGAACAGCCGTGGCCGTGTCGTCGGACGATTCTTTTCTGATGAGGAGGGGCCTCGGATTTGAGAAGACTGTTCGGGTGATGGCATGGGTGCTTCGCTTCGTGGACTGCTGTCGTCGGAAGGAGAGTTCGCGCTCGCGGGAATTGGACGGAGTGGAGACTCGAAGGGCAGAGTCATTCGTCATCCGGATCGTGCAGAGAGGGGTCTAAGAGGGAAGTGACGACGTGAGATTCGGCGGATTCGACGTGTTCTACGACGGGGACGGTGTTTTACGCCTTCAAACACGCCTTGAGCAAGGGAAAGAACCCCAGAAATTTGTAACCCCTGCTATTTTGCCAAAAGATCATGAGTTAGTAGGGAATCTAATCATGGAAACTCATGTGAGGAATCATCACGTGGGTGTTGAGGGGTTGAGGTGTGTTTTGCGGGAGCGGTTTTGGGTGCTTGGGGGGCGGCGAACGATAAAAAAAATTTTGGACAGATGCCTCCGGTGTAGACGTTTTGCAGCGAAACCAATTCAAGTAAAAGAAGCTAGCCTAAAGAAAGGGTCCGTGATGCGGCCTCGTTTGAGGTCACCGGAGTTGACCTTTTTGGTCCGTTTTACATTCCGGGGGAATCGAAAGGTGTGGGTGTGTTTGATGACTTGTGCGGTGGTTCGGGCGGTAAATTTAGAGATTGTTGAATCCCCCTCGACTGAAAGTTTTTTGTTGGCATTTAGACGGTTTGTTGTCAGGAGGGGGAGGCCAAAAACGATTTTTTGTGATAACGGAACTAATTTTAGAGGGGCGTATAACTTGTTGTCAACACTAGATTGGGATGAGGTGACCCGATATGTGGCAAGCGAAGAAAGAATAGAGTGGAGGTTCTCCCCCCCTTCGGCTCCGTGGTGGGGAGGGTTCTGGGAAAGATTAATTAGGTCGGTGAAGGACTTGTTGAAAAGAACTTTGGGGCGGGCGTGTCTTTTTTTGGATGAGTTAACGACAATATTGATCGAGTGTGAGACAATTGTTAACAGTAGAGCGCTGACTTACGTTTCAGATAACCCCGAAGATCTGCGACCGTTGACGCCGCTGTCCCTTTTGGTGCCGGCCAGTGGATGTGGCGCCCCTGATGTCACTGCTGTGAAGGCGCAGGACTTGAGACGACGTGTGCGTAATCGTCACCGACTAATGGAGAATTTGTGGTTCCGTTTCAGGGAGGAATACATGGGTTTCTTGAGGCCTGCCAAGAAGTCTGTGCGACGCCAAACGCAGGGACTGACCGTCGGACAGCTGGTGCTGGTCGAGCGGGAGGGCGCAAAACGATTGGAGTGGCCGGTGGGACGAGTACATCGCCTTGTACCCGGACGTGATGGAACTGTGAGAGTCGTCGAGGTGATCACTGCGTCCGGAAAATTGGTTCGTCCAGTACAACGAATTTTTCCACTGGAGATGGACGTGCTTAAAGTTGAGGACGTGGACAAACAACCCGAAGAAGAGCCGAACAGCGACGAGGCCGATGGTCTCGACGAGGATCTGGACGAGGAAGAAGAGAACAGATATTATTCTCATCCCTAATTTCATTTTAATTCCCCCTCAGTTTTTTTGAAACGGTCTCTGATCATTTTTCTCCTCCGCGACAATTTATCCCGAGTTTTTATTGAACTTTAACAAGCCGAGTTAACTTCGCACGTAGAGACCGACGGTGAAGGCAGTCCTGCGAAAAAGAGGAAAATTCGACGAAAACTTTACTCGTCAGATGAAGAAGTGGATGACGTGATCGAGAGCCGTTTCACGTTTTTTGATAAAAATAAATTCAAATTATCGAAACCCCCTACAATTCCGAATTCATTTAATCAAAATATAGTTAATATTTTGATTGAATTGTTAATAAATAGGGGCTTGTGTTTCTAATTGATCGTGTATTTTCTCTAGGTAGCATCGCTGACTCGTCCTTTGATCCGTCAAGAATATCCGAGGATCTGCGGGACGTTAAAGGTAGGTATATTTCATTCACGTCGGTTGTTGATACCTGGAGGTGGTTGTTGGCGGCAGCGGTGGGGTGGCGGAGTGCATTTGGATATTTCCAGAGTAGGAATAATTGCTCTTTGAAGCCCAATCACACGACGCAATTTCGAAGCAACGCCTATTTCATTTAAGTTTTTAAAAACATATTAGGTCTGTTGCTTTGCTACACTAGTGGAACACTAGCGTTGAAAACCACATGATTTTATTCATAAATTTGGAAATAATGAATATCAGATGATTTATAACAGGGGTTCCCAAACCCGGGGTCGCGACCCCAAGTAGGGTCGCGGACTGTTTTTCTTAAGGTCGCGGACTGTTTCGGCCATTTCATTTGAAGTACCCGGTCCTCGAGCTACCTACTGCCTTCAGCTAGAATACAATTTCCTGCACTTACATTACTTTTATGTAAGTGCAATCACCGCTCAATTGTTTATTCTCTCGTAATTGTACGTAGGCACCTACTTTATTAAATTCGAATGAAAGAAAACGGAACAGTTTGTAGCAGGCGTTTTACTTTTTTCTAGTAGTCGTTGGAGTTTGACAGAATACTCATGGGAAAGATCTGAGTGATCTGAGCTGTTTGTGAGATGGCCTTGTGTCATGGAGTATTGAGGAGGACAGAGTTTTTATGTTGTTTACCGCTTGAAACAGCAATAACTGAAGAAGACATTTTCCACAAACTGAATATTTGTAAGATCTCGACTCGAAGAATTGATGGAGTATAACAACTCGCGGAAGTCGTGCAGGGCTTGTTGGAAGGATTTCGAAAGAAAAACTAGGCGTATTTCAGTGCATTGATTTTTGCACAGGGAGAACCTAGCTTCTCAGCAACTTTAACCTGATTCCGTCTTCAACGATGACATCAAGATCTTTAAATTCGCGGATTTTTAGGAAATTGCGTAAAAAAACGGGCTCGCGCATGATAACCTTCTGTTTCACTTCAAAGTTCGCAGGCTGTCTCGAAGAAAGGTTTAAGTGACTTAAAACGAGCTGATCGAAGAAATTCAGGGGGAAACAAAACAATAGTTAACACCGGCGATTCGATTCCAGCCCTCAGAATCTTGGCCTTTGCGAGAACAAACTACTGCGACAGTAATTAGCTTTAATCCCCGATATAAGCTTTTTCCTCGAGAATTCAGATAATAATCTGTTGGATGTTCATGAACATTATTGCGTTGCATTCAAGCACTCTCCGACAAAAATGGACCTATATATGCCTGCAATGTTGATCTTAGCTGTTTAGAAATCGATTTGCTACAGACGTCGACAAAGCTGGAGAGGAAATACTGGATTTCAACTAGAATTGTGTGATCTGCGAGTGAAGGAAGTGCATAAAGAAAAATTTGTCAGTTTCACAATTTTGGGCGCAGTAGCGAGGACATCCCGTTTTAGTGACAGAAGCAGAAAATACTCTTCTGCCGTTTCCTGCAATATATCTTTGCCAGCAAGGGTTCTCAATTCTGTGTGGTTGTGGTCAAAACGAAAGCTCGCAACCGATTGGCTGGGATGCGCGTGAAAAAGATGACGTAACATTATCGAAGTAACCAAAAATTCGTCTAGGGTCGCGAAGGCTTTTGCAATTTTAAATTAGGGTCGTCATCAAAAAACTTTGGTAACCCCTGATTTATACACTCGTGCAGCAAAAAAGCACACCTAATATATGTGCCTTGGTAGTAATAGGATGTTCTGAAAAACTATAGCAAGCAATATGATTCATATAACTCAAATAACTCATCTGTAACTCAAATATTACAGTCCGGGAGCCCACAGTACGAAAAACCCGGGTCATTTATCGTGTCTGGCACCTGCACAGGACGTTTTCTTATGGTGCAGGAGATGACACTTCAGAGATCGCCAGAAATTTTCAGCGGAACAGGGGTCCATAACAGAGCTAGCTGCACGACACGATCAATGATTCGGATTTTTCATACAGTTGGCTCACGGACTAGCAATGTCCTCGGACTAATTCAAAGAATTTTTTACTGTACACTCCCACTTCATGCTGTCCACTTTCGGAAGAACGTTATTGATCTTTTGCAAAGCATTACTGAGAAATGAGCGATTTCTTCTTCCATTTTGATCTTTTTTTCTGTGTTATTATGATATTCTTATACAAATGAAACCTTGGAATAACCATTTTAGTATTGCTTTTAGCCACGCTTGCTGTCATCGCGCAAGAACTAATCTTGTTAAAAGATGAGGTAGAAAAAATAAACGCGAAATCGTTGAATTCTGCCGTTAATGCCGCTTCTCCTGCCAAGGAAATATTTAGTCTTCCCCTCGATAGTTCGTCAGAATTCTTAAATTTCGAAAATAATCTTCAAACCCAACCGGATGGGTACTTCAAACTTGTAAGAATTTCGATGCAGTTGTACCACCACGTGAATCCACTCATTATATTGCCATTTTTGTAGACTAAAACATTATCGTCCCTCGGAGGGGAATCAGCGAAGTCTACAGTGTCCAGAATCATGCGCTTCGTTATTACCGACAATCTGGCTTCAACTTTCAACTGGGCTGGGAAGGTGCCAAAAACTTCCTTCAAGACGACAAAACTTTGTTCCGCCGTACTCGGTAATCACTTTTTATTTACGAAGTTGTCCTTCTCGTGTGGTTTCACTTACAATAACATTCTTTAACACTATAGCGGCATTCCGCAAATTCAGAAAAGACGACACCCTCAAAGTGGCAGAAGACGCCATAAAAGACTGGCTTAAGGCAGCCCCGCTAAGAAAAAGGCAAAAGAAGCAAGACGAGCAAATCAATGATCCGTGAAAAATCTTTTTTGTCTCAATGTCAAGTTTGCTCAATTACGCTTAAGTACACTAAATAAATTTAAGCTTGCATGTGTCATGAACGCAGAAGAAAGTAGTACCTACCTAATGATAAATCAATTAAATATTACGAAATTGTGCAATTTTACTCGTACTAGACGGAAATATGTTAAAATGTGCATAGTGGCAGAGGGGTGTTTTTCGGCCTTTATCTTATGCTAAAAACGGGTTAACAAACCCCGTTAATTCAGAGACGTAATGAAGTTAACTAGTGTTGAAAGTGTATGTAGTAGGTATACCCCCTACCATTTTACGGGGTGGTGGGGGTGTGTATTTCTTGACTTGAGGGGCTATGCTGCAAATTTTCCGCATAGGATTTTCGAGAAGTTATCTGATTTCATTGATTTTTAAGAAAGTGAATGAAATATCATGACTTTCCGATAGGAACTTCGATGCGGAAAAGTTACAGAATCACCCCACATGATCTATTGATCCCGAGCTCTGTAAACCCTAATGCAACCTAAGTCGGTGGGGATACAATGTGATTTGTTGAGTATCGCTGAAGAGAGAAAGTCTTAGGCCCCTTTTACACGAGTAAGTTTTTTGATCAAAGTAGCCATTTTTAAAAATATTAACAGATGTTCCCTGTCTGAAATAGACTGTTTGCGATCAGATTGAACATATTTTTGAACAAAAAACTTACTCGTGTAAAACGGGCTTTACACATGAGTCGAAGACCAGCCAAAACATGTGAGTGACAATCTCTTTTTAGTGTAACTTCCCTCTCTTTTAAGTAAACAAACCAAATTGTATGCCCACCGACTTGGTTCTATACGTAGGTTCACTGAAATCGGGATCAATTTGATCAAATAATCGAATTTGAAAACACCAAAATCACGTAAATTTCACGGAGAAATTTCGAAAAGTCTCCCGCAAATTTTACGAATTATACACTGTCAAATAACAGCAATTTTATCGTATAGTTTTCACGAAATTATTGGTAAAATATTCGAAAAATTTGCGGCAAAAACTCAATAATTCACGTCAAATACACGGGAAATTTGCGGCAAAACCTCGAAAATTCACATTAAATATTCGAAACTCTTGCGGCCAAGACCCAGTAATTCACGTCAAATATTCGAAAAATGAACCATCAAAATTGCGAAAAATTCTCGCCATTCTCGTTAAAGCTTTCACGTAAAACTAACGTGTTTTTGCTACTTGGGTACAAAGATGAACACAACATGTTTCATGTAAATGAAGACTTCAGACGACTTTTCTGAAGGTTTCTCACGTCAAACATAAAAAATCCAGCGCAAGAGCTGTAAAAATGTTGTTCAGAATTGGCTGTTTTGAAGAAAGAAATAACTTTTTTGGGTTAAAAAAGGCGATTTACGCCAAAAAATGCCTGTTGACAAAAAACCCTCAAGAGTAATTTCGAAGAGGACACAATGAAGAAGCTTTTCTGACCTTGGGAAGTCCACACTGGGAAGTGCACACTGCACTGATAACAGAGTCCACACTGCGTTTAAATACATACACTATTTGAAAAATTCGCTCTTGTTTTGTCGTGATTTTTTGTTAGTTAAATAAAGTTTTTGAGCTTGAATCTTGGACATGGACTTACTCAAATGCTTTACAGCGACATTGTGATTCACGGTGAGTGATTTTATTATTCCATTTCCGCGAAATTTGACTCGAACGGTGTGAAGTATTCGACTTGAACGGTGTGAAGTGCAAGGTCGAAGTTAAATTATCATTATCTTCTTCTTGCCTAGAGAAGAGAGAAATTTATTTGTGTTTATTTCTTCCGGGTTTCTTTATCTTCAACAACGTTTTTCAATCAAGACTGGGCGGTGTGGATGGTTAGTATCATCAGTCAGCATCAGCAGTGACATCCATCCTTGCATATACTGGTCTTGAATGTTGTTAGCAATGTCGAAGAGAAACAAAAAACCAGTGAATTGCGCCAATATTATTCAAGAACTCCTGCAGACCGAGTTCATGTTAGACGAGGAGACAATGGGGCATATCTCTACGGTCGTTCTAAAGATGAAGTTGTTCAGAAGCATCATTCCGGACAGTGATTTGTGCGAATTATTATTGCCAATGAAACTCATACTGCAAGCGTTTGCAAAAACTCTCCGAGAAAAGAATGACATAGAGAAAGACCTGGAAGGAAACAAAAGTGAGGTTGAGTATTTAGAACGGCAAATTGACCGACAAAAAAAGTCACTTCACGAGTCGTTGGATCTCCATGCAGAGGCTGATGAAGAGTTAAGAAAAGACATCAAAACCCTCGAGGAGACGAACTTGAAATTGAAGACTGAGCTGGCTGACCAACAAAAAGAGCTGCGCAGATGCTCAGAAATAATTGAACATCTGCAAATGGAAATTCAAACGGCGAAATCCCAGTGCGTCATTAATGCCAAGAGAAATGTAGCCTGCCAGACTCAACCAATTGCAGAGAAGAGGGATGTTTCGACACAAAGTCAACTACAAAAAGTTTCTGAGGACGATAACCTCAGCTCAAAAGTAACGTCGATGATAGCACCTAAGCCTCATCATCCGGCGGTACATGATCAAACTCGAAGGAGAGTTATAATAATTCGAGACCATTTCTTCAGAAATCTGGGCGAAAGATTAAGATGTCGTTTCCCTAGCTCGTATCTGGTGCAGGATATAATCCTGCCATACACAAATTTCAGCAATTTTGCTAAGAGTAGTGCCAAATTGATAAAAGACTTGCAAAAGACTGATATAGTTGTATTGGGAATGGGAGCGGACTGTGTGGTTAATGAGAATAGAGCGGATGTACAGCAGTTCTATGAAGAAATGATGAAACATAGTGATTTAGTGAGTAAAATAATATGCCTATCGATACCTTATTACAAAAATAGTGTGATGAAAAGCAGGGAAAATAGGAGAATCTATGCCACTAATATCATGCTTGAAAGCAACGTTGTTAATAAGAATTTTAGTTTGTGTGACGTTAACTCAGCTTCTAATGTAAATTTGGCCCAAACATTAAAGGAGTACATTAGCAACACCGGGGCACAATGTAAACAAGGGCCTGATGACCGGTTTCAGCCAATTCCAGTAATTTGTAATGTGTTTAAACGTAATAAGAAAAACAAGCCTTTTTTAGGATAGACGTCAACACTCATGTTGACTGTACTTGGATAGTTGATGACGAAAAACTTCAAAATGACAAGGTCCCTCTTTCCATGGATCGAACTGCTATGACTAGGTGTATAAATACCCCTTTAAAACAGCGTACTGACCGGGTTTTAAAAATACTTACACATAATATTCAGTGCCTTAGCAATAAAATTGATAACCTCAATGTTTTCCTGGACTTGAACAATCATAAATATCATATTATCTGTGTTAATGAACATTGGATGACTGAGGGTCAAATCGAGTGCGTGTACATACCTAACTATGTGCTTGTAGCAAAGTTTTGCAGAGATAGGAAGAGGCATGGGGGCACGTGTATATTTGTAAATAAGAACCTGTTTGTAGATTATATTGTAAATAACCGTGAAGACTTAAAAGACAAGTACAGCCGTGAATATAGCATAGAATGTAGCATAATAGAACTAGTTAATAAAGCAAATAGAAAAGATCGCATAGTAATAAACACCCTGTACAGATCTGAAAAGAAAGGCGATTTTGAATTATTTACGCGTAACTTGGAGGCATGTATACAAGATGTAATTAATAAGACAACTGTGAGAATTATTGTGACGGGTGATTTCAATGTGGATAGTCTTGGGAGCAGTAAAAGAAAAGATATAATTTATTCTATTTGTGGTAGGAGTGGCCTACATAACTCTGTAACACAACCTACGAGAATTGACAATGGGACGGAAACTGCTATTGACTACTGTCTGTCAAATTATGACAAACATAACATATGTACAAAGGTTGTAAATACTGGCTATTCGGATCATTTTGGGCTAGAAACGCAGATTGGGATCGCAAAAACTCAAGCTGCTGAATGCAACTCCAAAGTCAAGTACAGGGTCACGAGTGACGTGTGTTTAGAAAAGCTAAGGATAAGCTTGTCCGGAGAAGAATGGGATGATCTATACAGCGATGTAAAAAGTGTAAATAGTGATTTTGAATTGTTTGAAAAAATACTTATGAGTCATGTAGACAAATGCTTGGAACTTAAAACTAAGAAAACAAACACTGTGAGCAGAGGGTGTAAAGATGCGTGGATCACAAAAGGTATCAGAGTCTCGGGAAATAAACTTAGAATGCTTCACACACTAAGCAAATCTGGTCAGTTAGATATAAAAGAATACCACCAACGCTATAAAAAAGTGTATAAAAAAGTTTTAGTAAAAGCGAAACAGCTACATTTCAGCAAGATGATCCAAGATGCTAGTAATAGAAGTAAGACATTATGGGACATTGTAAATAAAGAGAATAGCCGGAAAAGTACCTGTAAGGAAATTATACAAATGGAAAGGTATGGTAAATTAATGACGGATTGCCAAACTGCTGAAATGTTTAATGATTATTACATTAATATGCCAGAAGTCAGTGAGACTGAATACCTATATGAGGAAGCAAAGGGTTACCTAGATGATACTACGAATGTTTCACAAACGAAAGAAAGTCTTTTTCTAGTACCGGTGACAGAAAAAGAAGTACTTGGGTTCATAAATGATTTGAAGCAGTCTGCCACGCAGGATGTCAATTACTTAAGCAACAACATTCTAAAAAAGATTGCCTCATATATATCAAAGCCCCTGACGTACTTAATTAATTGCATGTTTTCCGAAGGTGTGTTCCCAGAGAAGCTTAAACTCGCTAAAATTTGTCCTGTCTACAAAAAGAATTGCAAGAATGACTTAAAGAATTATAGGCCTATAGCAATACTACCCGTAATTTCTAAGATCTTTGAGAAAGCATTGAATGTAAGACTTATTGAATGGCTGGAAGAGCGTAATTTGTTAAGCCCATGCCAATACGGGTATAGGTGTAAAAAATCCACAGTTGATGCCATTGTTAAAATTACTGATAACATTAGAAGCAGTTTGGACAAAAAAGAACACGTGTTGGCGGTCTTCGCGGACTTATCAAAAGCTTTTGATCTTGTTGACCAGCAAATTCTAATTGATAAACTCGAGAAATATGGAATACGAGGGACACCCAAAAGGCTGGTAGAATCCTATCTGACTCACCGACGGCAATTTGTTGAAGTAAATAACAACCACTTGAGCAGTTCTAACGAGAAAATATTGAACAGGGGGGTACCGCAAGGTTCCATATTAGGTCCACTTTTGTTTCTCATTTATATTAATGATCTGCCTGAGTACCTTCATCATACTGACGTCCTTTTGTATGCCGATGATTTAACCTTGCTTGTGACCGGAAAAGATAAGGAATTGTTAGAAGTTTCGGTAAGCTGTATAATGGACAATCTAAACATGTGGGTAATGAGGAATAAACTCAAGTTAAACGTTGACAAAACAGTTTATGTACAATTTAGTATAAATAAGGGTGTACAGAGTGAAGAATTTGCATTATGTTTAGGGAATCGGCAAATTTGTAAAGTAGCAAGCTCAAAATTCTTGGGAATTCATATTGATGAAAACCTTAATTGGATAGAACATTTATGTACAGTTAAGAAAAAATTGAACAAAGCATGTTATGTAATAAGAAAGTTTCGTAAGGTCTTAAGTACTAATGATCTAATCAACGTTTATTTTGGATTGTTCCAATCCCAGCTATACGGCATAGAAATATGGGGAAATGCTGTTGGGTTCGATCAAATACTAAAAATCCAGAAGAAAGCTGTGAGGGCTATTTACAACTTGAAAGGTCGAACTTCATGCAGGCAATATTTCAAGAAATCTAGGATTATGACGGTGCTGTCTCTTCGCATAGTTGCTTTATTAATCTACATGAAAAGACACTTGGGCACATTCACGGCACATTCAGATGTTCATAACTACACTACGAGGAATAAAACAAAGCTGGTGGTGAATAAACATGTCACCAAATTTTACGAAAAAAGTGTCTGCCATGAGGGCCTCTCTCTTTATAATTCTTTGTCAAATGAACTCAAGGAGCTAACTCATGTTAAGAGGTTTGAGCGTAAATTAAAAGAGAAATTGAGGGTGAGCCCATTGTATACTATAGATGAATTTTCTGAATTATGTACTACTCAATGGAATGGAAAATGAAGAGATGACGAATTCTAGTTCAATTTGGTTAGTACTATTTTAGTTTTAGTTTCAGTTAGTACTATTTTATGGAATGTTAATTTTATTTTAATTTAATTTTGAATTAAGTTAAATTTATTGTGAATTTTAATTTTATGGAAATGTTAAAGAGATGACGGATTCTAGTTCCAATCGTTAAGATGGACTACAGAAATGAACAATAAATCATAAATCATAAATCATATGAGGAGATTCAGTGTGAAAGAGTGGAGGCCGAAGTTTTTGGAAAAATTAAAGATTCCGAATTTTTTCCACTTTTAATGCCTGTCAAGGCCAGCGAAAGCGATCAATTTGGTCAAAAACATCTTGTTCCGATGGAAAAAAGTGTTTTCCACTTGGGAGCGAGAAACTAGCGTTTTGTCGAGAAAAGTGACTTAAGCCTTAAAATCATTAAAAAAATTTGATGGGAATGATACCACCTCTTCAATTAGGAATCCCTTATGGCATTCGATTTGTTGCAGGTAAGAACCTTCTCGTCCTTGGGCGGCTCGGCGAGTAAGTCATTCGTAGGAAGGGCAACGAGATATGTGCTTTCCGACCAGTTGGCCAGCGGGTTCAATTGGGCGGGAAAACCTCCAAAAGAGGCTTTCAAGACAACGAAGTTATGCTCGGCTGTTCTTGGTAAGTGGGAATTGGGATTCAAATTGAGATCCCAACGATTGCAGTTGGTTTTCAGTGCTCAGTTCCGACATTAATCTTTTCCTGTTATTTCACAGAAGCATTCATGTTGACAAGATCAACGAACACATTAAAAGAAGGCGAAGACGCCGTAAAGGATGGGGTGAAGACAGCTCCAGTCAGAGTAAAAAAAAAAAAAAAAAATGATTGACTTTTGTCTTCAATATTCAATCATTTTTTAAATATTGAATCCAAGTTTTGTCAATTTTTTAAGATAACGCCGATCTGGTCAGCTTACTGCCCGCACAGCCGTGGTATGGCAAGGACAATCCAGCGAAGATTCTTGATCGCCACTCTTCGCGCATACACCACAACCTTGCGCTTGACACTCCACGTCCTCGTCGGGATGCTGCCTCTAGATCTTGAGCTGGATGTCAAGA
This sequence comes from Corythucha ciliata, assembly GCA_038030265.1. Taxonomy (NCBI): domain Eukaryota; kingdom Metazoa; phylum Arthropoda; class Insecta; order Hemiptera; family Tingidae; genus Corythucha; species Corythucha ciliata. The sequence goes on along the minus strand of CM075941.1, from coordinate 22,846,379 downwards.
TCAACCAAGGAGGAAAGAATACTATGGAGATGACATTGGGAAGGTAAAACTGAAGCTAACAAGTGGGGGAGCTTTGGTACCATGGGGTGGATTAGTCGAAATTGATGACTTTCGGGTGACAAGCAAACTCGAGACACAGGGTACGGTGTACAGCACTTGTGAAACTGTGAGTATCACCATCACCCATGAAAACTTATTTTCTGGCCGTTGAGCTCACTACACTGTGTGCGTTTTTTTAAAGTTTTTGGTGGGATACAGTGTTCGGTTTACCAGAAACGACTGCCCTTTCTTCTTTGACATATTCGTATTCAATTCAGCCGCTACAGTTTTTCTGCGATGACTGCAATCTACAACGATCACCGTAGAACAATATCAACATGGTTTTTTTTAAAGCTGGCTTCTCCTTCTTTGTGAGCCTTTACTTCGCCGGGCACCAAGTTCACGAGCCATTTTTCTAATCTCCGAAAAAATAAATAAATAAAAAGGCGAGGGACTATTCACTTTAACCAACACAAAAAATATCTAAACGAAACGGCAGAAGTTGGAGACTAGACTCCTTCTTACTTCTTCTAAACATTGAAAGGGGGTGAGGTGGGTTCTAACCTTCTTATTTGTTATGAGTCGAATTACCTTTGAAAAATCGAACCTCGCTTCCCCATCGTATTGAGACAGAGTTCTTAGTCGGCTTTACGCTTGGAGCGCTACCTTTTCGAAATTTAGTTAGAAGGCCAGCCGCTCATGAACCTAGCGCTTAGAAACCCTCGTCGGTCAGAGCCTTTCAGTGTGCCCTGTGCCTCGTGCTTGGTTAGTTGCTTGGGTTCCTTTGTTCAAATCATTGTTTTTCCGTTTTCCTCTTTCATTCCTGCCTTTTTTCCTGCCTATATTTCAACCGTTCTTTTCAGAACGAGTCCCTCGCCTTGATTTTTTTTTTTGTTCTCTTCCAGAACGCATTCCTTTTTTTACTTTTCAAGCGTTCTAAGAACGAACCTCTGTTCCTACCTTAAAGGTATTTCTGAGTTATTCAGGAATATATTTTCCTTTGAAGCCTTGTTCCTGCAACCACACAAAGTAACAATGCCTGGAAGCACAAGTGCTGTGTACCCGGCTGTTATGACAGAACACTGCCCCCAACCTTATTTGCCCTCCAATCGTGATTTGGCTCGGAAGTGTTTGGAGAGCATTGGGGATAAAAGTCTAATGGACCGATTTCGGAAATGCGAGAAATTACGGATACCTGTGTGTGACAAGCACTTCGACTACTCCTATTTGTGAAATTTTGTCAATAAAATAACAATCATAAATATTGGATCAGTTTTTTTTTCTTTTTGAACCAATAGGAATATTAGTCTGTTCCAGTAAGGTGTTTGGAGCAAATTTGCCATGGGGCCAGCCAATAAAATATTGGCTGGTCCTATAGCAAATCTGCTTCGAATATTTTCCCAACACCTCACTGGAACAGACGTATTAATGAAGTACGAGAAAGAGAAAAACTACCGCTATCTACCGTTGATTTCTGTGAAAATAGTTGGGCTGCTTTACGCCACGGAGCGCAAAAGACTGTCTTACCCCCACCACCGCCAGTTTCCCATCTATAGTATGCTTCCTTTATCTATGTTTGGTACATTGGGATGTTGAAGCTTGAGGTAGTGAGCTCCCGCGTTCAGTCAGGTTTATCTACGAAATTGTCTAGCTCACGTTGTTTTTATTCAAATCCAAACCGGTTTTCGGCCTCTTAGGCCATTTTCAAGGATACAGTATCTATGACATGACATCAATATAAATTATAACAATAACAAAAAACAAATTTAATAAATACTGATTAATAAATGATTAAACCACTAATAATTAAAGACGAGAAACATACCGTTGTTCATTGTTACACGAACCGTCATAATATAAAGTAGTGGGTACAATTAGTTACCCCGCCCCACAGAGAATGGAGTGTGCGGTACATCGGCTGATGAACTTGCCACTGGAAAAGAGTGAGTTCGAAGAGGAACTGGAATATGTTCGTCACTTGGCATGCGTTAATGGTTTCGACAGTGCCGTTGTCGGAAACATAATGCGGAAAAAGGAATCAAGGAGGCTCACGCGGGAGATTACCAGCCTAAGCGTCTCGAAGCAACGTTACACTAAGTGGATTCGCCTTCCCTTTCTGGGGCAGTTGTCGGTGAAGGTTGGACGGCTCCTCAACAGGAATGGATATGGTGTGGGGTTCCAATCTAATGGGACCTTGAGGTCATGTCTGTCGCGCTTAAAAGATCCCGTGGCTCTAGAGGATAGGAGCGGTATTTATAACTAGCGTCTAAAGAAAGCTCCCCGTGGGATTCTCGTAGTACACCAAAAAGCCGTTAGTTGTGCTTGGGATGGGAGTTTCAACGCGCCCTTTCATTTTTAGAAATTTATTATGCTAGCTTTTATCACTTGTAAAAAGGGGGGGGGGGAGGCATACATTTTCTATCCAGTTTGAACTCCGAAATTATTTAAACGAAGATGAATCAGTATTTTGGTTTTAATTGACACTAATGAGTAATTTTCATTCCTTAAACCTTATATTAAAAACAGTGCAATCGGCCCTGCGTTCCAATTCCCCAAAAATGTTCCGATTTCGGGTTGGACTTCATAAAGATAAAAAATAAAAAAAATATACGAGAACTCTAATCCTCGGTTTTTAAAAAAAGAAGCGGAACACTACACCTCCGTACGAGCTACGACTTTTTGGTGTACTACAAGAATCCCACGGGGAGTTCTCTTTAGACGCTAGTGTATTTATAGGCTGGGATGTGGGAAATGTCATTCGGCTACCTATATCGGGCAATTTGGAAGAGCTGTGCGCCACCGGATAAAGGAGCATCTGACGCGGCAGCAGTCTAAGTTTAAGCAACATCTCGAGGAATGTGAGGGAGAAGACAATGAGGACCACTCGGTTGAAATTCTCCATTTCGAGAAAAAAGGAAAAATAATGAACAGCTTAGAAGCACTGGAGATTCATCAAGAACTTCGCACGGGTGAGAACATGTAGAGGTGGGTAAAAAAGTATCTACTTGATACTTTGTCACTGATACTTCAATGTACCTAGTAGTATCAACTGATACTGCCCGATTGAACCGAGTACGAGGCTATGAGTAGATAACGGAGTGGGTACATATTAATCATTGTTGAGTGACGGGGATAGAAATAACGGGCATATCAGCGTTAAGACGTAACATTTCTCCTTTTAATCAACCCTTAGACTTATTAAAAAAATTGTATGTGAACGTTTGACATTCGTTCTTTTTCTTTCGAAAATGATTTTATAAATACTTACCTACCTACCTAATGAAGATATTTGATATCAACTCAAGATGTGAAACCGTTGTACTCAAAACTAAATAATCTAGAATTCGGCAGTTGTATTTTATTTTCATGACTTTTTGACTCCCCCCCCCCCACCATGTACCTGATACTAAAAGTACCCGGTAAAAGTATCTGATATTTTAAAGTATCATTATCAAGTAGTACCTGATACCGAAAAAAGCTGTCACTACCCACCTCTAAAATGTTCTAAATGAAAGACAAGAGGCTGCGCGCACTCCTCTCCTTTCCGTATTAGATTTCTAGAGGAGGAGGAGGGAGGAAGATAGGGAAGAGGCGTCCTGAGGCTCGATTCTCTGTGGGGCGGGGTAACTAATTGTACCCACTACTTTATATTATGACGGTTCGTGTAACAATGAACAACGGTATGTTTCTCGTCTTTAATTATTAGTGGTTTAATAATTTATTAATCAGTATTTGTTAAATTTGTTTTTTGTTATTGTTATAATTTATATTGATGTCATATTGATGTTATATTGATGTCATGTCATAGATACTGTATCCTTGAAAATGGCCTAAGAGGCCGAAAACCGGTTTGGATTTGAATAAAAACAACGTGAGCTAGACAATTTCGTAGATAAACCTGACTATGTTTGGTACGGCGGCCATTTGCACCGGCAGTACGCTTTAACTATACATCTTGTTTGCCTCTTGTGGTTGGTAAGAGTTTCATTGAATTTACTAGTTAAATAGTATTCAAAAATTAAAATTTGAGTTAAGTAAAATAAAATGGGGTTGTGTTGTGCTTATGGATGCTCAAATCAAACGCACATCAAACGGAAACCTGGAGTCTCATTCCACAGGTAAGTGCGGTGTTTTGGCTGATTATTTATTTCTTTCGATTCACAAATGATCCAGCTCAAGCTAGTTTGATAGCCGTGTTAAATTTATCCAAGGAATTTTTTCTCCAGGTTCCCTAAGGATCCTGTGTTGAAAAACTCGTGGATCAAATCGGTTCGACGGAAGAATTGGGTTCCCTCACATAATGCTGTCATTTGTTCCGAGCATTTTGAAGAAAAATTCATAAACCGCACATCAGCATGTGGCCGTATCCAACTGAGGGATAATGCTATCCCTACGATTTTTCCGAACTATCCAGCGCATTTGAAGCCTCAAATTAAGACGGTACGTAATTCCCGTTGATCTTTTTCACAGAGGTCTTTAATTTAATTATATATCTTTTGTAGCGCAAGCCACCAATTAACCGTGAGTCTACGTCCGTAGCAAACGATCCTGATTTAGAAGAAATGTAGGTCTTGGAACCGGACCCGGAGCCATTCTCTAAAGAAGTTGCCGTTCAAGTACATTGCTTTGGTTTTGATGAGTTATAATTCGTCCTAGCACCTTAGTTATTGACTTGTGATTATTTGTAGACTACTGATATGTGTCAGGATAAATTGCGAGAAGCCTCAAGAATGATAAGGCGTTTGGAATGGCAGGTGAAAGAAACAACAAAAAAGCTCGCCGATAAATCGAAGGTCATAAAGAAGTTGAGACAAAAATCCAGACGTTTAGGAGCCAGAATCTCGTCGGTAAAAGCCTTATGTAGACATCTTAATTCGAGAAACTTGATTGACAGCGAATTGGAAATGGCAATCGGAAATCCTTGTGACTTTGAGAAAGAGCTATTTCTGAGAAATCCGAAGAAGGCATGCTCGCTGAATCTTCGGGCTTTTGCTCATACACTGGATTTCTACTCACCAAAAGCGTGCAGGTGCATAATAGTCTACTCGCGGTATCATTAATAATTGACGAGAAGCTAAATTATTTTTCATGTATCCAGATATGTCAGGGAGACTTTCAACATGAAACTTCCTCATCCTCGGACCTTAGCTCGCTGGTACACTACGGTTGATGGAGCTCCTGGTTTCAATAAAGAAGCTCTCAAAGCATTGGACGCCGTCAGCAAGGGATCAGACAAATTGATCTGCGCTCTGGTTGTAGATGAGATGGCCATAAGGCAAAAGGTAGAGTGGGATGGTAATAAATGTACTGGTTACGCTGACATTGGCCAAGGATTTGAAAGAGGGAGGATTGCCAAGAATGCTTTTGTTTTTATGTTGGTTTGCGTGAATAAGAATTGGCGAATGCCTTTAGCTTATTTCCTTGTTGACGGGATTAATGGCGAACAGAGATCCATTGAGAGGCATTGTAAATCTTGTGATGAGTAGGAACGTCATAGTTAAAAGTTTAACTTTTGACGGAACCATAGCGAATTTTAGCGTGTCCAATCATTTAGGTTGCAACATTTCAAAGAGCGAGTTGAAAACTCATTTTACTTTGTCAGACTTCGATTGCATTATACATGCCATACCGGACCCAGTCCACATGATCAAACTTGTGCGGAATTGTGTGGGTGAACATAAAGTCTTGATAGATGGCGAAGGAAGGAGGATTGAATGGGACCTCATTGTCAAGCTAGAGTCCCTTCAGGCAAATGAAGGCCTACATTTGGCCAACAAACTCAGACGAGCCCATGTTGACTACAAACTTGAAAAAATGAATGTTAAGCTGGCAACGCAAACATTGAGTGCGTCAGTGGCAGACGCTTTGGAGTGGTGCCATTTGAATGAAATAAAAGGTTTCGAAGATGTCGAGGGAACCGTATATTTTTTAAGATTATTTAATAGGTTATTCGATATTCACCTCGTAGCCACTACTGGGATTCCAAGACTGATCTAAGAAATGACATGGTTGCTCAGGCTATGAGACGTAACAGATTCGACACTACAATGAAATGGATGCATTGTGCAGATAATGCCTCTATTGACATGACGGATAAGCTGGCCAAAGTACGACCACTAATGAACATAATTAAAAAGCAATTCACTGAGAACTTTGTACCTGAACAACACTTGAATTATGATGAGAGCATGATTCGCTATTTTGGTCGTCATAGAGCCAAGCAATTCTTTTGAGGGGGAAACCAATACGATTTGGATTCAAGGCGTGGTGTATCAATACTAAAGAAGGGTATTGCGTGACGATGGACATTTACCAGCGAAAAAATCAAAGCCTTCCTGAATCATATAGTGCGTGCTTTGGAAAAGCTACAGCTCCATTCGTTACATTACTGGATGAATTGTCCCCTGAGAAGAAAACCCTCCACTACCACTTCTACTTCGACAACTTATTCACGTCAGTCAACTTGCTAAGTTTTTTGAGGCACCATGGTTACGAAGGGACTGGCACGGTAAGGGAAAACCGTATTCCTAAAAATAAGTTCGAAAATACTGAGGAGCCATCTACGGTGCAGGGGAAATCAGCGAAACAGCAGCGTTGTCCTTCCTCAAAAAATCCTCGGCATACCGAAAGTGGAATCCAAGATCGTCAAAAACAAACTTGTATCAACGTTGCCATCCTTATTACGAACGGAAATGTTGAAAGTCAGAGGCAATTTCACTAAATGTATCGAGAAGAGAGATGGTATATTCTTTGTAAAGCCCCGTCTACATAAGACGCAAGGACGCCGTCGCAGGACGCAGCGCAGAGCGCAGGAAGCAAGTCCACTTTTCACTATCTACATAAAACGCAAGGCTCCGTCGTGCGTTGAGCCAATCATATGTCACGTTATAAAATAAAAAGTGAAAGAGAAGTTCTAATCACTTTATCTTGACATTGTTAGGTTATCGTACTCCACTAATTCCAGTCAGCATTTAGTCTAGTAAACGAATGCTTCTTGGAAAGGCATAGATTGAACCAGCTGGTAACTCTAAAGTTGTGATTGGGATTTGGTCAGAGGGGTCTGGAGATGGTGTACTCAAAAGTCCCCGCCTCTAGCCCACGAGCTAGCTGATGGACGTAGAAAAACGTGCATAATTTTTCACTTTATTAACTGTAGTTCGTAAACTGTAGGTTCCACCCAAACACTCATAGAATAACAAAACAAAGTTGACAAAATTCCTCAAAAATTAGTCTTCGACAAGTTTTTTGTAGCTTCAACCACTTAAGAGATAATAGCGTTAAAAGTGACACTATTCTCGAACCCCTTCACTGCTTTTTGTGAACAATGCGTTGTAGCGTCCTCGCCATTGACGTTACGACATTGATGCATAGCAAAGAAGTTAATCATCATGAAATTCTCTTTACAAAAAACATAAATGATACTCGCTTATCTCCGATAGGTGTCGAGATACACGCAGCAGGAGAAAATTCCCTAACAACAAAAACTGTATTTTTATGGGATGGTCCTGTTAATTTGATGAAAACGACTATTAGATAAACTAGTTTTGTTAACTTATCACAGGTAATTTGAAAAATAGCTTGAACTAATGTGTCTTTAACCGTTTTAAGGCTCATTTTACGTCAAAGTTAGCTGTAGATGAGGATATTCGGTCTGTCCGTTCCGAGAACTGTAATGATCGCGGGGACATGGAAACAAGCGTTCTCATGAGCGAAAATTGCTCATGAAAAGGTCCCAGGCAACTAAGAAATTCCTTTTTTCCCCTCGGTTTACAGAAGCAAGCCGGAAAACGTACTGCAGAACTTTTACTTGCGTGGTGGACAACGTGATTTACCTGCAATGCGACTTCAGTCGTACAGATAATTACAGTTCTTTGGTGTTTTTTTGTTATAGTTGTTAATCTCTTTAACCCTAGAACACTAACCCACTTTTACCTGCGCCTACTACTGACCATGCCCCGATATGACGATAATATGATATGATGCCGTTAGTTGTTAATCTATTTAAAAACTACTGTTGTAGGCCAATTATTTGTCTCCACGCTACAACTGAGGAGTGGGTTGGAAAGTGAACGAAATTACCATTCTGACGTGTTAATTCTCATAGAAGTCCAATATCAAATAAGTCGAAAAAAAGTCTCGATCTGTAATAGAAAACGTGCCTAAGAAATATCCTAACAATGTTCGGGCGAAGTTATCGCCGATTTCTTGAAGTGAAGGTAGCTCTTTTAGTTTCAGGCCGAAACTCCTCATTTCATAAGATCGAATGACCTAGTCATAAAATGAAATCGATTCATTTTTCATGGAGATATCGACCTCAGCATAAAAAAATGTGGGAGGAGTGAGCAAAATGGGATATACTTGGCTTGATTCATCGGCTTTTTTATTCAAATTTTTTTTGCTCAAACTCATAGAGCTATCAAATAATGAGTAGAAGAGAGAAACTCACCATGGACTCCCAAAAACTCAGTTATTCAGAGCCTTTTTTCTGCCCTCAATGCTCTATACACCCCTCAACACGGTTAGGTTTTCGGCTTGCTTCAGTAACCCGAGGGGAAAAAAGGTTCTGCTGGAATTTCTTAGTAGCCTGGGACCTTTTCATGAGCAATTTTCGCTATGAGAACGCTTGTTTCCATGCCCCCGCGATCATTACAGTTCTCGGAACGGACAGACCGAATATCCTCATCTACAGCTAACTTTGACGTAAAATAAGCCTTAAAACGGTTAAAGACACATTAGTTCAAGCCATTTTTCAAATTACCTGTGATAAGTTAACAAAACTAGTTTATCTAATAGCAGTTTTCATCAAATTAACAGGACCATCCCATAAAAATACAGTTTTTATTGTTAGGGAATTTTCTCCTACTGCGTGTATCTCGACACCTATCGGAGATAAGCGAGTATCAATTATGTTTTTTGTAAAGAGAATTTCATGATGATTAACTTCTTTGCTATGCATCAATGTCGTAACGTCAACGGCGAGGACGCTACAACGCATTGTTTACAAAAAGCAGTGAAGGGGTTCGAGAATAGTGTCACTTCTAACGCTATTATCTCTTAAGCGGTTGAAGCTACAAAAATCTTGTCGAAGACTAATTTTTGAGGAATTTTGTCAACTTTGTTTTGTTATCCCATAAGTTTTTGGGTGGGACCTAGAGTTTACGAACTACAGGTAATAAAGTGAAAAATTATGCACGTTTTGCTACGTCCAGCAGCTAGCTCGTGGGCTAGAGGCGGGGACTTTTGAGTACACCATCTCCAGACCCCTCTGAACAAATCCCAATCACAACTTTGGAGTTACCAGCTGGTTCAATCTACTACCTTTCTTTTACTAGACTAATTGTATTTTCACACTTTCAAGTCAATTTAATCATTTTATGGATAAGATAGCTAAAACGTTAGGACGTTGCCACGTTATTCACCATCTGTGTTTCGGCGATGGTCTTCAAAATTCGGCTGAGGGAAAAATAAAATAGAAGAAGGGGTCGTCAGTGGTGGCTTCATGCATTAACGAAAGAATGATGTTCGGCTGCTATGAAACATTGAGAATCGCGGATCACGAGCAGTTTTTTGAGTTACGGGGATGTGACCTTCGAAATTCGAGGATCTTCTTGAAAGGGTGACTCCATATTCCATATCTCGAGAAGAAAAGCAACAGAACTCCTTCACCAGTTGCTTTACTATTTGTGTGAATGCTTTCGTAAGTTCACCCTGGTAGCGTATATTGCATATTCATTTACTTGTACTTATAACGATTCGTTTGTAGTTATCGAAGGTGCATGGAATTACGGGAAAAAAGCAGTTCGAGTCGGGTGCTAAACTGCTTATAAAATTACATCCCGGAAGTTTGGAAGGCAATATGGCTTGATTTACTACCAAAAATTTTGCCAGTCAAGACAGGGAATGCTTTAAAATTTTTAGATATTCGGGTAAAATTACACAGATACCCCAGTATTTAACGTAAAAACAAATAGATCCATAAATATAAGGTACTTACTACCAGGAACTGCATGTTTTCGTAATTGGTATACGTATAGTAGATAGTACTATATAGTACACACCAAGTTGTGGGGGGGGGGCTACGATCTTGTAGACAATAGGACCTTCCCAACCACTATCCCCCACTATTAGCCGTGTACTAAACAGTACAAAATCATCCAAATGCCGACATACACCCTGTATTTTGAGAGAATTAAATACATTCTTCAAACTTGTAGGTACATTTATTTGAGAATCACTAATTAATAAAAAACTAATGTTTCTTACAAGACTAGTATGACATAATAAAAAAAAGTTTTTAATTTATGTTTATGGGGAAATCATCACTGCTAGTTCTTCAAGCACCAATGACTCTAATTTTTCCATCTTCAGGCACTCTCCCCAAGGCATAATTGAATGATTCAAAGGCAGAGCCCCAACGCGTCGTCCCTTCGTCATCCAAATATTTTCTTGACCTCTTCTGCGGTCTGTCACTTAGTGGTGATATTACCGACTTTCTTTGTCCTTCGTGTTTTTGTGTTGCGATGCCCTCTTTGAGTACAGCCCAGGATTTGTTTTTACCAGGGCAATAAGCTCCCTCACTTCATCGCATCTACCTGGGGGCCTATTCTCTAACAACAAGCAATATTTTTTTCGCCAGCCATGTGTTTATTTCATTCATTTGTTTGAAGAAAATCAATGAAATAAACATATGACTTCGAAAAAGCTATTGCTTCGGAGTTAGAGAATAAGCCCTCAGCTTCATCTACCACCGAACAGTAGACCACTTTTTCATTTTGAAATAATACACTTTTTAATAAATAAACTTTTTAAAATAAAATCTAGAAGGAAATGGCGAGCGGAGTTATTTGATTTTGATAACAGTTGCCGGGTAGAAAGAACCTCCAAACTCACGGAAGAAGAAAAAATATTGGAGATGCCCAAAGATATCTTGAAGTGAGCCGGAAATATCATCTAGTAGGCGGGGCCTATTTCACCGCAGTTGAATTCTATTGGTTCTATTTGTTCAAACTTGACGACGGCTACTCAACATCAAATGCTATTGGCCGAACGCAAGAAGTTGACGCGAGAAGTTGATATTGGTTCAACTCTGCGTTCTGTGCAGCGTCCCACAACGCCAACTTAAACGTTCTATATAGACGACAATGAACATTTTTAAATAAAATAATTAACAACTCTAAACTGAAGAAGAAAACAGGGAGCCATGCGAGCGGAGTTCTCTGTGTTTAAAAATGTGATTAAACAATTGTTTTTGATAATTTTGGGATTTTGAAAATTTCAACAATCAATGTAGCAGTGGAAAGAACCTCAAACCTAGACCCCGCCTTCTAAACTTAAATGCGATTGGCTGAACGCAACCGCGGACGCGAGAGTTGGCTGAAATTCGCGTTGCTTCCTGCGTTCTGCGTTGCGTCCTGCGGCGGCTTCCTTGCGTCTTATGTAGACGGGGCTTAAGATGGATGGATAACGGCATTGTAACTTTAGCCTCAACTCGTTATGGTACTGAAAAGTTGAAATTCGTCAAGAGATACTCAAAAGAGAAGAAGAAAAATACGACAGTTCCCCAGCCTCTTGCCTTGGCTAAGTATAACGAATTTATGGGCGGAACGGACCAGATGGATCGCAACATATCTGAATACAGGATAGGGATTCGAGGAAAGAAATGGTGGTGGTGCATTTTCACCTGGCTCATAGATCTTTGCATCCCTAACGCTTAGTTGGTCTACCGTCATAATGTGAAGATCTGTCAGCTCGATTTCAGGAGAGCAGTGGCTGAAAGCTATTTGCGCAAATATAGCGCACCAATGAAGAAAACCGGACCTTCCCAGACCCCATCAACTTCAAAATCGAGAAAAGTTCAAGCTGACGTGCGTTTCGATCGGATGGATCACTTCGTAATGCAGACAGAAGGAAATCGTCGAAGGAGATGCGCATATGAAAAATGCAAAGGTTTCATTCGTACGTGCTGCAAAAAATGCGATGTTGGATTATGTATCGCTTGTTTTGTGCATTATCATACACCCCTCAACAAATAAAAATATGTTTGAAAAGAAGTATGTAATCCATTTTTCCCCCTTTCTCTTTTAAAACTTCATGAGTAGATTGATATAATGAATAGATTGATATAATGAATAAATCTGTCGCCGGCATTTTAATTAGTAAATTAATTAAACTGATATTATCCGGACGACGATGGAAGGGCATAGCCCAACACGATTCGAGTTTCGAGAAAAAATGGCTCTCCGGCGGGATTTGAACCCGCAACCTTTGATATTCATTATATCAATCTAACAACATCTAGATAAGATTAAATTCGGCGTGGTTTACCGATCAGGAGAAGCGCCTAGAGTTTCGAGAAACAATGGACCTAGGTGGGGTTCGGCTTAGCTTATCCCTCGGAGTACGACTCCCATAGGCGCCTCCGTGGCGCAAATGGCAGCGTGCTGGACTGGTAATCCAGAGGTTGCGGGTTCAAATCCCGCCGGAGAGCCATTTTTTCTCGAAACTCGAATCGTGTTGGGCTATGCCCTTCCATCGTCGTCCGGATAATATCAGTTTAATTAATTTACTAATTAAAATGCCGGCGACAGATTTATTCATTATATCAATCTAACAACATCTAGATAAGATTAAATTCGGCGTGGTTTACCGATCAGGAGAAGCGCCTAGAGTTTCGAGAAACAATGGACCTAGGTGGGGTTCGGCTTAGCTTATCCCTCGGAGTACGACTCCCATAGGCGCCTCCGTGGCGCAAATGGCAGCGTGCTGGACTGGTAATCCAGAGGTTGCGGGTTCAAATCCCGCCGGAGAGCCATTTTTTCTCGAAACTGGAATCGTGTTGGGCTATGCCCTTCCATCGTCGTCCGGATAATATCAGTTTAATTAATTTACTAACTTCATGAGTACTTTGAAATCCCCAGGCTACCATACGGTATCAGCATAAATTTGGTACTAAATTTAGTCCGAAAAATTTCCAACTATTTTTCCAATAATGTACAATGTTTGGAGATGAGAATACCGAAATTTCGTCAAAAAAATCAGTATAAAATAGTTCTGGGCTAATTCGGGTTAACGATGTTTAGTTTGTCAGCCATCACGAAAACTTTTCTTTTTTCTCAGCTTTCCAGCGGTATAATCACAATTTGAATTATCTCCCTCATTAATTTTATTATTGTTAATGAATTTCAAGCTGGGGGCCTGTTCTATAACTTTTCACTGTCACTATCATTGTCTCTTTCCACCCGTCCTACCCATCAACATGTGATTTAATTTGTGGTGGACGGGTGGAAAAGGATATTCCTAGGAACACTGAAATCTTACAGTACAGGCCCCCTGCACATAGTTAATAATTTATTTTTAGGGTATAGAAAAAAAAAGCCTGAACCCTAAAAGTAAATTATCAATCTCCCTCATTCGATGAGAACATATGAAAAGTAACGTAACTATACAACCGTGTGAACCCATCCGGCATTTTGGGGTAGATAAAGTTGATATTTGATGGGTACTGGGTAGAAGGGCTGCATGGAAGTACTACGTATTGTCCCACGAGGCTTTAGAGGCGAGCCCAAAATATTCTCTAGAATTTATCCCTCAACTGAATTCTATTGGTCGAAAGGCAGTCGCTAAGCAAGTGAGTCAGCTGGGTTTCCTAGGAAGTTATTTGTTAACATGAAATTTATGATAATTTTATCTACCCCAATATGGCCGTGAGTTCACCTGGTAGTAAAGGTTCTCTAATGAAAAGAAATGAAAAATCCTTGAATTTTGAGCTAAAAATTAATAATGACGGGTAAGAAAACCCCATTCAATTCCGGTGCGAAAATTACTTCTTTTGCACTACTTCTTGAGAAAACCAATGTATGGTGCAGGAAAAATACAAATTTTACCCCATGACCCAAATCCCCGCCATTTTTTTTTATTTGATTCACTTTTCACATTGTTATTCATGGATGTTGTATTTTTCCTTTGAATGCAATGTTTCGGGTCAAATTTTGATTGTTCCTGTATCATACATTGGTCCCGAATAATAATAGCTCCGTTCGTTTGTAGTCCGGAGCTGCACTAGCATTACTGAAAGTACTAACATTTTATCATTTTTCCCCTGTTATTCCACATGATAACCCGTGAGGTTACAAAATCTCGTGCTGCTCGGAGTACTCCGGGACTGACAAATGAACGAAGCTAATGTGTCTTAATTTGCCTCGAATAATAGGGGCATTCACGTCAACTTTCGTACTGTTTGTAGTTTCGTAATAGCGTACCTAGTCAGATGTTTGTTACCAGAGAAATCAAGTTTCTAATGAATGAGTTTAAAATATGCCCCGAGCGAAATGAATGACAAAATGATTCCAATTTCGATTTCCCTAACAACAGACCTTAGCAACAACGCAAGTACAAAACTACAAACAGTACGATGGTTGACGTGAATCAAGGTCTATAAATAGAAGATCCGATCACGCATTTCGATCGACGAGGGGGAAAGGTAAAAATGACGTCATTGTGGGCAAAAATAATAAACAAAACATCAGGGATTCTTCCTAGGATGTTCTCCAATGCGAATGGTAGTCATAGCGTCATATTTACTTGCATGTAGGTACTTGATTTTCTTTGAATGATTCTGATTTTTTCCTTGGACAAAGTAAGTTGATTAAAGGACGACGTCGGACAATGCATTCACGTTGGTGAGTGGCAGATACCTGGAGGGACTGAGGATTGAGCGGTAGTGGCTAAGATACGGATGAATTGTACGTTTGTCGCGCCGTCATTGTGATGAAACGCGTGGTTCAGCACAGCACGGGTTTTCGCAACAAAAACAGCTGTAACTTGGGAAATAAGAGTCCTAGGTTAAGTCCAACGACACCACTGAAAAGAGCACACTTTTTAATTAATAAATGAATTAGACTGATATTATCCGGACGACGATGGAAGGGCATAGCCCAACACGATTCGAGTTTCGAGAAAAAATGGCTCCCCGGCGGGATTTGAACCCGCAACCTCTGGATTACCAGTCCAGCACGCTGCCATTTGCGCCACGGAGACGCCTATGGGAGTCGTACTCCGAGGGATAAGCTAAGCCGAACCCCACCCAGGTCCATTGTTTCTCGAAACTCTAGGCGCTTCTCCTGATCGGTAAACCACGCCGAATTTTATCTTATCTAGATGTTGTTAGATGGATATATTGAATAAATCTGTCAGTTTCGAGAAACAATGGACCTGGGTGGGGTTCGGCTTAGCTTATCCCTCGGAGTACGACTCCCATAGGCGTCTCCGTGGCGCAAATGGCAGCGTGCTGGACTGGTAATCCAGAGGTTGCGGGTTCAAATCCCGCCGGGGAGCCATTTTTTCTCGAAACTCGAATCGTGTTGGGCTATGCCCTTCCATCGTCGTCCGGATAATATCAGTCTAATTAATTTATTAATTAAAATACCGGCGACAGATTTATTCAATATATCCATCTAGCACACTTTGTTCTGTGTGATTAAGGTCGTTTTGTTTAGTTATAGCGAAAGATTTTTGGAGTAAACCGCTTTACTTCGCCGACTTGTAAACTTTTACTTCGCCGGCGCGCGAGTCGTCGCCTTTTTCTCGAGGGAGAGACGGATCCCGCGTACGCATCCGATGTGAAAGGTTCCATAGAGTTCTTTGTGTTTTTACTGCAAGAGTCGGACGCTGACGCGCGCGTCGGCGTCTTTTTTCTCCTAGTGTGATAGGGGCCTTAAAGCGTCATTTTTGACGATTGTGAAAATTCATTTTGCTTGCAATCTGTAGGAAATTGTCCGTATATTTCGAAACTGCCATCACTTTTGAAAAAAAAGTGCAGTACAAGCTTAGAAATGACAGTTTTTCGGGGCAAAATACGAATGTTTCTAAAAATCACCCCCCTTTTTTAATCACCGTCTTCTATTAAAATAAAATTTTTAAAAAACGCTTTAGGTCTGTCGTCCACTGGAAGCGTTTTCGAGCGGCGCTACACGCGCGACAACGAGCGTACTTCCCAAAGACTCAAATTGAATGTGACATGTGTTTAAGTCATTTTGTATGTACGCTCGTTGTAGCGCCGCTTGAAAACGCTTCCAGTGGACGACGGGCCTTAGTTCCTCATTAAAACCCTTCCACATTTTCCATGGATGATTTTAAAAAATCGCTAAAATTCACACGTTTATCCAACCACTTCGAGATTTGGTTCTAAAATTTAATGCAACAACCACCATAAATATATATAAAAAATTGAAGGGGAGGAGATAATAAGGGATACAATGGACCATTTTCCAACATGAAAAAACTGCTGTTTCAGTCCAGTATATTATGACCGGGGCTTTTTGGTCTATGGCATTAAATTCTACAAATAACAAGACGACGCCTGTATACGGATAGAATTCGTCCCTAAATTTTGACGCTTACCTATGAATATAAGAGAAGAGGGTTTTTAGCAGCATTGGTTGCCTGAAGATGCGCTGATGAACAGCGCGAAAATTCGCAAATTATAAAAAGAGAAAACTGATTTTTACGGCGGTCATATTTCTGTCATTCACATTTTCTCATCCCATACTTATTTGGATTTCGATCAAAAGTGTCACTTCTGACAAAGTCGAAGAGTAGGAATGGGGTAACGATAATTCAGGGATAATTAAAAGATAAGGGGGGATAATTGGAGAGTGTGTGACTAAACTATGGTATCAAAATTATAACTTCTGGGACGGCTTAGGGTATCCGTATACGAAATGAAATGCACTATTTCCGACCGCAAGCTGCCGGAACGAACATTTTACTCTTGAAACTGGACAGGCTTTTTTTGTGTGAAAGATTGGGCTTTACTTTTCTGTTATTGGTCACTTTATAAATGCTCTCATTGAATGCGCAAAAGTCTTGATTTTCTAATGCATCAGGCCCTTTCAAAATACCTTTTCGTTTTATTCACATAGGTAGATCACCACCACTTCAAAGGGATTCGTCATGAAACGATCTGTTGAAGACGTTTCGGCAATTCAAAAGGCAGCCGAAAATTTTAAAAATGAGCTGTTCAAGGACGCGAAACTTGTGGGGAAGAATAATGAAGTGTGGATGAAAATTCAAAAATCATTAAGATTCCCAATAACTACTAACGCTCTGTACCCCGATTTTCACAAAAATCGGTACAATTTGTGGACTTTACTCGGATTTGACGAACGTCTTCCTGAATCCTCTTTTGAAGACAGCCCCATGGAACCCGACGATGACGCCCCCAAATGGAGCCTACTTCTGGTCGTTCCGTCAAGAAAACGATGACAACACATTGCTTGAATTTACGATCTTGCTAAAACGTGACGAGTTCGACAGCTTGCGAACTAAAACAGTTGTGTACAAAAAAAGGCAATATGAAACTTTTACTTCGGGAGCCTGGGCTCACATCATCCATAGAAAATTCTTCGAAAAAACCTCTTTAAAGTGCACTCTAATGTTTAAACGAGCAAGAGTTTATTCGAAGAATGCAGTGTTTGCTAAAATTACAGCGAGCTGCTCTGAGTGCGAATCCAGATTCATTGGTATGATTTTAACCAAGCCGTCGGATAGTGACACTTTAATAAGTGTTCACTGCTCATTAAACCATCAAACGGAGATTTCGCGAGGAAGCACCATAAAGTTAAAAAAAGGCCCTTGTCGGGCACCAGGAGAGATGAAACTACTTGTACAGGATTTCCAAACTACTTGTCGACAACGATTTGCCACCTTCATTATTTCGAGCAGAAATGCTGAAAAAACCATGTCCTACGGCGACGCTGAGCCAGCTGAGTTGCCTTCGCTTGGTGTTCTCCACAGGGCGAAATATGAGAAGAGGCGGCAGCAGCAACTATATTTTCACCCAATCCTTGCACTTGATAGGGCAAAGCATAGCCAGGAGTTAACTACGATACTCACACGTCACGCAACATTTTTTTATATGAGATCACTATTCATGACGACGCTCGGAAACGAAAGTTTATCCTGTAGGTAGTATGCTGAGTGAAACGCACAATACGCTAGCTATTTCGTTGTGGTTGAGTCAGTGGGTTCGAAGTGGTGCGTCCATGCTCAACGAAATTGTAACTGTCATGGCAGATGCCCTTGTTTACGGCTGCCTGCTATCACTCACTGAGTTTAAAAACATCAAGGAGTATCTGGAAAGGTGCTATGAAAATATTTTTTGCCATAATGAATTGGTTCCAAAAATATTTTTAAGGTTGAGTGTTTAGTTCATAATAATGACTCAACTGCCGCATTTCCTTATTTTAATTATTATTCATTGTTCATTTTTCACGATTCTAGGTACGATGTTGCTCACAGCATGAAAGCCATATCAGGGTGGAAGTGCCTCAAAACGTGCCATCGACTCTCTCGAATATTTTACTTGAGAATTATGGGACAAATTATCCAAAGCGAAACAGTTGACCTTCGCGATGTTTGTAGTCGCCTATTCAGACACAGAAGGGCAGAACGATTTTGGTGAGAATACTGAATGCGAATTAAGGAAAAAGTGGCTGAAGTGTTGCCAGTGTGGGGAAAAAGTCGCCACATGTGGGGAATTTCGACTTCTAGCAGGGAAAAGGGAAAAACTTTTCTTATTTCATGGAAAGTGGGGAAAAATCGACCACACCGTTATCGATTATCTTGTTCCTTGTCAGAACAGTTGTGTCTTCCTCCATTTGTTCCCCAGAAGTGCTTTCCCCAATTGAATTGACAAATGATTAGTTAGATGATAACGAACCAATGAGTTCAAGAAACTGATAAGTGTTAAAAGAGGTGGTAGTGGTAGCATTTACATTAAATAATAATAATTCAAGTTCGATCGAGCGTCGTGCGGGGAGTAAACTTGTAGCATAGCACGTGCAGTCACTGTCAGGTTGGTTTGGTTGACGTTGAGCCAGTTGAGCGAGTTGGTTCCGCGAAATTATTTTGTTCTCGTGTAAAAGGTAGGTTCCTAATACCTTTTTAAAATTATAATCCTTGTGTAGTAAGTACCGTTTCGATTTTTAGCGGTTAACGAAATGACTTCATCTGCGGAAGAAATGGATGTCAGCGGCAGCGAAGAAGAAAGTGGCGTGGCCCGAGAAGTTTTATTCGGAAAGCGTGAATACAAGCACACATACAGATCGGACTGGGAGAAAAATGCCGTCTTCAAAAGCTGGATTAAACAAAGTAAGAAGGGCAAATACTTCTTTTTCTGCCGTGCTTGTGGATCTGACTACGCTGCCGGAATTTCGGCTGTCAAAAAACACAATGCTTCTGAAAAGCATAAAAAGAACGTTTCTTCTGCTTCTTCCTCTCGAGACGTGACTGCGATGTTACAGAACGCCAACAAACTGACGTCAATAAAAAAACAGGCGAAAGAGGCTGAAATTAGACTGGGATTTTTCATTGCTGAACACAACTTGGCCTTCAATGTCAGCGATCACCTGACTTCGTTAATAAAACATATTTGCCCTGATTCGCAAATAGCGGCGAATATGACTTGCAATAGAACGAAGGCAACAGCCATCGTTTCTCAAGCTGTGGCCAGTCATGACTTCGATGAACTTATCAGCATGATGAGATCAAAGAATTTTGGCATCTTGGTTGATGAGTCAACTGACTTGACTCAAACAAAAACTATGGCCATTGTAGTAAAATTTATAATGGATTTAAACCCTCGGATGAGTTTCTCACATTATTACCGGTTAACGATTCCACTGCAAACGGATTATTTGCTACGCTGAAACAATTTTTTGGCGATCATGGTATTCCCTACAAAGATAATATGAAAGGTAACAAAACTGTACTATGATTATTGCTAGTTGAAGCTAGTTATTGTAGTGACTATGCGTATATCACATTTCCAGGTTTTGCTGCCGATGGGGCGAATTCAATGATGGGCAAAAACCACTCACTCCGATCTCTTCTTGTTGAAGAAATCCCGGATCTTTTCATTCTTAAATGCCTATGTCACTCGACTTCGCTTTGCTCGTCCTAAGCCTGTGAAAAGCTTCCGAATGAAGTAGAGCAGCTCGTGAGAGACGTTTACTCCTACTTGGGGTGCAGCTCAAAACGACAAAGTACGTATTTCTGTGAAATGTCAGAGCTTCGCCTCACATGATTAATTTTGACTTTAACGAAAAATAGGAATCTTCAAGGAGTTTCAACACTTCTGTGACACTAAGCCACACAAAATTCTTCATCCCTCGCAAACCAGGTGGCTTTCGTTGGCCATGTGCGTGAAGAGGATTTTGGAGCAGTGGCAACCCTTGAAACTTTTTTTCCAATGAGAGCTTCTCACGGACAAAAGAGCCCTTCCCAGTAAAACAGGAAGAGCCAGAAGATAAACAAAAGAGTAAAATGACGCGGATTGAAATGGGAGTAACTCAAAACAATGCAATAAAAAAAGAAGAACAAAAGGACGACGGAATGTGGAAAGGAAGAGAAGAGAAAATAATACGGGGTAACAATCGGATCGAGTGGCGAAGAGAAACAATTACAGAAAATAAAAATGGCTTAACAGGAATAAATGGGAAAACTAAAAACGAATTAATGGGGAACGAGCGTAAGAAAACTTTAGTTAACGAGGAGACCAACGAAAGTAACAAGGGCTTAGCACCGGAAACTTCGGAATTCAAGTCCACAGGAATCATAAACGGGCAAAAAGGGACTGTGATTTTCGACACGGGCGCTCAAGTAACTTTAATAAAACCAGGGCTGGCCGATGGGCCGCTAACAAGAGAGAACACCGTAATCAGAGGAGTTTCTAATACAACTATCGTGACCGAAGGAACGCAAGAATTTGATCTGGAGCTCCCCGGAGGAACACACCTAAAAATAAAAGGATATGTGTGCGACCTCCCACTTGAACATAATTATGTGCCTAGTTGGGATGGACACAATGAAAAAATACAAAGCCGTGTTGGACGTAAGCAACCTCACAGTACAATTCGAAGTTCCACCTAAAGTGGCGGACGATAACGGGGAAAAATATGTTCTTTTCTATGAGGAAGACGAAAGCACGGGACTCCGTAGCCGTCCCCGTAGCGTTAGAGCCCGTTGAGATTCCACCTTATAGCTTAGCCATCGTACCCTTGAAAGTAAAACCTCAAGGGGCCAGGGTAAACGAGGGAGAGGACTGGGTACTCGTACCACGGGGCCTCGAAGGAGCGTTTGTGGGACGATCTCTAGTAAGGGTAGAGGAAGGGAACACTATGGCCTCCCTGGTAAATTATACCCAGACACCACTCAATATTCGCAAAAATCAGGCATTGGGAACGCTCGTTAAGCTAGAAAAAATGACGGAAGAAATCACTACCCTCCCCATCGGCAGAAAAAGAGACGTAAACAAATTCAAAGAAATTGTTGAAGAACTAGTAGAAAACGTAGAGAAAGGCGACAGGGAGGCGTTAAAGAGTCTACTATATGAGTACGAGGACGTATGCTCTTATATCGGGGGAGAGAAATTGGGCTGTACCAACTTAATCACGCACACCATAGACACCGGTGACGCAATTCCAGTCAGGCAAAGACCATACAGAGTCCCAATAGCCCAGCGATGGAGGAAATTATTAAGGAAAACTTGTACCAAGGGGTGATTAAACCATCCACCTCCCCCTGGTGCTCGCCCGCCCTGTTGGTAGCCAAAAAGTCACCGGATGGTTTTAGTAAACAACGACTAGTGATAGACTATCGAGCAGTCAATCGAGTTACTAGGGCCCAATTTTGGCCCATGCCAAGAATAGATGAAGTACTCGATTGTCTCTCGAAGGCCAAGGTCTTCACTAGCTTGGACCTCAACTCTGGCTACCATCAGGTGTGTTTGGAGAAGGAAAGCATGGAAAAACCCGCGTTCTCGACTCCATTTGGCCAATTTTGTGCGACGCGACTCCCGTACGGCTTGCAGGGAGCTCCGGCTACTTTCCAACGATTAGCCGGGGCTCTCATCAGTCAAATTGGAGCTTATCGAGCTCTGGCATATCTAGACGACATCATCCTATTCTCTCCAGAGTTCGATGACCATCTCGAAACCATAAAAGATATGCTTGAAGTAATGAGAAACGCTGGCCTAACTTTACAGTTGGCCAAATGTAAATTTGCGGCCAAAGAAATTGAATTTTTAGGACATAGGGTGGGGTCTGAGGGAATAAAACCCCTACGAACTCATTTAACCGCCATAGAAAACTTTGCGCGACCAAAAAACGTCAAGGACGTGCGCTCGTTCGTGGGGCTCTGTTCCTTTTACAGGCGATTTGTAAACAACTTTTCCGCCATAGCATCACCCCTCACGGCCTTGACAAGAAAAAATAAGGCATTTGTATGGTCGGAGGAGTGCGAGCAAACCTTCAATAAGCTAAAAGGAGCTTTAATATCGGAACCTGTGTTACGATACCCTGACTTCAACCGTGAGTTCATCCTTACGACGGACGCTTCCCTAAATGGACTAGGAGCGGACAGCTCAACGACCCTGAGACCAGGTACTCGGCTACTGAGTTAAAATTGCTTGGGGTGGTGTGGGCCGTGAAATATTTTCGCTGCTACCTCTACGGTAAGCATTTCACGGTTCGGTCCGATCACTCAGTCCTACGCTGGCTAACAAGCCACAAGGCCACGAGTTCCCGTCTCATGCGGTGGGCTCTCACATTAGAAGAGCACAAATATACCATTCAATATACCCCGGGCAAATCTAACAAGGTAGCAGACGCTCTGAGTAGAAAAGTACTATGGGTTGGTGAAGGCCCAACCATTCTAGACAGAGCCACAGTAAAAATTAGCCAGCAAAACGACGATCAGTGCGAAGGGTGGGCCGGAAAGAAACCTTTCGTTAATAGCAAAGCGGGACTACTTTGTAGGAAAACAAAAACTGGGCTAAAAGTCGTAATACCAAATAATTTAAGACCCCTGGCGTTATACCTGGCACACGATGCACCGTTTAGTGGACACTCTGGTGAACGGAAAACCTTTCAGCGCGTCTCAGACCGTTATTGGTGGCCCGGCCTACGAAAGGAAGCGGCCGACTACGTTAAGACATGTGACTCATGCGCACGCAGAAAAAACTATGGAAACAAAATAGCACCCTTGGGAGAGTTCTCGGAACCCCTAACGTCTTTCGAACAAGTGTCATTAGACATAGTAGGGCCCTTCTCCACACCCGATAGGAGCAATAAATACATTTTGTCCATAATGGACCAATTCTCTCGCTTAGTGGTGTTCGTTCCGGTGCCAGATCAACAGGCAGAAACGGTGGCCGAAGCCTTCCTAACGGGGTTTGTGACTTCTTACGGCTTGCCAAATCAAATATTGACTGATCAAGGAGCCTCATTCATGTCAGAAGTGATGAGAAATTTATGCGAAATGTTGAAAGTACGCCAAGTACACACAACTGCGTACCACCCTGCATCCAACGGACGACTCGAAAGATCACATAAAACACTCGCAGCCATGATGAGTCATTACGTCCAACCTCAACAAACAGACTGGGATCGGTATGTGCCTTCCGCGGCGATGGCCATCAATTCCCAGATAAACGAAAGTACGGGATTTTCCCCGTTCGAGGTGTGCTTCGGTAAGAAAATGATAACGCCACTCGACGGAAACCTAACACCACAACCTGAAGAGGAACCCTTAGACGTCTACGTGGAAATGTTAAGGGAAAGGCTTCGAAAAATAAATTCTGTGACAAAGGTCATTCAAGAAAAGTCAGCCAACAGACGGGCAGCTCTCTTTAAAGCGAGTGCGACACCGCCAAACTTCCATCAGGGCCAACTTGTCCTACTCCATTCCCCAGCTTTGAAAAGAGGCTGCATAAAAAAGTTAGCCAAGCCGTGGCGAGGGCCATACCGAATTACCAAAATAATATCATCACTAAATGTAGTACTACGAATTGGTCGTAAAGAAAAAGTAGTTCACGTCAACCGAATAAAACCATACTTGGCTCGCGACGGAAATAAAACCGTAAGAAAAAACCGGCTCTCCATTATGAAAGAGAACGCTCTTTCACCCCCAAAGACAATCCCTAGAATTGACTCGACTCGAGGTACCGCAGACCCGGAGGAAAAAGAAGCCGTCTCAATTGCTTCGGCACCTGAGCCTGCTCTCGTTGGCAAACGACGGGTACCTAGAGTCGACTACCGAACACTAGCCGGAATAGATTAGCTATTAAATATTTTTCTACGATTTTTTTATAGGTACGTATTTAGATTATAGCAGTAGAAATAGGAATCATGTTTAGAAGAAAAAAAAAAAGGTAAACTAGTGAACTAAAGGACGAAAATGTGTGACTTGTAAATTATTAAATTGTTTTTGTATTTAGCGCCCACCTGAGGACTCTCCGATTGGCTTCGGCGGTAGCTTGACATTAGGGAATGGACTATGACGACTAAATTAAAGGGGGCGGGGGGCAGGGATCCAGCAGTTTCTCACGAATTTAGTTAGTCCAAAAATGGGGGGGGGGGATTTCTACTTATACAACAACCCGTTTCTTTTCAGATCCTGAGCCGTCACCCAAAAGTATTATTCACCACATTCTTTTCCTTTCACATTCCGCCCTTCCCTGGACGTTCCGATCGAGATGCTGGCTCCGACCTTTGTGTGTGCCCCTCATTTAGCGTTATACCAACAATTCCGATCGGAACTGGCTGGTTTGAGACCCCCGTCAGCTCCCCTCGACGTGGTAATTAGCCGAAGGTTGGAGTTCAAGCCGGGCAGACAGGTGAAGCCAAAAAGAACAGCGTTTGCGCTGACGGGGCGTAGCGCTTCAGAGGCGAGGGTGATGTACCGCCCGAACTAAATTCATGCGGCTTGGGATCGGAAAAAGCAAAATTAAATCCTTTTATTTTTTTCTGTTCAATAATTTCTTAGTTTTCTCCCCTCTATAACATTCCTTCGAGTCAAGTGTCTTGATCTAAGAGAATATTAAAACAATGAAGGAGGCTAGCTGATTCGTGGGAACTGCCGAATCGACAGAATAGGGAAAATCAAAAAGGGGATATAGTTCGCGGAAAAGAAAAAGGGGGGATCAGTTGGATTAGAGCAAAAAACGAGAGAAGACGACCATTCTAGAGGGATCATCAAAGAGGGGAAATCGTAGTACTTTTCAGGACTTGAGCTGGTGCCTTTCCGTCAAGCTACCGTTCAGCCGTCTGCCCAATCGAAGGGTCAAAAGGTGAGTGGATTTGGGTTAAGTAAAATATAGATATAGACATAGACAAAAAATTTCTTTCTGCAATTAAACCCTTCCTAAAATCCTAAGATTAAGGCAGACGCCACACTGTCATTCTGTCCAAGGACCTATTGAGGACAGCACAAGATATTGACCCGTGGTGTGCTCAATTGAGTAAAACCTCCCCGCCTGAACTAAAAGTTAGTGGCGGCATAAAATATTGGGTGACGACGAATCCCGATAAGGAGGAAAATTGGAGAGCCCTCATTCCCTCGACGCTGAGAGAGGCCATTCTGTTCGCCTGCCACGACTCCCCTTGGGCAAGTCATGGGGGGCGAGATAGAACATACGAGCTAATAAAATGAATTGCTCACTGGCCTCATCTTGCCCGATCCGTCAAGGAATATGTAGAGGCCTGTGACGTATGCCAACGGAGGAAGACTCCGACGGGGTTAGCCCCTCCGATTCAAAAACCTTGTTTCCCTACGCGGCCAATGGAGTTGTTGGCCGTTGACATCGTCGGTCCTCTACCGGAGTCACCCACTGGGGCTCGGTACATTATGACCGCAGTCGATCATTTTACCCGATACGCGGAAGCATATCCTATTAAGGACCAAACGGCCGAAACCGTGGCCAACGTCCTGAAGGACATCTTTTTACGTCACGGGGTGCCCGACAAATTATTGTCGGACCAAGGGAGAAATTTCTTATCCAAGATTGTGAAAACCTTATGCGAAGAATTAAATATTACCAAGTTACAAACCACTGCGTATCATCCCCAGTGTAATGGCCTCGTAGAACGGTTCCACCGTACCCTGGCCGACGGTATCGCTAAGTACACCAAAAGGTTGGGTCATGATTGGGAACAATGGCTACCACACGTGGTGTCCGCCTACCGTAATATGAAGCATTCCAGTACGGGATATACCCCGAACTACTTAATGTACGGCAGAGAAATCACTAACCCCCTTGAAATCGTGATAGGTAAACCTCGGTCGGCCAGTGGGCCGGACGCCCATAAAGAGCGCCGAAAGTACCAAGAGGCTCTTGGCTTCGCACGAGCAATGGCCGAGAAAGCCTGGGAGGTTAGGACACGAATCGCTAATGCACGTCGCAGACCCCGGTATTTTAATAACGGGGATGCGGTATATGTATACTCCCCTGCCATAGCTGTGGACGAAGCCAAGAAATTTGCTTCCCGCTGGAAAGGTCCCTACCAAATTACCAAACGGCTCAGCGAAGTAGTATATGAAGTAAAAGGCTGTTTGGGTTAAACAAGTATCGTGAATTTACAACGACTCAAGCCTGCGTTCACCCGCGTGAGTGTCCCGCACGAAAAAGGGGCGACTGTGGTGGGATTCCCGATGTGACCCCGACAATCACAGAGCCGGGGCAGTGCCTGGAGGACGACGACAATGTCCTCTCGGCCACGTCCTCCCCTATCAACACAGAAAACCTTTCGCTAAACTCCGACGTGGTTGGGGAGCAGAACGGACTGACCGATGATGGTTCTGGGGAATCCGATGTGCCTGCACACCAGTGTGAACCCCAGTCACCTCTCAGACCCTCGTTCCCGTACAACTTACGTCCTCGCCCGTCATGGAATTATGATAAGTTCCATAAAACCGGTATTAAGAATTAATTAAAAAAAAAAACTTTTAATATCTATATAATATTTTATTTGTTAGCCGTAACCTAAATATCTAACGTTCCACAGCAATTCCGGTCTCTGCCGCCTCGGACTCGTGACCTCCTACGAGAGCGCCACATCAGAAACCCTGACGACCTCTTCGAGTACCACTTCTTCGAAAAACTCTCGAGATTCTCAAGGGGTGACTCATTCTAGTACTAAGCGTCGCACGCGACGACGCCATCGGACAACTCAGAAGGTATATCTCCGCCCTTCTCACAAACACGATAGAAGGATTTGAACAGGGCCATAAACTCCTCGTGCGAAACGGCGAGGCTCCGAGAATGACGCCCATCGAACATCAGAACCTACAAAAGGATCTGTTCAATTGGTATCGGGTGTGCCTTGACAATTTCAATGGCGTCCTCCGACACCAGAATCGCCCCTCTCGGAAAAATGACAAACCTCCGACCACCACCGAGTCAGCTGCTAGTCCGGATGAGGACCGATTCCACACCCTCGAGAATCCTGTCGGTCAACTGGAGCGGGTGTTGGCACGGTTCGTCCCAGCTAATCAATTGCCGACCGAAAAGGGTACTCAGGTGTCTCCGCCAACTCACGCACGAGCGGTCACCGAACCAAGCAACGCCCCAGCAGCGCCATCTTACTGCTTGCGTGGGATGTAACCGTCGCCGCCAAGGCGAAAAGGGCCGCCATTTTTGCTACCCTGCACTAATCTGTGGACACGCAGCCGCAACAACACCTGGCCAGAACACGCACAATTTTGTGACGGCCAAGGAGTAAGAGAGGCCATGCAATGCCGACGATGCGTTCTTGATAATATAGCCAAGGCAAAAGGGAAGCGATAAGCGCGACCCAGGAGGGTCGCCTTTCTTTAAGGAGGGGAGAGATGTAACGGAGCGCAAACCCCCCCCCCCTATTTTTCTTGTATAAATATTTTATTATTAGTCTTACCTATAGCTACCTAAGTTTAATATACTACCCATTCTTTAAATCATTTTCTTTACGACATCATTAATATTTAGTGTAAATTTGCTATGATAATAATTAAAAATATAAGTAATCGTAATAGCTATAAATCTTTCCAAAACCAGTAACCAGTGACACCCAGTGGGAGCAAACCCGTGGTGGGGAATGAGAGAGAGACGGGGAAGAACTAAGAATGCCAAAGAGTACCTGTCCTATCCTCCTGTCCAGTCCTACCATCCATCCTGTCCTGCGCTTGCGCTACCCCTAACGTCCCTATAAAAACCCCGAAATCCCGACTAGCGTCTAAAGAGAACTCCCCGTGGGATTCTCTTAGTTCACCAGAAAGCCGTAGCTCGTACGGAGGTGTAGTGTTCCGCTTCTTTTTTTAAAAACCGAGGATTAGAGTTCTCGTATATTTTTTTTTATTTTTTATCTTTATGAAGTCCAACCCGAAATCGGAACATTTTTGGGGAATTGGAACGCAGGGCCGATTGCACTGTTTTTAATATAAGGTTTAAGGAATGAAAATTACTCATTAGTGTCAATTCAAACCAAATGATTCATGAAGATATTGAAGATAAGAAAATATCTTTCCCACTTATTTGTTTGTGACCGCGGTTTCGGCAACAACGCCATTCTCAAACGAGTAAACGAACAAAACACAACACCTCGGAGTTGTGTTTTGTTCGTTGACTCGTTTGAGAATGGCGTTGTTGCCGAAACCGCGGTCACAAATAAACAAATAAGTGGGAGAGATCTTTTCTTATCTTCAATATCTTCATTGGATACTCTCACACCTGCAACCCTCAATTTTTAATTTTTGATTTTCAAATGATTCATCTTCGTTTAAATAATTTCGGAGTTCAAGTGGATAGAAAACTTATGCCCCCCCCCCTTATACAAGTTATAAAAGCTAGCATAATAAATTTCTAAAAATGAAAGGGCGCGTTGAAACTCCCATCCCCAAGCACAACTAACGGCTTTTTGGTGTACTACGAGAATCCCACGGGGAGTTTTCTTTAGACGCTAGTGAAATCCCGGCGCCTCACCAGTTGGTGTCGGCTGGTAAGAGCGCGAACAACTCGTAGAAAAAGGCAGCTCCGCGCTGTACAGTACCGTCTCGTTGTGTTTGGATCGTGTGTTTAGTGAAGCCGGCAACCCAGCGTTGTGTCATTGGCGTGTTGTGTTCGTTGTGATCTGTGTGTTTCGTTGTGCTCAAAAGTCAAAGTCAGTTCAGTGCAAAAGGCCGTGAGTGCCCTAGCCGTCCTCGTTTCGTTCTTCGTTCATCTTCGTGGTTCTCGTCGACGTCCTATCTTCGTCTTCGTTCGTCCTCGTCGACGTCCTTGTTGACGTCCTCGTCTTCATCTTCGTTTTCAGTTGTCCGGAAATACACATCCCAGACGCTCCAACGTGCTTCGCTCTCAGCTTAAACCAGTTAGCTCAACGACTTCAAGCCTTCAGAATGAACACTGGTGAGTGAGGCTTCCTTCTCGAAATATTTCCTTAATTCCCGATACCATTCTCACGTCCTCGGTCGAAAATCGTCTCTCTCTCCCGGGTTTGATCTGACAAGTAATAAACAAAGATTGTACTCATTGTAAATATAGTCCTCCCCCTTCGTTATACATATGTTAAGTGGCGGTTCTTATGGGTCGGCAAGGTAGGCGGCGCCTAGCCAGAAATCAAGGGGCAAATATTTTTTTAGATGCCCGAATTGTCATGAAATTATTCAACTTTACAATACTTTAATTTGCGGAATTTTAAAAAAGCTTTTTTGACGAGGTGGTGATAGCATCTCATAGTGGTTGCGCTTAGCCACTGAAGTTTGCAACCCTCAACACTCACGTGCCATGATGGTTAGACGAAGCCACCAGGGGCTTGTGTAAGGGAAAAAGGGTGGTTAAGGCGACGTAACAAAGAGCCTTCGCCATCGAGCCTTCGCGGTTGTTCATTATATTGTGCAACCCATCAATACAACCCACAAACGTTCAATTTTATTGTACAACCCCTATTATTGCGCAATATTATTGTACGTGTATGGGCCGCTTAACGCGCTGAATCTTTCCTTAGTTTCCTTCCCAATTTCCTTATACCCTCTCCCCTTGTATGAGCTGTACGGCGTACGACGCGGCCTTTGCTCTGAAATGATGAGGGATGCTGTTTGCTGTATGGGAAAGCACGACGGCAACAATGATAATCTGAAAAATTGAAATAAACATGCACTTGCCGTCTCCTAAAAAATATGCAATTGAGGAAAAATTTACAGATGTACTCATTCGAGCTGGTTTTCAACGCTAACGCTGACATTTATTTGTATGAATACACATTTATTGCAGATTCGAATTGAGTTGTTTTTTCTAGTTTGGAAAAGAACCCCCTTTTCCTGAAAAAAATAAAAAATACAAGTGGTTGCGAAGAGAAAAGAAGAGAGGATCAATTATAGGCACATAACATTTTTTGTTTTTTACTGCTTGCTTAGCAAAATCCAATTCACCGTAACCCTTAGTAGTTTACTTCTTCCCTGTGCCGCATTTTTCAAAAGGACGAAACTGCGGGTCTTTCAATTAGATGTCATTTCATTTCTTATTCTTGACTAGAGGTTGCTTGCTGCTTAAACATTTTCTTTTGTACTTACATTTTGTTCGTTCATTTCATACATTTCGTTCGTAATTGACTATCCCTCTTTTTATAATCCTTGTGAGTGATCTGAATTACTGTGAGTTTGATTTAATTTATTGACAATGAATGTGCGTAAAAAGAAGAGCGCGGTATGGAACCACTTTGAACCGTTGGACGGGATATTCGCCAAGTGTAACATTTATAAAGCAAAGGTAAGAGCCTAGACTAGAGCTAAATCATTTTTATTCTCATCTCTTACGACTAACATGCAGAGTACTTACTAGCTTGCTCATTTTATTATTCATTCATAATGTAGTATCCAAAACTCATTTCTAATAATTTTATATTTGCAGGTGAATTACAAATCGTCTACTACGAATTTGAAAAAAACATTACACGCGTCATCACCCAACAGTGCGTATCATTGAATCCGCCCAAGACGATGATACGATTTCAACCACAAAATCCTGTTTCTGCCTCGACCTCGTCTGTGTCAAATTTCGCTAGTACGTCATCTACTCTTCCGGGAACATCAGGGATTTCGTTCTCGTCACATCCACATAGTTCTTTTTTGCCTCCAACTCCATCGGAGTTGATCAACGTCGTCACTTCCTATTCTTCCTTTGCCCTCGTCTGCACCGGTAGCTTCTGTTAAGCAAACCAGAGTTACCCAATTCACCCGCCAAAAAATGACGGAAAAAGACAAAAAAACATTGACGAGAAATTACTCGGGTTATTCATGTTCGATTTCCAGCCTTTTTTCTGTCGTAGAAGACAGAGGATTTCGCGAGTTTGTCGGTGCAGTCAATCCTTCATATGTATTGCCGTCTCGCAAACGAATTTCCAAGACGTTGATACCATGAAGAGGCTCGGGTCGTCGTCAAAAACCTCCTGGAAGATGCACGGTCTGTTTGCATCACGACCGACTGCTGGACGTCGAGGGGAAACGAAAGTTACGTCGCCGTCACAGCACATTTCATCTCCGGTGGACAGTTCAAAAACGTTATCCTAGACTGCGTCGCGACGAATCTGAGCCATACTATCGAGAACCTGGCCAAAATCATAAAATCGATAACAGACGAGATGAAAGTGACCGACAAAATAATTGTATCCGTCTCCGACAACGCTGCAAATGTTGTTGGCTGCTTAAAAAACTATTTGCAGTGGAAGCACATGGGTTGCGCAGCCCAAAAAGCCGACCTTATCGTCAAAAAAGGCCTGGCTGAGCCTACGATCGCCAGTTGGAGGCAATCAAGACAATCGCCACGCACTTCCGATGCTCCACTAAATCATGGCAAAAATTGGCAGAGTGCCAAAGGAAGGAGGGCCTTGAGCCCAAAAAATTGATTAGCTCGTGCCCTACACGATGTAATTCTTCGTTGGCCATGGTCGAAAGGTTTGTCGAACTCGAAATTACTTTAAAAACAGCAATGGCTTTAATCGATGGGCTGCCTGTTCTCACGTCAGAGGACTGGACAATAATGAAAGGCCTTTGCTCTATCCTCCTCCCTTTCCGTCAAATAACTGACACACTAAGCAGCCAAAGCTTTCCTCCGGCGTCTGTTCTTATCGTTATGGTAAATGGCTTGATGGACTGTTTCGACGAACTTTTCAAGGATGAGAGTCTCCAGCATCCGGCACTACAATGCATGATCTGGACTCTTATAAGCGAGACGGCATCTTCAGAGAGATTTGGGTTGCTCTCCCAAAGTGGAACATTGTGAGTAGCCACATTTTTGGATCCACGTTTTAAAATTTGTGCATTCGGAAAGCTCGCCCACAATGTCGCCGATGCAGAGAGTGCTAAGGCACGCGTCAAGAGGTACTTGATGGAGAGGGCGGAACCGACCGAAGAACCATCAAATCCCGAAGTGCTCGAGGAGGCTCCGAAAATAAGTGTATGGAACACTTATTTAAAAACGTTCAAATCGGCCCCGGCGAAAAAACGTAAGTAGTTCCCAGCATTTTCAGAAATCCCCTGATACTGACTAAATTAAAAAACTTAATCACGAACTAAACTAGAAAAACTTAACTAAGAACTAGACTAAAGACTATTTGAAACCCACCAGCAACTAAAACTAATTTATATTGAATGAATACTTAAACTACTACTACTTACTCTATTACTTTAAATAAATGCGTCCTAAAAAAAAAATAAAATAAAATTAAATGCAAACTATGTATGCTTTGACTTTTCTCTAGGCACTTCCGAAAGTCGAGCCATTGTGGAACTCAAGAGGTACTTGGAACTTGGACGAGGATAATCAACCGTTTTGAACAGATCCCATTCAGTGGTGGTTCACAAATAAACATAACTACCCGTTGTTGTCGATGGTAGCCGAAGAGCGACTTTGCGTAGTGGCCACGTCAGTGCCCTGCGAACAGCTTTTTTCGAAAGCTCAAATGATGATTTCTGAGAGGCGAACTCAGCTCTCAGCGAACAAAGCTCGTATGTTGATGTTTCTAAAAAGCAATGAAAAGTATTTGTAAAAAACAAAAAACTATTAATTGGAAAAAGTAAGTTACTCGCCGTTTTTTTTTTCTTTTCTCTGAAGAAGTAAAACTCTACGTTTCTTTCCAGAGGCAGCAGAGTTAGTCCAAATATCCAAAGTTAATGAGGAGTCTAAGGATGGAGAAAATTACTTTATTTCCGCGGAACGAAATCACTTTTAATAATTTTTACTTTGTTAATTATAAGACTTATGTGCAATGACCTATTTGTAGCCTTTTACTTTTCTATTTTGAACCCCCTGCCCCTTCATTTGAACCTCGAGAAGTTTGAGTGAAGAAGTGAAAAAGTCAAAGGGGAAGGAAGGGAGCGAAATTATGTTAAAACTGTAGCTAAAAAAGTCATTTCTGATAGTTTCATGACTCAAATAATTTTCATAAAACGGGTAATATTAGAGGCAGCCAATTTCTTGGAAAAATGAAAATATTGTAGGTAGGTACTTACTTAATTCTCAACAGGAATCATGCCAGCAAACAAAACAAACACTGGATGCACAGACGTTTTTATGACGATTGAAATTCAATCTCATTTCGAATTATGAAGTTTCGTGATTTAATCCAGATGTGGTAGACAAGTTGAGTAAGAAGAGGAAGAGTGGAGATCCAAGTCCAAGCTCATAATTCTTGGAAAGTTTTTAAAAAAACGTTCATAACGTTGTACTTGAAACTTGGAAGAGGAGCTGAGCGAGGAGGCAGCTAATACGCTAATAGTACAGAACAAAGACAGAGACAGTTCACCTCCCACCACCCTAATTCCCCTCACAGTTCCACTGTTCCAGTACAACCTTCACTTTATTTCTCTTTCTCTTCGTTCTTCCCATACCCGCATACCGGTATCGTTGTCGGTATTTTGACTTGAGAAGTTGAAAACTGTTCCAGTTCCACGGTGGACCGACAAGGAATCAGACTTGGAACACTTACGTCTTATCGGTCCAGTTCCAACAGTTCCAGTACCACCACCCACCCACCACCTCACTGATATTTCGCTTGGAACAGGGACTCCCCACTATTATAGTTTCAAACTGTTCCAGTTCCACAGTACTCGGTCCTCTTGTCGGTCCACCCACCACCCACTATTCAAACTGTTCCAGTGGACCGACAAGAAATATAATTTGGAACTGTTCCATACCGGTACGCCCTCTGTACCGGTACTCGTAACAGTTCCACGGATACCGTCACACCCCTAGAAAGAAGAGAGAGTCGAGTGGTAAAGACGAACCGTGTCCGATAATAAAAGAGTTCTCTTTTGAAAAGACTTGAGAGTTGCATTTTCTTTTCTGGAACTTCCCTAAAAGGTTTCTAACAAGGTTCGAATAGTCTGTACTGACCTTACGAAACTTTTTGATAGGCATTTCCTTCACCCTAGTGACGGACTGTGAGGCCCTTATTTATTTACAGAGTGCAAAGACGAAACATCTACAGATAGCGCGGAGGATGGCCCTACTTGCCGAGTTTAACCTTCAGATCTTGTTATAGGTCGTTAGCCGTGAACATGCGTAGTGAGAGGCGAAACGTCGCCAGAATAAAGTGATTTTCAAAGAAATGGAGTAATTCATTTCCCCGAGGCGTCTGGACCACCTAAATACATATCTCCAGATCAAACATTGACCGTCGATCGATTTCATCAAAGGTGAAAAAAGAAATGAGTTTAAAGAAA
Source organism: Corythucha ciliata (assembly GCA_038030265.1). Classification (NCBI taxonomy): domain Eukaryota; kingdom Metazoa; phylum Arthropoda; class Insecta; order Hemiptera; family Tingidae; genus Corythucha; species Corythucha ciliata. The sequence goes on along the minus strand of CM075941.1, from coordinate 22,811,813 downwards.
AATTGCTGCACTCAGCTCCTGGAGTTGAAGTTCTTGATGAACTTGAAAAAGCCTCTGTACAATGCATTGACGAGGGCAACCTTAATCAATGTTCATCGGCAATTATATAAAGAAAAATGGCATCTGAAGCCCACAAATCGAATGACTTGGACCAAGACCAACTCAAATCACTGATCCCGCTACAAGAAAAATACACTCAAGCTTCAAGGAGGAACGAGAGCCACTGCCCATAAACCCACTTCGGGCGGGCGGGTGTAAATTCCGCCAATGTAATCCGCTTAGGTGGTTGGAGGGAGATAAGAAGTTGTCACCTCCAACGTAAAAACCGCCAACGAAGAGTCTGAACTTTCACCTAGCAGATAGTAAATACCGCCAATCGTTCATCATAACCACGAACGAATTTCCGAGAGAAAGTTGGAAAGGCAGGAACTAAGTGCTTCGGCGAAGAGGAAAGCTATTGATGATATTTGCGATAGACCGTCAAAAATTCTGCGTAAGTTATGACTGAAAGCAACACTCGAATCTTGAAGGTCAGTTTCAAAAGTCCTACAGTGGAGGTGTTATAGATAATAGGAGAATATTGAATTTCAGAAGTCCGACCTAACGAGAGTAAAGAGGAATATGTACAATGCGAGGGCTGAACTTCAACCGAAGCTACCGACAGTCCGAGACGAAGTGCATGAGGCTTTGCGGCAAGTGAACTTGAAGACAGTGCGTGAGGAGGAATTTGTGGTGATAAACGATAATGAAAGTGGACTCATCATGTACACGTGCGAATCTAATTTAAGAGCCTTAGTAGAAGCAGATGCATTATATCTCGATGGAACATTCAATTACTGTCCCAGTATTGCGGACCGTTGGCGGTTTTTGTATTCCTCATCTCGAAGGCTTGCAATGTCACTGGCGGTATTTACATACTATTTTAATATCTTCGTAAGGGGATTGGCGGAATTTGCAATCGCCCCTTCGGGCATCACCCACAAATCGAATTATCGGCTGATGATAATATTTGAGTCCATCTGCTGACCCGAAAAACGACCCTAGAATGCTACACATAGTGACTCCGGGTGTCTCCCCATTTAAGTTAAAGGGAATGGAAACTCAACGGGAGCTGTTCAAGTCCAAAAAATCTTAACTGTCGATTTTGATTTTCATTTCTTCGAAAGCGTTTCACAGCTTCCGCTGTTTAGTGTTTTATTTATTTATGGCGAGTAGATCCTACATTAAAAACTTGAAATATTTAAGTTAACCCTTCCGATTATCGAAACACCCTGATGATTTCCCCGCCAATCTACTTTCTTCCAAGTCTATCTTCACTTTTAGGTAGTTAGGTACTGTCAATGCAAAGAATATTTTGTATAAAATATTGATTTCTCATTTAACTATTTTACTGCCTTTACTAGAGCTGTCGTACCCCCACCTCTCTCACCACGCACATACCCCTCTACTCGCTCCACACATGACTTGGCGCTGGTTTCTCTTAGAGAAACGGAGGGTCAGACGCATTTTCTGGACCGTAAACTATGATTAAAAAAACCTGAAATCTTGACATTTTTCCTATGAAAGTGAAGAAAATAACGCGAAAAGGAAACTTGGTTTGATGGTGGGAATTTAACCGTAGGAGGTCGAACCCGATCTCCCCCCGCCACCATTCATGCCCGGGGGGGGGTACTGGGGCCTGGAGGGTGATTTTCCCGTTTTGACTTGCCGTTTGTAACTCAGAGCTCTGCCTCAGACGCATGTAATTGATGAGTTTTTCCTCCCAATTTCTATACTATTTCTCAGGCAGGAAACTAAAATGAGCTCCTCTAGGAACCTGAAAGAGTTTAGCCTACTGAGCAGGAAGCAAAGAAAAAGGCGCCTACAAAGACTGAAATCCGAAACTCTATCCAACGAGTTTCATGATTCAACATCGAGTATCGATGAAGAATCCAATCATCCTTTTCCCAGTTCCTTGCATTCGTACTGTTTCCCCGATAGCTCTGGTGCTGCTGAATGCAGTATTTCAGGCAATCATTCGATTACCCATTCCTCTCCAAATTTTATTGTTGATAGTAAGGATCCGCTCATTTCAGTTAGCAACAGTGAGTATGATTCTGAATGTGAAGAAAACGTCCCGCTCAGATGCTATGATTTTCCGGTCCCGCACAATTCCGATGATCTAAAACCAGGGTTAATCGATTTGGCGTTTAAGCACAATCTTTCTAACTCTGCGGTTGACGATATTTTAAAACTTCTGAAAACCCATGCCTGCTTCAGTTCTTTGCCATCTTCTTCTAGAACTCTTTTCAATACTCCTCGGGGCATTACATTGAAAAATATTGATGGTGGAGCTTATTACCACGTAGGTCTTGAAGCTGGCCTGAGAGATTTGATTTGCCGTTTACCCAATTCTGACAAACCTAAGACACTGAATTTAATTTTCAATATTGACGGTTTGCCTCTATTTAAGTCATCGTCTGTACAATTGTGGCCCATATTGTGCACCGTCCATAACTTGCCTGTTTGCCGCAAAATAGCTATCCCTGTTGGGATTTACTGTGGGTCTGGGAAGTTTAACAACGTTCAAGATTTCCTGGAAGAAGTAAATCCTCTTGTAAGACAGGGGATTGTTATAAACGGGGACAAAATTGCCGTTATCGTAAAAGGTTTTGTTATGGACGCTCCGGCCAAAGCCGCAATTTTGAAGATAAAGGGACACTCAGGCTACGCATCTTGCACCAAGTGCAAACAGAAAGTTTTGTACATTGACAACAAAGTCGTATTTCCAGAAACTGAAAATCTCGAAATTAGAACCAACTCGGGTTTTTTGACGCAAGAAGATGACGAGTACCACAACGGGATTTCTCCCCTTGTGAATCTTGAAGGGATAGACTTCATTGATTCCATCCCGTTCGACTATATGCACTCAGTATGTTTGGGAGTCATGAGAACATTCGTTTTTAATTTGGTGGGGGAAAACCCCCCCTGAAGCTTCCTTCCAGGGGAATTGAAAATGTGTCAGATAAGTTGTTGGCTATTCGTAAACATGTGCCATGTGATTTCTCGCGCAAACCACGTTCATTGTAAAATGTGGAAGGCAACTGAATACAGACAGTTTCTCCTGTACACTGGCTGTGTCGCATTAAAAGATAACGCCGAAGTGGAACATTACAATTTGTTCTTAACACTTCAAGTTGCCATTATTATTCTGCTCAGCCCTGAAAAATGTGCTAACGTCTCATATCTCAACTATGCTAAGGAACTTCTAATTTTTTTCGTGCAATCAGTCATTACCCTGCTGGGGAAAACGTACATTACACACAACTTTCATTCGCTCGTTCATTTGGCCGACCAAATTCCTCATTTCGGGGCTTTGGACAATTCGAGTGGATTTGTATTTGAAAATTATTTACAATTCTTGAAGAAAAGAGTAAGAAAAGGAGGAAACCCCCTGAAACAAATAGTGAGTAGGATAGAAGAATTCAGGACGCATTCCCAATCATACTGGCACTCTCAGTTTTCTTTCCCGAAGCAATCGGTAACGTTCTCCAGACCCCACTCAAATGGTCCTCTTTGTTCTGGCGCCGGTGAGCCTCAATACAAAGTAGCATCTTTGCCACTGTTCGTTCTTAAATGCGACATTGCTAATTCGTGCTGCGGGACTCTCGATGGTAACATAATAGTGATCGAAAATATTTGTCGTTCTACTTCAACCAGCATGGTGGTTGTTGGAAAAGAATTCATTGAAAAAGAAAATTATTTTTCTCACCCATGTGAGAGTTCAAGAATGGGAATTTGGAAAGTGAGTAAGTTATCGAGTCTCAAGTCATGGGACATTGCTCTGATTCAATTAAAATATGTACTGCTTCCTGTGGGAAGCAGTTGTCATGTGGCTCTACCCATTTTACATTCAACCGAGAATTAAATTAGAGATGTAATAGTAGATTGTACACCTAAGCGGGAAGGTGAATTTTTTTTTATATGGACGAGAGAAAAATAGGGCGGGCGAGGCGTAATGCGATCGGCCGATCACCGCGTCATAAAAGTGATTTTTTAGGAAAAATGGCCAGGTTCGGCTATGCCTCGTCCGTCCAATTTTTCTCTCGCTCCTATTTGTTTACAGGGTGGTCGGTTTTGGCTTGTACAAAAAGGTACAAAGATTTTTCTCTGTCCAGTCACTTTTTGTACACCCTTTATATAAAAACACTTTCTCGCCTAGGTGTATAATATACTAATTTTTAATTGGGAAATGAAAGTGGATGAAGAGGGGTAATCCGTTGCCATAGGTTCCCATCACTTTTGGTTTGTTATTTCTTGACATTTTTCTATTAAACCACCCAAGCGGAAAACCAGGAAATTTTTGAGCTACCGAAAAAATGCCCGGCTCCATTTAGTTTTCTGCCCACACAAAATCAAAAAGAAGTAGACGAACGCTGCTCACTTTGCTGAACTCCACCTTACCTCATCTCTTATCATCGTCCTCTTCAACTTGTTATCTGATCACGAGTTGATGCGTTGGTGTTGTGCTCTCGCTTTCGTTCTTTCTTATCAAAGTTTCAAGTTGTTATTCGTGATATTACTTATTGTCATCGTAGTTCACCTTCATCATCCATCTATGCCGCCCCCTAAGAGTAAGTGGTGGAGTTTTTTCATCAAAGAAGGGGACCAGAAGGTGAAGTGTAAAAAACGTACAAAACGAGTGGTAACACCACAAACCTCAGGCTTCATATTGAAACCAGTCACCAAGACTTGTTGTTAGGGCGTAAAGATTTCGAAAAATCGAAACCAACATCATCCTCGAACCTTGACGATGACGTGGAAACTCTACCTACACCAAAAAAACCTAAGACGAAACCTGAGGACGGATCTTCCACGACACCGGCACCTGCATTACGAACTATGAGCCAACCATCATTAACGCCTTTTACACGGGCGCGCAGCCCGTCGGGCCAAGGGGGTTTTGCCCCAAAATGGGCTTAACCCGCGGGCCGGGCGTGATCGTGTAAACGAGAGAGGCTCGAGGTTCAGACCCGCGAGCCGAGACATCAGCCACCTCCGACGGCTCGTTCGGCCGCGCCTTCGGACCCGCCATGCCAACCGTCGAGCCTTTTTAACCACACGGTCGCTCCAGGCCCGCAGGCCTTTCCCGCGCTCCTGTTATCAGGTTATTTTCCGGCTCCCACGTTATCTACCACTGTTTTGTTTTGTTAACGTTATCTCCCGCTTTTAGTGCATTTCATTCTGAAAAATGCACTATTGGTCTCGTCGTGATGGTGGCAAACATGGGTCATGTCATGTTTTTTTCACGTTTCAGAACCTCTAGAACACGAATTCAGTGGTCTCCGGAATTCATATATATATATATATATTTATTGGTTTATTTATAATATTATGGCCGTTTTCTTGTTAGCACGATAACTCTCATAGAAGTAAATTTAGCAGAACGCGCTTTGGCACAAAAATCAGTGACATAAGACACCGGTCGGTATTGCATTTGGGCCAAATCGGTCAAGGTAGAGGGGGGGAAAATAGGGCTTGAAGTCGTCAAAAAATCACCAGTTGATTCTAGAAGCATCATATTCGGTACGTATACTCCATGTTAGACTAGCCTTTGATTCCCATTTTAATTTTTTGAAAAAGTCAAGGGGGAGGGGGTGGTGCTCCCGGGGTGGAAGTAAGTGTGTGGTCTTGTTAGCACGATAACTCTCGTAGAAATTAATTTAGCGGAACGCGCTTTGGCAAAAAAATCAGTAGTAATAAGATACCGGTCGGTATTGCATTTGGGCCAAATCGGTCAAGGTGGAGGGGGGGAAAATAGGGGTTGAAATGGTAAAAATATCACTAAAAATCACCAGTTGATTCTAGAAGTATCATATTCGGTACGTTTACTCCATGTTAGACTAGCCTTTGATTCCAATTTTAATTTTTTGAAAAAGTCGAGGGGGAGAGGGTGGTGCCCCCGGGTGGAAGTAAGTGTGTGGTATTGTTAGCACGATAACTCTCGTAGAAATTAATTTAGCGGAACGCGCTTTGGCACAAAAATCAGTAGTCATAAGGCCCCGGTCGGTATTGCATTTTTGCCAAATCGGTCAAGGTGGAGGGGTTGAAATGGTAAAAAAATCACTACAAATCACCAGTTGATTCCAGAAGCATTATATTCGGTATGATGATTCCATTTTGAAAGAGCCTTTGATTCCCATTAAGTTCAGCTTAAACAAACCCGGCAGCAAACAGTACGAGGGAGGGTCAAACATTAACGAAACAAATCATGGTCTCAACATTACTACTTCTGGGACGGCTTAGGGTATCCGTATACAAAATGAAATGCACTCTTTCCGACCGCCAGCTGCCGGAGCGAAATTTATTTGGTTTTCCTGTGCAGTAATAATAATAAGTTAAGTCGATCGAAGTTGATCTTTGGTGTTTTAAACTTATTATAATGGAATCCACCTCCTTTTACCGGTTGTCCCTCTGTGAATGCTCCGCGCCAAACTTTCAGAACTAAGTACAACCAAAATACTTTGCAGTCTCCTTTAATACGTCGAATGCATTTCGGGCACAACTGTGACCCCTCATCAGCAACTGACACGTTCTACTGCAAGTAACACAACTCTTGTGTTGCTGTCTTGTCTTGTGTGAGTTGTGTTACTTGCAGTAGAAGGTGTCAGTTGCTCATGAGGGGTCACAGTTGTGCCCGAAATGCATTCGACGTATTAAAGGAGACTGCAAAGTATTTTGGTTGTACTTAGTTCTGAAAGTTTGGCGCGGAGCATTTTAAACTTATATTTTTGGGCTGGGAAGTGAACTGTGATGGACGGAGACGACGACGACGACTATTCCCAGCCGCCGTCAGATGCGACAGGAGTCGAAGTAACCGGAGGCGACCGATTCTGGCCCAAAGAGGTTCTCCAAAACTTCATTGAAACTTACCATCGGCAAAAATGCCTGTGGAAAGTCAAAGACCCGTCGTACGTCAACAAAAACTTGAGGAGAAGGGCTTACGATGAACTCGTCGAGGTTGCAAAACCGATTAAACCTGGCGCTACGAGAGATTTCGTTTCAAAAACAATTCAGAGCCTTCGCAGCTCTTTTCGGAAGGAATACCGAAAGGTGCAAAGGACCACGGGAACGTCTCCAGATGAAGTATATACGCCCTCCCTGTGGTATTATGATCTCCTGATGTTCACTATTGACGACAGTGACCACACCGAGAGTGTAAGTTCCCTGCCAGGCCCAGGCAACTCCTCAGTTCTCGTACCTTCTGCCACGTCACGCCATATCAACGGATTTGGTTCACTAGGGTCTCATTTGAAAGCGCGTTCATTTCTCAGTACTCGAGTCAATTTTGGGGGCAATTGAAGCAACAGCTGTGCGGTAGCGAATTTTCAACTAATTCAAACCCCTCTTTCACACCGTTCCCGTGGACCGATTCATCTGGATCACGAACTCGTCCGAGATATTCACGCTATTGATTTTTAGACCAAATTTGGTTGCCCTAAGTCAAAAATTGCGACCATGATCGTGCTAACAAGCGAGGGGCCATATATACATATACATATATATATATCAATCGAACCGACCTCGGATTCGTGTTCTAGGGGTTCTGAAACGTGAAAAAAAAAGTATCACAACCCATACGTGCGACCATCAGGGCGAGACCAATAGTGCATTTTTTGAATGAAATGCACTAAAAATGGCTCAAGCAAACGTACCGCCCGTATAGCCGAATCCGGAAATGCAACAATTAATTTCGGTATTAACACAGTTTATGACGAGAATGTCTACGACATCCGGCTCCCCGCTCATCTACCGCGGAACTAGCCATACAAAACTTTCAATTCGACCAATACGAAGAATTCAAAGACTCCATTAGCTCATACATTGACAGGCTGCAAAATTTCTTTCAACTAAAAAAGATTGTTGGAGAATCAAAAGAAACAGACGCTCTTCGTGCTCAAATCCTCCTTAATTGTATCGGCAGTAAATATGTTCAGCTCCTTTCGTCTCTAACCGCTCCGGAGAAGCCAAACGAAAAAAGTTATATCGAGCTTGTTACGTTACTAAAAAATCATCTCGCTCCTAAAATAAATGACATCATTGCTCAGCACAAATTCCTAAGCCGGGTTCAGTCTCCTAACGAGTCCATTGCCTCTTATCTTGCCGAGTTAAAACTGCTTACGCTCGCATGTGACTTCCACTGCCCCGCTCCAGATTGTAAGAAACCGCTCGACTCTCTCTTTCTACGCGCTCAATTTATACGTGGGTTGCATGATTCAAACATAAGAGAAAAGCTCCTCCAGGAAAAAGAATTAACGTTCGACAGGGCTCTTGAAATAGCATACGCTCTTGAAGCTTCACAAGCCGGAAACCAAATAATTTCTAATCCTCAACAATACACAAATGCACCATGCTACAAAATAACGAAAACAAATGAAACCCGCTCCAATCAACCGAACGTCAGCCCCCGCACCTCCCACCACTCATCGCTCACCACAGGATATAAAAAAACCCAACTCTAACGAGACCGAGTAGATTACGAGAAATTAGGTCTTGCGGGTTATTGCCTACGCTGTGGGAAAAACAACCACAGAACGTCAGAATGTAAATGCACACTCTCTCAGCTCAAGTGCTCGTCTTGTAAAAAAACCGGTCATCTTGCTCGTGTATGCATCCTCACGCTTACCTAAAATATGAAATTAGGCAAAGCAATTGGTTCAGATCAGTTCGCCAGATTCGACGAAGACGAGGAAGACGAAAGTCCTGAGGAATTCGAAATAAATAAAGTCAACGTGCTCCCTGTGCTCAAAACCGATAGCCCTTCTAACGATAAATTTATTATACCGGTGCACATAAATTCAAAAGTGGTTCCATTCGAAGTTGACAGCGGAAGTCCAGTCAGCATTATGAACAAAAACGCTTTCGAAAAGCTCCAACTAAACATCCCCTCCAACAGCCCACGTTATCCTTCAAAACGTAAGTAGGGACCGGAGGGGTGTATGAGGGAGCGGGATAACGAGATAACGACACGCCCCCGGCCACGCCCACCGCCCCCTCCGGCCATCGTCCATTTTGTACCCGCCCCCGAATCGGCCATTTTGTACCCGCCCCGCCCCAATCGGAGTTCCCCTCCAGTTGCCTGTGCCCGCTCCTCGCCCCACCGTGCCCGCCCCCCGCCTAGGTTCGGCTAGCTCCGCCCCCCGCCCAGCCCCCGCCCGCGCGCTCTCACCCCTCGCCCACCGCCAGGACCTCCTCGCTAGTCGGTGGACCACCGCGGTGGCAAGTATGGAAACCCCCCTACTCATCACCATCCGCCAACCACCGACCAGACTTCACAGACCCCCAATCAGTTCATAGGGTAAAAAAAAAAAAAAAAAAAAAAAAAAAATGAAAAAAGTTGGAACATAATAATTTATTCGTGTAGAGTAGGAACATTGACAAATTTGACTATTTCGCATCATTACAAAAGCGTTCGTGGTTTAGCGACTGGCGCTTTAATTTTTCGTCAAGTGCTGTGTACGTTAGAAAGCCTGTATCGATGAGCTCTGAAGCTTCTCGCAAGAAGTCCAACGTTGCAAAATCAAATGGGACCGAATAGGTGCCCAGAGCATTTTCGAGCCGAAGTACCCGCGATGGAAGAGTCCAGTGTTTGCGCTGAATGCAACACTGCCGAGGCCAATACGGCAGTACACATCACCGAAGCGCAGAGCCTTCTCAATCAGATTAAAATTGGTTTTTATCAGTTCCCAAACATCACGGTCTATTTTAACTCCCACGTTGTCCTGTAACGGTGGAGTGTAGAATATCAGACTTGGGTAAGATAAATCCCATCGCATGTGAACTCGCTGCTCCATGACGGACGAAGTGTACGCTGAGACTACCAAACTACCCAAGCGGCCATGCTCCTCAACATTATGTAGTGAACCCCCCCCCCCCACCACACCACTTGGTAGACGCCTTCCAATGGATCGTTGGCAATTGTCTAAAAAAGAGCCCCCCACTCACAACACATCTGGTTGGTAGGCGAATCCCCCCCCCCCTGCTTCAGTATATTACGTCTCGTACAATATTATTAAAAATACAAATAAGGACTAATTACTAGCAATAGGTTTAGAATGTATATCTTATACTAAAGTACTAAATACTTGATGTCTCGTACAAGTATGCCCCACATATGTCGCATACATATGACCACGGACGCTCCTCTACACAGTACTCAATTTCCGTCAGACTTAAGGAGCGAAGGCACTGTGCGTGATATGGACATATTTTTGCGCTAAACGCCTGAAAGTAGTGAACCGCGTAACAACCGTCGTTATGACCACACACCTGTAGATATTATAGGAAAGTTAATCCAATGAGTATTCTACCACATTACTGGTCAATTACCTCAGAGCCAGAGATAGTGTCGTCGGATGCGGTTGCCCCATGATCAACATACTCCCATGTTTGCGCGCACTGCATACACAATACATGAGGACTAGTATTATTTTTTTTTAATCTTCGACATATCCATTGGAAGGTCATAAGGAAAGCGAAATTACTTGAATTTCCTCCTCAAACTCAGCCGCATCGTCGGGAGAGGTGATAGGCTCACCCTCAATTGATAGTCGTTCAACGATATCATCCTCCGACTGCACGTTGGCTGTCTCATCGGTTGTCTGGGTGAACATTGGAGAAGACATTGTGCTGATGATGCGTTGATCGGACTGTGGATGGCAATTTCTATTCATACCCCTTTTATGTACCTCCTGTAGAGGCTTTGGTGGGGGATTTATGGTCCAGGCATAACCTAAAGCATGCCTAACCTTGTAGTTATCACGTTCACATGTTGTCCCTGAGTAGATTTGTTCCGGATTGTGGAAAATGTAGACCGGTCATCCTTGTAAAGCAATTGGTGCCTCACGAGGACGATCCGAAGATACAAAACACGTCCCTGAGTAGACTTGTTCCCAACCGGGGGGGGGGGGGGATCGCGGAAATGTAGACCGATCATCCTTGTTATGTGGGTAGTGACAAGACTCAACGAGCCTTCTCGAGGACGATCCGAAGAAACAAATAATATTTAAACCAGTGATACGGCTACATCTCATCACCGCGTAAAGCTTAGGGAAGTTGGGAGAAAAAAAAAAAAAAAAAAAAAAAAAAAAAAAAAAAAAAAAAAAAAAAAAAAGCTAAGGCATACCATAGCATACTAGACTTCATGTACTTTCGTTCAAAATATAACCAGTGGAAGGGGGGGGGAGGCTGGGATGGATTGAGGAAAAAAATAAAATAAAATAAATAAAAAAAAAAATAAGGAAAGGACAACACTTATGCAGAAAGTAAAAAGTCATTTTGAAATGTCAAGGCAGGGCCAAAAAAAAAAAAAAAAAAAAAAAAAAAAAAAAAAAAATCGAAGCGAGTCAATATATCGAACCCAACCTCGAACTTAAGTACCCGAATTGTGCTTTTCTAAACTGTTCCCAAATTATAATAGGTCATGGCAGGACCACTTTCTAATTTATTTTTTTTAAACGAAGTCCTTTACATACAGGGTGTTCAAAAAATAGAGGGCGATATTTCGCCCGGTGATTCTGCACCGCAAATGGGTTAAAACGATCCCTATTGACCACAGTCCAATTCTCATTATTTTCCGAGATATTCAGGATTTAAGTACTTTTTGATTTTGCCTTATTTCTTTTTGGAAAAGCGGCCGTTGCATAGTAACCGGAGGCTCTAAGGTCAAATTTGACGGTACCATTGAAAAGAGCGGACTTTTTTCTATTATTATTGAGGTATTCCATTCCATTTTGCTTCATAAGTGCTCAGATATCCTGCAACAAAGTCAAACTTGTTCAAAATTCAACCCATGTACACGTCACTTTGAAGATGGATTGTTCATCAACAGGTGCTTTCGGAGATGACATTTTTTCATAAAAGTTGGCGCATATTATCACTATAAAAATTGTATTTTTAGATTGCCTTCTTATAGGGACTTTTTTCTAGAAATTTCATATTCGTACTTGAAAAACATGAGACACCTATTCATTTTTGACGTAGTCTTCTTGACATAAATCTCAAAATTGGTGACAGAGAAATGGAAAAAATAGTAATAATAATAAAATAAATAAGTGAAACAGGAAAATAAGCAAGAAATAAAATGATTATGAATTATTATTACATATTATTATTATTTTATTTATTAATGTTTTAATATTTTTTTCTTAATAATTGTACTATAATTTTTTATTTTTTGTTTAATTTTGATAATAATTAATAAAAATGAATAACAATGATTAATAATGATATGAAAATTAAGAATTTCTCCTATGAAAATTTCACATTTTTTTTTATTTTTTACATTTTTCCCTTTGTTTGTGTGCGTTATTGTTTTTTTTGCCCTTTTTCCATTTTTTTCAGTTTTCCGTCACCAATTTTGAGATTTATGTCAATAAAACTACGACAGAAATCAATAGGTGTCTCGTATTTTTCAAGAACGAATATGAAATTTCTAGAAACAAGTCCCTATAAGAAGGCGATCTAAAAATACGATTTTCATGGTGGTACTATGCGCCAACTTTTCTTTAAAAATGTCATCTCCGAAAGCACCTGTTGAGGAGCAATCCAGCTTCAAAGTGTCGTGAACATGGGTTGAATTTTGAACAAGTTTGACTTTGTGGCTGAATATCTGAGCACGTGTGGATTAAAATAGAATTGACTGCCTAAATTCTAATGGAAAAAAGTCCGCTCTTTCCAATGGTGCCGTCAGGTTTGACATTAGAGCCACCGGTTACCATGCAACGGCCACTTTTCCAAAACAAACAAGGCAGAATCGAAAAGTCCTAAAATCCCAAATATCTCGGAAAATAATGAGAATCGGACTATGGTCAATAGGGGTCATTTTGACCCATTTGTGGTGCAGAATCACCGGTTGAAATATTGCCCTCTATTTTTTGAACACCCTGTATAAATGAATGTTAGTGAGAAAGAGAAACAGTCAGTCACCGGGTGAGCGTGATGAGCGTTGCATTAAAGCCGGCTTCACATGTGATCTGAAAAAAGCTCGGCTTTGAGCTGTATCCAATGAAATGTAATTAATTAAAACGCGGGTTGCCCTTTGATTGACTACAGCTCAAAGCTTAAGCTGACACAGCTCGCATGTGAAGACGGCTTAATATTTATAGTACGGTCCTCGGGACTCGTCCAAGTTGTTGTGAGTATTATCATTGCCATTAAGTCTAAGACGTGTTGAAACTAGCATACATTCTATGTACAAACAGGACCAGACAACACAAACATCGCCTCCGGAGGCATATTATGTAAGTAATAACAGTAGCATGACTAGATCTCGTGTTCGTTTTGTTTTCCTAACCAACGACGTAGTTTGTTTGTATGGGAATACATACTAATCTAGGCTCAAGGCATAAATAAAATGTTGTACCTAACCTTCAGATTATGCTTTAGGAAAATTGGACGCATACCCAAACGGAAGAAGAGGACCAAATGGAAGAAGAAGAAGATAATGTATGCATAGATAACGAAAAAAAAAATAGCGCCTTTTAATAATTACTTTGCCCATTACAGAAAAGCATAATTACTATACATAGCGGGAGATCAACCCCGTCTGTAAGTAAAGAAAAAAAACAAACAAATAAACATAAAAACTATACAATATTTCGTTACAGATTATCCCTGAAACACCGTCATCGCCTGACTCTTAATTCTGTAACCCTGAAACACCGACATCGCCTGACTCGTAATTCTGAAAAAAAAAAAAATAAGTAGTTTGGTTATATATATATATATTAAAAACTGAACAGGCTAGTATTAAATTAACACATACCTAGAGTGGAACCAAATCCACAAGATTTGCCGATTTTTCCTTTCCTAGGAAAACCAGGGCAAGGCTGGGCTCTGCGTTGTACTCACTAATTTCTGATGGCGACAAAGCACCCGACATTCTCCTGGGAAGATAGACAATAGTCAGCCCGTCGCTGTCCCAGATAGTCGCGACGAGCGACGTTCCATATTGCGGATGGATCCTCGTTTCAAACCGATGTATGGGATATCGCATCCCCGGAGTAAGCGAATCAATCGGTTTTAAGGGCGGGAGGGTTGCCGCCGATTGTAATTTAAGTAGCAACGATGACACTAGAAACAAGAGAAATGCTATTAGCATGCAATAAAGAGGGGGAGGGTTGGTTCGAATTTACTTTTGATGTACGTAGCGGCAGAACTAAGATGTACGTAGCAGCTCCAGGACTAATGACTAAAGCAATGTGGCAGAATCATATTTAAAAAAAACTCCCCCCCCCCCACGCGCCAATCTCGTGGAAAAAAAAAAAATTATATCCCGAAACTTGCCTTGAAAAAAAAAAAAATCATGATGAAGGACAACACCTATTTTAATCCTGAAACCCTCCCAGCACCAATCACATATTCGCAACAAAGGAAAAAAACAACCTTGTCGAGTAAGTTGTCGCATACCGAATGGAGTATAAAAACCCCCAAACCGCTCACAAACGAACACACAGTAAAAAAGTACCAGTTGAACTTCATATAGCGTCTTTCGTTTTGTACATCGACATAAGTACAGTACGTACCGGGATGGGGAGAATTGATTAATTAACAAAAAAAAAAAAAAAAATACTTGAGATGTGGGATTAGGCAGACACAAATTTCCAGGCAATGAGGAAGGGGTAAAAAATAAGTGTGGTGTTTAAGGTATTTATTAAGACTCATTAGCACAATACGCATAATAAAATCAGTGTGGTAGTTATTAAGACTCATTAGTAGTACAATCCAATTCGCGTAAAATAGACATAAGTGCATCATCAGAGATAAAACAGATGGCCAATTTATTAGTGCTAGGAAGTGTAGAAGAGTCAACATTTCAGGTCCGGTTAGACGAAATCCGACGGTGGGCTCAATATCTCCAGCGAGTACGTAGTAGAAACCGATCACTTTCTGTCTCGCAGTTCGCTCAAGTCGAGTAAATGTTGTAGTACCTCTAATGACGAATCCCTCAGTATCCGATCGTCGGTAGAAATAATTGATAAAGTCGTAGCGATGTTGTAGAATAAGTTCACAGTCGGTGCGTGGAATGTAAAAAATTGAAGCGCGTCGGGCGGTGCTTAGCAAGAGACAGTCTGGTCGTAAATCGGCAGATTTCGTTCCTCGGTAATTCAGATGGAAGGGTAAAACTGATCCAGCCATGTTTGCGTAGACAGACGAACTAACCGACTTTGTCAAGAGGCTCATCTGAAGGCGGTGGTGGCGGTGGGGGGCGAAGCGCATGCTCGGTGACGTGTTCGAGCGCTCCGGCTACATAGGGACAGCGAGGAGACCATCTTTTATGCTCCCCAAGGGGATCATCTCCGGGAATCCATTGCCACAGACATAGACCGCAGAAGGGGCACTCCACAATGTCTGCCATGCCGGTGTAGAAAAACCCGGCATTTGCTATCCGATATGGGGGGATAAACGTAATTGGCCATATCCAAAATGTTTGTAGTCTGGCGCTGTGCGATACGTATTCCCACGTGCAGCGGCGATGAGGACAGGCGACTGTTGGATGTCGTTGTCCCATGATGAACGGTTGAAGACTGCCGAACCTCACTCAATCAGACAGCGACTTAAGCGATATCCAAGAATTGTGACTAGAATCGAACCGGAGCCACTTTACAAAAACCTTGTCACCCCTGCGCCGAATGACCTTTTCCACCAGGTAGACGTCAGGTAGGCGGGTTTTTTGCAATTCTTGCACGTAAAATTTGCCAAGGACGGGCCGACTATTCAAATCAACTAGTAAATACATGGGAACTTCGCGATTAAAAACCTCCCCGACCGTGAACTGTTCATTTGTCCAATTGGGGAGGTAGCCTTTGGCAAAAACGTGTTTAAACTTGCTGATTCGTACACGGTCACCGACACGTAGCCAACCGACCGGTTTTCCTGCCTCGGCGAGTCGTTGAATAATAAAGGACTCGTCGTCCTTGGTAACGTCAGCCGGTCGCATTCCAATACTCCGATGAACGCGTTCGTTGTAGCGTTGAATTAGAGACGGCAGATATTCAACCCATTTATAATTTCCACTTATGCTGAACATTTTCCACATCCAGGTCTTGAGGGTGCGATTCCAGCGCTCCACGATGCTGGCATGCAGGGGGCTGTAGGTGCAGTAGTGAGTCGCGCCATATTTTTCCAGAACATGAGCAACGTGTCTGTTAAAAAATTCCTTTCCCGCGTCCGTTTGAAAGTACTTGGGCCGCATTAAGTCGACTTTTTCACGAAAAAGGCGTTCCAGCGCCTCGGCCACCTCCAGACCAGTCTTGGTTCGAAGCGGCACTGCTCAGCCTCGCTTTGAGCCGCAGTCAATTACCGTGAGTATGTAGCGATAACCATTGTCGGCTAGACTAGGATCTAGTACAATCAAGTCGGACTGGTAGAGGTCCGTTGAAACGGCTTTAATTCGAGTTCGAAATCTGGGATAGTTGCGGCGCGCCGGTCGGAAAAGCTCGTTGACTAGTCGTTCCTTGACTGACATCATAATTAAAACTGTCGAGACTAGACAATGATGCCGGCCTCTTGTAATTCGGACAGAATGGCTTCCTCCTCGTTGTCATGGCCCGAATGCCCGGCTGATCGTGAAGCGATGAGCAGACGAAGTCGATCAACAAGCTCGTTGGGATCGTTCCAGTACTCGTACAGGGGCTGTGACAGGTTAGTCAAGCCCGATCCATCCTTGGGCGCAATGATACGTCTATACTTGGATGTGGTAGTGTTGTAGGGCCTTAGGGCGGAGTAGCCATGGCGATCTGCATGCGTGCGAGCCAATATCTCGCGATAAAAGGCTCGATCCTCGACAGTGTACTCGGTGGGGTTGCGGAGAAAAATCAAATCCAAAAGGCCTGCCGTTGCCGGATATTCACGATCGCGAACAACGATGGAATGCCTCGAAAAGTGAATGGGTGAGTTGCCTAGGAAAACACCTCCGTTGGGCATAACCCTAGGTCCATGAACCGAGTCTAGACCGGCCGAGATGACATTCCCCTGCATGAGAGCCTTCAGATATGGACGCATGTGTGGGTGGAATTGCGATAGTCCATGGTCGATCCGTTCAGACAGTGATTGGGAAAGCTTGCGCAGTTCTTCCCTCCGTGACTCTTCCTCAGTCGGTACCAACGTTACGTCCTCCTCCTCCTCCTCCTCCTCCTCATCCTCCACCGGACCCACAGCTCCCTCGTCTTCGTCGAGCGTTGGTGCTAAAGACGGTGGAGGGGGGGTTGGCCCTCCTCGGCGTCTCTGACTGCCGGATCGTCGTGCTCGTGCTGTAGGAATGGTTGTACTTGACCGCTCAGAGGGTGAAATTGACGGGGGTGTCCAGTGGTAGACCTCCTCCTCATCGTCGTCAGCATCTTCGCTGACCGCTGCTCGCGTTTTCTTTTTCGTCCTAGATTTCGGGGTTGAAGTTAGCGGTCGGTAGGCAGGCCGTCGTTTGCTCAGATAGTCGTTTATGTCAATGTAGCTCTCGGTGTCCTCGTTACCATCATCGGTCGTATGAGGGCGTTTCTTGGACGGCCGTGCCGGCGTGGTGGGTGGGTGGGGAACTCGAAATAGCGCATTATCGGCAGACTTGTTGATCGTTGACCGAATTGACTCCAGAGGCTCTACCAAAGGCTTAAGGGTTTCGGCCAGTAGATCGCTGCCGGCGGTCTTGCTTTCGCGTAGTAGGCGGTGCTTGCGACGAACGTTCTTCTGCGCTCGAACCAGATTTTTCTTCAGACGCTTATTCGCCGCATCCATGATGAAGACTGAAGCCCCTCCCCCCTCAGTCTAGAGTTTAATAAAAACGTCAAAGCCACAGCGAAACCGGCCCCGTTCAAGGGGGGCCTCCTTGTCCACCACCAGAAATGCACGATCGTGCTTGTTCCAGCAAGCGGTTGCCATATCTTGAAACTGACTAAAGGTGATGTTCGATATGGAGCTGACGTGATCGTCAAATACGTGCTTGAGGTTGAGCTCGTCGATACGGTAGAGCACGATCATGGAGGCATTGTCACGAATCAAGTGTTTGGGGACCTGGGCATAGCTCTGGCACAGGTAGAAGGTATCGACGGAAAAATGGCGTCCCATTGTAAAGTACTCGCGCATAACGTCCTGCTTTTCCGTGACGACATCGTCAAAAATGAAGATTGAATTGGGTTTGACTTGAGCCGGCGATGGAACATCCTCACAGTTCTCAAACGTAAAGTACCCAATAATATCGTTCAACTTGTCATACACCCGATCGAGAAGTCGGTACTTGGACTGGGCCACAGGAAGGTGTAGTTCTACCGGAAGCCGATCTATGACTGAATTCAACAACCCGCGTCCCACACGTTTTCGCTTCATTGTCTATTGCATCACATTTGCTACATGTCAGTTTTTATACAACCTTGTGGGGGGGGGGTCGCGTCGTCGTTATCGACTTCGCAGTATCTTTACAATTTGCATGAGATTAATGAACCACACGGCTATTGCAATCACCACTAGTAGGACGGTTTCATACGGGACCGTCGTCGCTGCACCAGTGCACATTTCGTAAGTGCGAATAATCTGTGGGCAAGTCGGAAGCAGGTTGGGCATGCGCGAACAGTTTGCATACAGCAATTCGGCAACCTTACATGGAATACCCGACGGCAGGGCTCCAAACCCCTCCGCCAACTGCTCTGGAGGATGGTTCATGTTCAACTGCTGCGCGCATGCTGGGCCACGCCAGTCCCCCGCTAGGCCTTGAGCACATGCACAATCGGACGTGGTTTGTATTTTGAACGGGGGGCCACTAATTCAATTATGTTTCAGTATCTTTTCAGACATGGAACCCTCCACCTCTTCGTGGCAATGCCCAGCTTGCCAACGGCAGTTCGTGAGCAATGCGCTTCTACGTCGCCACCTGCGCACCAACGCATGCTCACTGGAATGTTAGCACTGCCAGAGGTCGTTCACCTCGGTGACAAATCGCATACGACATGAGGTCAGCAATAAGTGTTCGGCGCCTACCGCCCCCACCACACCATCGACCTCCGCCGCCACCCGTCAACGCCCCGCCTGTGAAAACTGCCACCGGACGTTCACCACGGACTACCATCTTCAGGCCCACCTGCGAGCGCAAACGTGTTCGTTGACCTGTCAGCGTTGTGGCCTCACTTTCACAGAGCATCGCAACAAACGTCGCCATCTTCGTAAGCGAGAGTGTGGTAGCGCCCCGCTCGTTGACAGGCGAACGCTAAGACGGAAGGCCCTTCGGACGGGGCTGGAATGTGGCGAGGACGTGTTTGTTCAGGTGGAGACGGCGTTTGAGGACAGACTCGTCACATTCTATGCCCCCAACACATTCGACGCTGAGGAGACGGAGACGTGCTTCGTGTGTATAGCCGAGCAGGCGCGGCTCAAGATCGAGGAGTTCCTGGCCAAGTGGTCATCACTGAAATTCAACTTCACCCTGGAGATGACCTACGAAAAGCCAGGGACTACGCCTCCCACTACAGCCGACAGGGCGTTCCATACGGCCAGCGTGCCGGTGTATGAGGATACGGACCTCGATCAACTGCTATCGGACGCCTTCGACGAGCTCCTCAGTTCTATCGTCACGTACGAAGGGCACGGTAGTGGGTTCAGTCTCGCTAAAATTGATGGCCTCCTCCTCAACATCAACAAGTTCACCCCGCTGAAAGGAGGCTGTCACCTTCCACTACCGTCATTCATTGCTCGCCGACACGCCTGTGACTCCACCATCAATGAGGGCAATGATTGCTTCCGTCACGCCATTCTCGCCAAGTCGTCGTCGTCGTCGTCGCCTCTGCCTGACCTGGACTTCTCCATGGTGAACTTTCCAACCAGTCTGCGGGATATTGCCAAATTCGAGCGCGCCAACTCCTCCATCAGCGTCAACGTCTTCGGCATTGACGACACAAAATGCGTTTATCCCCTGCGAGTTTTGAAAGTGGAGAAGCCTCATCACCGAGATCTACTTCTCCTCGAGACCAGTGAACACCCAGGTCACTACGTCAGGATCTTTGATTTTGAGCGTCTGGTCTCGGCTCAGGTAGGGGCCTCGCACAAGTCGTTCCGTATATGCAAGCGCTGCTTTACCCGCTTCGACTCCCGTTTCCACACCGATGAAACAGTTGAAGAGCACCGTCGGCTTTGCGACGCCACAGGACCGCCCACCCGGGTGATTATGCCGACGGAGGAGTCACAGCGGGTGACGTTCACGAACGTGCACAAGAGCGTTCGTGTACCGTTCGTCGTATACGTCGACACGGAGTGCATCCTGGAGCCGATTTCATCGTGCGAGCCACCATCTTCAGCATCGTTCACTTCCCGGTACCAGAAGCATACCATGTCTTCCTTTTGCGTGATGGTCGAGGGTGAGCATCCTCTTGGACCTGCCTTCAACGAGCCCTACGTCTACAGAGGTCAGTACGCATCTGCCGAGCTCGTTGTTGTGCTTCAACTCATCGCCGACAAGATCCGCACCGTCTACCGGGGCAATGTCAACCCGCCCCGAACCAGGGAGGACATGGAAGCTTTTGCGACGGCCACCATCTGCCACCTGTGTCGCCATCCCCTGGGTGATGATCGAGTTTTTGACCACGATCACATCCAGGGCACGTACCGGGGTGCTGCCCACAGCAAGTGCAACCTGATGGCAAGACAGCCAAATTTCATCCCGGTTGTCTTCCACGGAGGCTCGCACTATGATTTCAAATTCATCGTGAGGGACCTTGCCCTGGCCGAGGGCCGTGTAACCGCCATCCCACACACGGAGGAGAACTTCATCTCGTTTGGACTGAGCGTGCATGATGACAGTGATCCTTCGGTCCCCTCGATATGGCTCCGCTTCATAGACTCGATCCGCTTTCTGCCCTCCAGCCTGGACACGCTCGTCAAGAACATGAGCCGGGAACAGTTTGCTGTCCTGCCCCAACTCTACCAGGGCGAGCAACTTGACCTCTTGCTCAGAAAGCAGGTGTTCCCGTACGATGTCGTTTCCAGCTGGGAAAGCTACGACCGAACGAGTCTACCCACGAAAGACGAATTCTACAACCGGCTTCATGACACCCACGTCAGCGACGAGGATTATGCCCACGCCCAGAAGGTCTGGTCAGCCTTCAATATCCAAACTCTGGGCGAATACTCGGACCTTTACCTCCGCATGGACACCATTCTTCTGCGCGAGGTATTTGAGAATTTCCGGACCGGATTTCTCACTTCCGAGTATGGGCTTGATCCTGCTCACTACTTCTCGCTGCCAGGTCTTTCGTGGGACGGAGCACTCCGCCTGACAGGAGTGGAACTCAATTTAATCACCGAATACGACGTTTTCCAGATGGTCGAGAGTGGCATCCGAGGGGGCTATGTGCAGGCAATCACCCGTCATGCAAAATCGGATGATTCGTGGCGCCTCCTGTACATAGATTCAAACAATTTATATGGATTAGGTTCCTCGATGTCGCTACCCACCGGGGGACTTGCCTTTGTCGACGATCCATCGACTGTGGACCTCCTGACGGTCGCCGACAACAGCCCCGTTGGGTACTTTGCGGAGGTAGACGTTGACGTTCCCGACCATCTGCACGATATCTTCAATGAGTATCCACTCCTGCCAGAGAAGATGACGCCGCCAATGTCCAAATATGTGAAATTGGTGGGCACTCTGTCACCGAAGAAAAACTACGTTCTCCACTACAGGACGCTCCAGTTCGCTATCTCCCACGGTCTGGTCCTTCGTAAGGTCCACCGCGTGATTCGCTTTGACCAAAGCGCATGGCTGGCTCCATTCATCTCATTCAACACCGAGAAACGCAAGCTGGCCGTCACGCAGTTTATGAAGGACCTGTGAAATTGCTCAACAACGCGAGTTTCGGCAAGACGATTGAGAATGTCCGCGCTCGAAGGAACATCAAACTGGCAACGCATCGCGAGTTTGCGGACACGCTCATCGCCAAACCATCGTTTGTTCGGCGCACGCTTCTAGGCCCTCACGTTGCCGCCTTCCACATGGCCAAGGAGTCTCTGCTGCTGGACAAGCCGATCTTCGTTGGGTTTGCAATTTTAGAGTTGGCGAAACTGCACATGACTCGTTTCCACTACGACGTCATGGTTCCTCGCTACGGTCCGGAGAGGCTTCGCCTCATCTACACCGACACGAACTCGTTCGTCTACAACATCCAGACGAACGGCGAGGACTGGAGAACGGATGTTTTTGCCCACCTGCGCCACGAGTTTGATTTTTCCGACTTGCCCGCCACTCATCCTTGTCACAGCAATGAAAACAAGAAGGTCTTGGGAAAATTCAAGGATGAGCTCGCCGGAAAAGATCTCCTCGAGTTTGTCGCTCTCCGCGCCAAAATGTACGCGTTCACAGTAGAGGGGGGAGGTGAAGTGAAGAAGGCGAAAGGGACCAAAAAGAGCGCCGTCAAGAACGTCCTGACCTTCGAGGACTACAAACGTCTGGTTCTTGACGGCCGCGACATTATTTACACGCAGTTCAACTCGATCCGGTCGTTCCGTCATGAACTTTTCTCGGTGCGTGTAAATAAAAAGTCCCTCTCCCCCCTGGATGACAAACGGTATATTTTGAGCGACAAAATAACGACCTTGACGCACGGTCACCGTCGTATTGCGACCCTGGCGGATCAAATAGAAATCGACGACGACGGCAATGACATCGTGTGATGCGCACGGAGTGGTGGTGGTGGTGGCGGTCGCATTCGTGGCGGGATGCGACTTCGACGGGTGTTGGTGGTGGGGGAAACGAGCAGTATAAAGGGCGCCGGCACAATCTCAGATCATTCTCACGCACATCTCCATCACGATCTGAGGTACATTACCAGTAATTTTTTACCTTGCCTGTATTTGACTTTGTTTTGTGTCTGCAGGAAAAATTAAACAAAACCATGTCTAACGCCGCCTTCGTCGACATTTTGAACACGGCCGGTTCTGCCGACCTCACCCACGTACTGTCGCTGAAAAAGCTCGTTCCCAACAACCCGTACTTGGTACGTCGTTTTACATATCGTGCGTCTGGGAAATTCGGACCGGTCGTCATTGCATCACTCGAAGCGGTCGGCGACAAGACTATTCTCAGCGACAATCAACAACAATTATCGCCTATTATCAACGTCTACTTGCCTCAACGATTTGTCGATTCGATGACTCCTGCGCTGGCTGCTAATTATAATATAAACGTTCCTTCGCTGTTTCTAATTTACGAAGGAGATGAGAATGGCACATTTCAAGTCAAATTTGTCAATTTTCCTACTCTACACGAATAAATTATTATGTTCCAACTTTTTTTTTTTTTTTTTTTTTTTTTTTTTTTTTTTTTTCAACCTAAGAACTGATTGGGGGTCTGTGAAGTCTGGTCGGTGGTGGTGGTCCACCTCTCTGGACTAGCGAGGAGGTCCTGGCGGTGGGCGAGGGGTGAGAGCGCGCGGGCGGGGGCTGGGAAGGGGGCGGAGCTAGCCGAACCTAGGCGGGGGGCGGGCACGGTGGGGCGAGGGGCGGGAACAGGCAACTGGAGGGGAACTCCGATTGGGGCGGGGCGGGTACAAAATGGCCGATTCGGGGGCGGGCCGGAAGGGGGCGGGTACAAAATGGACGAGGGCCGGAGGGGGCGGTGGGCGTGGCCGGGGGCGTGTCGTTATCTCGTTATCCCGCTCCCTCATACACCCCTCTGGTCCCTACTAACGTACACTGGCGAAATTTTTAAGCCCGTTGGGCAAGCTCGTATACCAGTTTCCTTCCACAATTATTCCGGTAAGCTCTTGCTCTACATTGTTGACTCACCTTCTGCGACTATTCTGGGCAGAAGCTGGATGCGCTCCATTGGACTCACTATTCAAAGCATTAATCATCTACAAAACGAATCACAGACCAAACTTCCTGTCATGTCCGCCTCCCGTCTCATCCGCTACGCTTCCTTTTTAAGCGGTTTCGATTACAAAATCCAACATCGCAAATCCGAACTGCACGCGAAAGCCGACTATCTATCCCGCACACCCGCTCCCTTGAAGACCAGATGAAGACTCCGTACTCAATATAGCTCATATCCATGAGATTTCGTCCGAGATGCTCAATTATCACACACTTGCTCATTCCACCCGCACATGTCCTGAAACTGCTCACCTGCTCCGGGAACTTCAATCGAAAAGCTTCAAGGATCCCGAATTTTCAACGGATCAAGGCATCATCTTTCGAGGAATTGTCATTCGGGAATTGTAAAGATGAAATTGCTCGCCCACCAACATGTCTACTGGCCTGGTATC
The DNA here is from genome assembly GCA_038030265.1 of Corythucha ciliata. Taxonomy (NCBI): domain Eukaryota; kingdom Metazoa; phylum Arthropoda; class Insecta; order Hemiptera; family Tingidae; genus Corythucha; species Corythucha ciliata. The sequence continues at coordinate 22,787,538 of CM075941.1, read as the reverse complement.
GACCGCGATACTGAGGCCGTCGCTAAAAGCTGCCGCGCATGCATGGAAATTCGTGCTACTCCGTCTTAAGCTCCATTGCACTCATGGAAACCTCCCTCCGGTCCTTGGCAACGGCTCCACATCGATAACGCCGGCCCCAAAGACGGCCGTTATTTTTTTTTTGTCATTGACGCCTACTCTAAATGGCCCGAAGTTTTCATGTCGGCCACAGCTCCGTCCTCTGAGTCTACAATCGCACACCTTCGCACAATTTTTTCTCGATTTGGGCTCCCTCACTCTATTGTAAGTGACAAAGCATCTCTCTTTACGTCCGACAGATTCCGTTCATTTTGCTCAAAGTTCGGAATTCGCCAGAAGCTCATCGCTCCCTACAACCCGTCCACCAACGGTCAGGCCGAACGATCGGTCCGCACCCTTAAAGAGAAACTATCCTCGCTCTCCTCCGCTTCCGTCACGCTCCATGAAAAATTGCACAACATCCTCTTCAAATGGCGATCTACTCCGAATGCTCAAGGAAAATCCCCTGCTGAGCTCCTGTTCCAGCGTCGACTCCGCACGCCTCTCGATTTACTTCGCCCCACTCCGTCCTCTGACGGCGCCTCTTTCTCTTTCCCCTCGTCTCGCAATCGACGCGTGGGAGACCGCGTCGCATCACGAAACTACACTGGCTCAAATAAATGGAAATTTGGCACCATCACCGAGAAAATGGGGAAGCTCCATTATTCAGTGAAGCTTGACGATGGATACATCCTTAACCCATTATCTAACAGCGTCCTAAAAATGGGACGTTTCTTTTTAATGTAGTACATAATGCACTTTAGGGCTTTTGGGTTCTTTTGTGGCTCATGTTTCATTGAACAGTTAGGGGATAAGAGGAAAAAAAAGTTTTTGCCGCAGAAGTTCGTGTAATGTCCGCCAGATTGTCTCGAAGTTGAGAAAATACGAGCTCATTCGGGTTTTATCATCATGTTCATTTTTCATCGAAGATCTGACTGATGAGAGAGATTTATCGTCGTTTGGTAATCGACAGCACTCTATTCCCATACTAGAGCAAGTTTTCCGACGAGAATCCGTAAACGGTAAGTCATACTACTACTTTGAAGTCATCGTCCCAATTTTGGGACATTGGCATGATGTGTTTGCTTTTACTGGTTTCAATAGGATGAACCCCCAGCTGTCGTTTTGGCATTTGAATGGACATGTTTTTTCTTGCCTTCTTGGTTTTATACCGTTTGAGAGCTATATTTTCCTGTTTCCAGTTACAGATCTGATGGACAGAAAAAAGTGTTTATCCCTGAACGAGGTGGCTGCATATTTGGAATACCTCGAGGAGACAGACCGTGGCCTTGAACCGGAGAGTGTCGAGGCCGTTATCATTCCTCCCGATCCCGACGTGCTTACCCACGAGGAAAATTTAGATGACAATAACCTCCAAGCTGATGAAGACATCAAAGATGTAGCAGGTACGTTGGAGGTTATTTCTCTTCTGCCACCTGAGCCAAAAATGGATTCCGCTCAGCCAAAAAAAAAAGAAGCCAAAGATTGATTCGAGAACTTTGGAAGAAGAGGCGAGCCAAATAAACATGCCAAGGCTGCCAAAGTGGTCTAAGTGCCAGCCGAACTACACGACTTTTAGGGAACCCCAACAACCATGTGAAATCCCACCCACACTTATGAAACTTCAAAATAAAACTTGTGTGGAAATTTTTGAGGAATATCTCTCCAACCAAGTACTGGACTCCATCGTCGACCAGTCTGAAAGGTACGCGAAGCACATGAAAAATAATCAGTCATTTTCAATGTCTCGCGGCGAGTTGAAAAGTTTCATTGGCGTATTACTGATATCAGGATACCACAAGCTTCCCCAGGAAGACATGTATTGGGATACATCGTCAGATGGCGGGGTGCCAATAGTTGCTCAGGCCATGCCCCAAAATCGCTTTCGCGAAATAAAAAAATACGTGCACTTGAATGACAACCAAACCCATCGACAAAAATGACAAAATGTATAAAGTTCGTTTATTTTTCACCAACCTCAAAAAAGAGTTCTCCAAGTTTGGGGTATTTCACGAAAATCTATCGCTTGATGAGATGATGGTCAGATACTACGGAAGGCACCCATCGAAAATATATATGAGGAACAAACCCGTCAAATTTGGGTACAAAATCTGGTGTTTGTGTAGCTCCAATGGTTATCTTTACAATTTCGAGCCTTACTGTGGAAAGAAAACTACTGAAACTCGCGAAACTGGACCTCTCGGATCCCGAGTCATCTTCGAACTGACAAGCATCATCCCTGACGATTCGATGCCAAATCACGCTCTTTACTTTGATAATTTCTTCACCAGCGTCGATATTTTGGTGGACCTGAAGGGAAAAAAATTACGCGCCACTGGAACAGTACGAGAGAATGGAACGAAAAACTGTCCTCTCATCGACTCGAAAACCATGGAAAAATCAGAAGAACGGGGAACACACGATGCCTGGTTTGACAAAAATAATGAGATTATGGTCATGAAATGGAGGGACAACCAGGCTGTCACACTCGCTTCAAATTTCGGATCCGTGGAGCCCCAAGGGAATACCAAACGATACTCCCGCTCGGAGAAAAAAGAAACGACAATAAAAATTCTTAAGGTGATTCAAGATTACAACAGCCATATGGGTGGAGTGGATTTGCTCGACAAACAAATATCCTCTACAGAATAAGAATTCGTTCGAAGAAGTGGTGGTGGCCATTGTTCACACAAATGCTCGACGTGTGCGTAGTGAACACGTGGAGAGTGATACAGACGCTAAATCCAGGGTCTATGTCCCTTTTAGACGTACGGCGGAACATTGTCAGAACGTACTTGACGAAGAAAACGGATTCTGCTCCAAAAAAAAAGGGCCCGAGACCAGCCAGAGCAAAACAAGGACGGGTGTCCATCGACACTAGGTATGACGCTGGGAATCACTTTGTAATTCCGATCACGACCCAAAGGAGATGTGCGTCGTGTGGGAAAAAAACAACGAGAATATGCTCCAGATGCGACGTACCACTTCATGATAGATGTTTTGCCGAGTTTCACTCGTTAAAATAAAACAAAAATATAAATATAAAAAACGCAAAAATTGTCGTGAATATAACAAAAATATACCCAATCCTGCCAGCGTCCCATTTATGGGACGCCCTTTCATCCCTTCACTACTGCCCTTATTGATGAATTGGTACTTCAGAAATGTCTTTCCACTTACTTTTAACACAGAAAATTAAAAATCGTGACGAAATTCTTTTTTTTTTCAAGTTTTGGCAGATTGGGAGTTTTGGTTAAACGTCACATCGATCAGCTCGTCACGTGCGAGGTACCGCTCCCATCAGCTCCAAATTCAAGGCAACTACCCCCCTCCTGGCCTGCTCCACCACCTGCTCTAACGTTGTTTCTTCCACGGCGGAAATCTGTATCCGCAACATCACACTCATCAGCACCGCATGACGAACAAGACGACTCAATAGCTTCTACACGCTCCTCGGAAGCAGCAACGCCTGCCACTCCCAGCACGCCCCGCAGCACACCACCGAGACCAGTGCGCGAACGAAAACCTTCGCATTGGATGAACGATTATGTGCGCGAGTGAAGTGTAATTCAAAGTTTTTTCTCTTTCATTTTAACGTATAACCTTTTTTTTTTTTTTTTTTTCTCGCGTTAAGTATCAATTTTCATGAACTCTAACTTCTATGCTTATTTTTCCCCGCTTTTATATTACGCGTGGGAGAATTGTTATGTTCTTATTCATTTTTTAATTATTCATTTTCTGTAAAATAAGCATTCTCCCTTACTCCTCAACGCATAAGGAAGTCCCCGGCGCAAGCGCCTCCTAATTCCTCTTGCTCACCGTCCTTCAGTACGATTCCGGCCTCCTATTTTAAAATACAGTTTTCTAATTCTTTGCTCAAAAACAAAGTGTTATTATTATTATTTTCACTCCTTCTCCTTCGCCACCCAAACACAACACTACTGTAAAAATATTGAAATTTGGCGTCAACTAATTAATTTTTCTCACATTTTCTAATTAAAAGAATTATCATCACCACTGTTCTATAATATAACTGAGTCTTAAATTCCGATAATAGAAGACCATTCTAACGATCTCTAGTGAGTGTTGAGGTGAACTCCTACTTCTCTCTCTCTAACTCCTCAACACACACTCCCACCCCTCATGAGACGAACAATATAAAAAGGGCTCGCTGGGGCTCGAAAAGGAGATCGAGAGAACAAATTCGAACGAAAGAAAATGAGCGTAAAGTCAAGAGAGAACTATTGCGTGACTGACACCAGTGTGCCGTCTGGTGGTCACCGTACCGTTGTTCGTGTGTTACGTCGTGGTCCGCGTGTTACGAAGCGGAGGTGACCGAAGTTCACACCGACGCCATTAGCAAGGGTCTGGCAGGAATCCTCCTCCAGTCCGATGAAAAGGGTAAGGTACGGCCAGTTTATTACCTAAGTAAAAAAGCTTAACTCCACAGAAAGCCGATATCACTCAAGTAAGTTAGAGCTCATGGCCGTCATTTGGTCACGACGTTTACGCCCCTTTTTGAGTGGCCTAAAGTATACACGGATTGCCAACGGGATACACGGATTGCCAAGCCATTGCCTATATGCACGTGTATAAAACTAAGTATCCACAGATAGCTCGATGGACAGAAGAATTGTCTGAATTTAAAGCCGAAATTCGTCATAGAACCGGAGAGAAAATGAGCCACGTGGACGCTCTGAGCCGGAACCTTGTGGAAGAGAGTACAGATATCCTGAAGGAGATAGAGGAGCGAACGCACCAGGTAATGACACTAATAACACCAGATGAAGAAGTGCGAATTTTTCAGACTCAAGACGAGGAAGTGCAAAACCCATTAAAAATTCTATCACTCCCAGAGGAAGAACTTTCCCCCGCGGAGACGGGACTTGTGAACGGTTATGTGGTGCGAAACGGACTGTTATTTCGAAAGGGACCCGAGAACTATAGTTTCGTGGTGCCGAGAACTCCATCGGCGAAAGTCCATCGTGGTGCGGTTCCAAGACATGAGTGGACTCGGTGCGGTAGAGGGGAAACTTGAGCGGATGCGGCGAAATTACTGGTTTCCCGGAATCCGTCGATTTGTACGTCGACACATATCACACTGTCTGGACTGCCTGCTCTCGAAACCCAAGACGGGACGGCAACCGGGGCTGTTGAATCCGATTTCACCAGGTGAACACCCGTTCGCCACGGTCCACCTTGATTACGCTGGACCCTTTGTAGTCACGCCAAGAGGACATAAGTATATTCTGGTGACAATTGATAACTTGACTAAATTTGTGCGCCTGTTTGGTTACCGCAGATGCACCTACAGCGACAGAGGCGGTCCGAGGACTCCGCCGATAGCGGTACACGGGGTACTCCGACGGGTTGTTACAGATAGAGGTTCTGCCTTCACGAGTGAGGAATTTTCCCAAGCCTGTGAAGACAACGGGATCCGACACATTCTAGTAAGCACCCAGAGACCACAAGGCAACGGGCAGGTGGAACGAGTCAATCGTTCACTGGTGCCGATGCTAATGAGCCGGCTAGACGGAGCGAGCGACGACAACTGGGACATCTACACCGACGACGTCATGGCGGAATTAAACAACACTCTCAGTAAAACCACTGGGCGGACACCCTTCGAGCTGCTGTACGGGTATCAGCCACGGCCGAGGGACGCTGTTCTAAGGGAGCTCACAGACCGAGGCGAGACCGGACACTATGCAGACCCGAGCGAGTTACAGGAGGCGGAAAGGCTGCGCATTAAGCAAAGCCAAGAAGAAATGAAGCGGCAGTACGATCGACACCGAGCTAAACACCACCGCTATCAGGTAGGAGAAATTGTTTTCCAAAGGCAATCTCCGCCAAGTACCGGCGAAGGACTGGGTTTTCTGAAAATGAAGCCCAAATGGCGAGGACCACTAACTGTCTTCGAAGTTTTGCCTGCCGACACGTACAAAGTCTGCGACCTGCATAGAGACAAGAACAGAGTTTATGCAACGACCGCTCATGCAAGCCAGTTGAGATCTTTTGGGCGAGCCGAAGAGTTTCCAGAAGACGACGACGAGTCATCCAGCGAAGAAACCACCCCCGGAATGACTGGTCTACTAAGAGAGGCGACAATCAGAAATTCCCACCGCACCAGCCGGGAGACCCACGCCATCACCAGGAGACAAAGACATGCCGAAGAGTTTCAGCGTACACTGGAACTCTGCTTAAAACCCTTCTTTACGAACGATCGTAGGAAAAAACTATTTTTCACATAGTTAGGCATAGGTGCCTCGATGAGACTAGTATTAACTAGTCAATACTAGTTTTAACCATGGAGGTAGGAACAAGTGGAGGGAGTATTTTTCATCAAGCCGATCGCCATTACTACGCACCATCTGTTATCAGGTCTCACCCAACAAAAACATTGACAATTTGATACTTGATCAGTGAAAAAGTGTTAAATTCCTCTCCAGTCCACTCTTGGTGAATGATAACAGTAGGTTTGTAATGGCGGAAAACCCGGCTTCACATGTTTCTATATTTAAAAAGCCTTTCTCTCTCACCACTTGTTCCTACCTCCACGTCAACTGAATTCTATTGGTCGAAAGGCAGTCGCTAAACAAGCAAGTCAGCTGGGTTTACTAGGAAGTTATCCTACCCCTAGACCTCGTTCTCCCGTGATCAGCCCCTCTAGCTACTTTTCCTTACCTCCTCCATAGACAACCAATTCGGTAATGAAAGTAGATGGAAGAGAAGTTGCGAGTAATCGAATGAGAGAGCGTTGGCCGCGGGTTCATGTTCTTCTTGGCCACTTGGTCAGATAATCCGAATTTGAACATGATTGTTCGTTTGAATTATTTATTAATTTACAGGTGATGAATTAGAACACTTTCAATGGAAACACCTACATTGGCCCTGTTTCTTTTGGTCAGCACATGAGTAAAAGTTTCCTCCATTACTCGTTTACATCAGAAGGCAGTGTAGAGATCAAATCTGATTTGATTCTCGTCTGTTAATTCGGCTCGCCCTTCCAGATAAATTTTGATTAACTTCGATCATTCTAAATACATCTTTCAAAACGAGTTTATATAAAATTACGGACAATTTGTATTGGGTAGGGTTTGGCTTGATTTAGAGTGTTGTCACCTAGTAAGAATTCAAAGTTGCGGAGGAATGCAAGTCATCTCACAATACCTAACTTCAACGATTGATTTTTTGTTACAAATTGTACTCTTCTTGCCCCTGCGGACACCCCGGGGAGGTCACACCCGGACTACTGCCCCGTCGGATGAACTTGAATGAAGTTCGAATTTACTAATGGACTTGTGCCCGAGAGTTCTCCTCAGTCCCAACTCTAGGATCCCGGAACCACACGTGGAAAAATATAAAACATGTATGTACAATACGGTCAACGATACGTCTCTCGACAGCCATTTTTTAAAAAGGTTCCACTTTGTGTGGTAATACCAATAAGGGTTATGATTAATGGTTTGTGGCGTTCTCTGCACGATAAAAAAAAAATCGAGCATCTCGGGGTCTCCCCCTGTATGCATTCCGGTTAACATGTGATGTGCGCTGGAGCTTAGAGGCCTTTCGACCATGCCAGGGGCTCCTAAAAAAATGGTTCTATGTATGAGGCTTACAAGTCTTTCGACCATGCCAGAGGCCCCTTCCGAAAACCACTGTCACACCATATTTCTGTGCGTGCACACTGGGAGTTCCCCCTTTGGCTTCCGTCGCACTGCTTGAACGTATTTTACTCTAGAAAGACTAAGCCTCAGGCATGCCCCCACCCAAGAAGTCCACGAGCAAAGCAAGGAGCATAAAAATCTTCTGACATTTAGATTATAATATTTAAATATCTTATATACTTACTAAAGTCACTTTATTGCTAAACCGTTATTGTTATTTGAAAAATGATTCTGATGACTATTTAACACTTTAAAATAAGAGAAAAGGAAAAAAAATCTACTATATGAACTCGTTTGAGCTACAGTTTTTGCATGCCGTGTAATTTCGAGTTATTCATGTTTGGAGGGAAGCCTTTCACTCAAAGTTTCAATTATTAAATTATTTTTCAACTATCAGTTTTTCTCGGTTAGCCAATGTCATTCCTTTGTTTAGATCGTAATGTTTGTTGTGGTTGGTTTTAGCCCGTCAAGAAGAACATGAATCCGAGGCCAGCGCTCTTTCATTCGATTAGTTCGCTGTTCTACCGACACAAAGGAATTGTTCGAATCATATTTTGACCGTGGCATGACGGCCGCTGGCGCGAAACTGTTTCACAAGATGGAAATTCATCAGACTTCTCAAAGCGATGTTCACGTGACCTTGGCTAACGCTCAGGTGAATCCTTGTGATCGTCCGGTTAGTTTTCTTTTCGAACAGTGGCGCAAAAAATATCACGGAAGCCGAGAAATTTCTGATCGGGTGAACTCGCCAAAATAGGAGTTGATTTGGTTTCTAACTCCGACCCTATTATTTGCCTTGTCTTCACGCCCATCATAAGAAGAGTTTCCTAGCGGGACTTAGCGTTGAAATGGTTTTCAACGACACAACTGCCTCTTGTTGGAGTGGTAATTCAACGTGCTTTACGTCCAACTACCATACGGTGTCGAGGACGAGGGCGAAAGCACACACTTTACTATTCTCACGTGGGTTATCATTTTTCCTTAAATAATCCAGCCTACAGTGGGAATCGAACCCACTCTACTGGGCCACAACTGCCTCTTGTGATCAGACCTGTGTAACGTTTGTGTTTGCCCCTACGAAAGTTGGTGCCTTGCCCATCGTCGTAGCTTTGCATACGAGTCAATATCAAGAGGACTACGAGCGCGTTTTTCGGACCATAAAAGATCATTTGAGGGAAACGTGCGGGAAAAATGTCGAACCCACGATCATCATGACAGACGACAGCAGTGCAGAAAGAAATGCTTTGAAAAGTGTTTCCATTGTCAACGAGACTGCTCACGTTAATCAGGCTCTTTGGCGTTGGCTACGGTTGGGCGAGCATGGTGTGTCGAAAGTTGAGAGGCAGCCAATAATGAAAAGTTTTCAAGCAGTTATGTACGCTACCACGATTCTGAAAAAATGGAGGAGTTGCTCAGCAATGAATTGGTCACGAAAAACGAGATGCCTCCCTCATGCCAGATGTCTCCCTATATTTTTCGTCGTGTGGCATCAACTTAGATGCAAAGGTAAATGAAACATCTCATTTACTTGAAAACATCAATGACGTAATGGACATGGATACGAATGAAAGGACCAGCAAGGTGGAAGATGGATCAGGACTGGATAAAAACAATAATGACCTCATAATTATGGAGATTTCGTCAAACGAACAGAACCCCCTGTATCTCTGATCTTTCAAATTTAAATGAGGCTCAATGTTCTTCGTTGTGTGGCATTAACCGTGAGGAACAACCAAATGGACCACCTGATCAGCACGAAGACAAATCTGAACAACCACCGCAAGAGGAACGCAAAAGTTCTTTACAAAATTGTCGACAAGCTAGTTGAGGATGAATGCATTGACCATGCGATGAAACATTGCAACAGATTTAGGACTGTGTTTGCTGAAGACGTTCGAAACGTCAGAATAATAACTGAACGTGATATCGTAGCGAAGGAAGTTCTTCAACATCTAGTCTATGGTAAAGATGGAAGCAAGCGATATAATTTTCAGAAGTCTATTGATGTTCAGCGGTGATTGCGCAAAATATTATAATACAGCAACAGCGTGATCACGACAGTAACGTGTATTCCACAATATTCTTAGGCTTTTCCTACATAATAAGTGTTCCTAATAATTAGTTATCACAAGACTGTGTTATAAGTACCCCCAGTCTGAATGTATAACAATGTTAGAAACAAGTTTGTAAGAAATAAACATTTTTCGTGTTCATTTAAAAATTGTCTAAATATTTCTTATTCATGTCTATTACTGGTCCCTCTATAACCTGTCTGAAATTGGAAATTTCAATTTACAGGGTGTCTAACACTGGTGCAAAAAGGGACTTTTGCAACACTAGAATTACTACAGTATCTGAGCTGATTTTTAAAAATCTAAAATTTGTACAGCCAATTATAGATCCTAGAGTTGCTAAAGGCCCGTAGGGAACGTTTGAAATACCTAATATAGGGTATAAATTGAAGAAAATTGGACCTGAAATTAGACCTGTCTGAAACTGACCCTTTTACCCTACTACGTGTCAGAATATCCATGATAGTATTGCTATTGTCTTGCGAAGCGCAAAGAGGACCAATTAAATTTTGGCCCCCTTTCTTTATCAAAATCTTTAATCGAGGCTTAATAACGGAAACTGTAACACAAGGGCTGAGTAAGAAAATAGGGTCATTTTGATTTTTCAACTGGATTTGCTTCACTGCCATGAGCCACCTAGGAGGCCTATTGAGTCGATGTGCTCTTGAAGTTCTTTACAAAAATTCTCTTGATAATTTCAACAGGTTCGAAGATCTTTACTTGCCCCAGATAATAGGTACGATTGACGGCACTCACGTCGCCATCGTCACACCTTCTGGGAGGGAAGACGTATACGTTAATAGGAAGTTTTATCATAGTCTAAACGTCCAAATCGTTAGTATTAAATATTTTTAAACCATACAAAAAAGCCTACAAAATTTTCTCCACTTTTTCCTGTTCTGCAACGCGAATAGACGTATTTTAAATATCAATGCACGTTATTCGGGATCGTCACTCGATGCGTATATTTGGGCAAATTCTATAGTATTTTCCAAATAATGCAGGCTAACCATAATTATGGACAGCGAAATTTTTTAATTGGTAAGTATGACGGAAAAACGTCAAGATTTTTCCATCAAGCAACAAATTAGGCAATGCCGAGTAACTAAAAATTCCATAGTTACCTAGGAGACAGTGGCTATCCTTTGCAACCATGGTCATTGGTGTCATTTTTAAACCCTCAGCCAGGGACGCCTGAGGCATTTTTTAATGGTTCCTTCGTCAAGGCACGGAGCGTCGTCGAAAGATGTATTGGGCTGCTCAAAGGGAGGTTTAGGTACGTAAAAGTTAGGGAATACTCCATTGCAGAGACCAATACCTCTTTCTGCTCGCGAGTTATTTTCTTTTTCCTCTCCCTCAAAAATTAAATTTACAACTTAAATTCATCAATGAGACAAACAAATTTCATTACTCCATACTCACATTTCGGTAAAAACAAGCAGAATGAAAAACAGGCAGATTACAGCTCATTCGAGGTTCTTATTGCGGTTATCAATACAAGGATCATCTGGGGAACATACAACTTAAGGCTCTCTAAACTACGAGTAAAGACAGCCTCCATATTGGGATCCTGGAGATAAAATTGATACTGTATCATCTCTTGATAACTTCAAACCCTCTGGTTTGGATTTTCTTTAAGAATGCAATTTGTGTTCTAATTATTCAGTCAAAAATCTTTGAGAGCCTATATACACGAACGCTTTGTATTTCTCCTTTCGTTGGGGGGTGAACATGCTACAAGAAAAATTGTAAATTGACTGCACTGCTGAAGGGGGCCACGGAAAATGTCACTAATTTTGTTTTCATGATTTCAGCCCATAAACGTCGTAACGCCACCCCTCCCCTCGTTGAATAAAATTAACAGCAAACTAATTTTGCGAAAACGTTTTCTATTCAAACCGTTTTATTTTTATTAGTACTTAATAGTTTTAGAAGTAAAGCGATACGGTCTTTTTTGCAGTGGTGATTGTTTTCAACGTAATAGATACCTACCTACCCTTTGTTAATTATTCACAAAATATTCCTCATAATAGAAGTTGAATTAATTTCCTTTGAAATGACAATGGTCTAACCACAGCGTGACAACAACTAAGTACTAAGTTGACGAAATGCCCATGAATGTGCAGCTTTAATACGTTCGTGTTCATCGCACTGTGTTTCGCGTACGCTAAAAATTCGAGATTGTCATGAATCTTACAGATCCTTCCACTTAATATGAGTTATAGGTATTTCACAATAGGTCTATTCGTTTGTCGTCCGGAGCTGCACTATTAGCACTGAAAGTACTAACCTTCAATTATTTTTTTCGCGTTATTTCACAGGATAACCCGCGAGGTTACAAAATTTCGTGCTTCTCGGAGTAGTCCGGGACGACAAACGAATAGATCTAATATTATTCGAACGTTGAGTCCCCAAATGGCAAGATAATATAATTATCACCTTATCTTATTCATCAGCTGGGTCCCAAAATGAAGGCTGTCCTTACCTATGTGATAACTATAGTGCTCTAATACAACTAAGTGATAATCTCCCAGATTTCTATAACAATAATGTACAATGTAGATTTAAATAATGGCATAAACATTTGTGTGGGCACAGTCAGCCAAGGTGACTGTGCCACTTGGCTGAATCAAAGATCAATAAGAATTTCTTCTTCCGATAAAGCCCATAAGGCATTAGTTTCTAGGGATTACGCTCGAACTGCTGTCAAATTAACGGAAAATAAAATTACCTTCCATAAAAATTTCGAATATGGAAAAATGAATGAAAAACGGGCAGTTCGAGCGTACTGTGAAATAATGGAAGCCGAAGTGGTGAAATGAGGATTGTTAATAAAACGCCATCAGTCGTGGCTGTGCATAGGCGGATCTAAGGGGGGGGGTAACAGCAGAATTACCCCCCCCCCCTGGAGCTTGGAAAATCTCTCAAAACATGGGGGAAGGGGAGTGGTGGGCAGGTGGTGGGGGTGTACTGGGGGAGGGGAGGGGTTTCGATTACCCCCCCCCCCCTGAGAGAGGTCCCAGATCCGCCCTTGTGGCTGTGTGCCAGTCCTGATGGCATTGTCATTCCTAAAAATAGTGGAGATAATTACAGAATATTGGAAGTTAAGTGCCGAATAACTCGTAAGAAGAAACCGATTTTAGGGTCCGAAGGATTCAATGTCCCCTACCTTTATTTAGAAGAGGGCGATTTTAAACTGAAAAAATCACATGTGTACTACACCCAATGTCAAATTTTGATGTACTGTGGAAATGTCAGTACAGTTGATCTATTTGTTTTTTCCCCGGAAGGCTCTGCTTTAGTAATTGTACCGAGGGATGAGGAATTTTTATGTTAAGCCGTTCCGAAAATTGGAAAATTTTATTTTGAACAATTCTTACCAGAATTATTAAAGAAAAATGTGTATTGACAGTATTATTAATGTTTTAAGAATAAACATGTATGTAACGACGTTTTGTTTTATGAAGCAAAATTTTATTTTCTAGAGTCTTATCTCTTTAACAAAACTACTCTTTAAACTAACAATATAAAATGTTATTTGTTATGTTGGTACACAATTTTCGAACTTATTGATTTAGTTCTAATCCTCGTTCGAAGGGCTGTCCTTCTCTCTGAATAGAGGGGGTAAGAAATTAGCCAATACACAACAAACATGAATAATTTGGTCCATTAAAGGAAGTAATTCATTCGGAATGAAATCGAGAATTTTGAAAATTTTAACTCTGTGGATGCAGCGCTCTACGTGTACTCGTACACTCGCAACCGAGTAAGTTCGGTTTATTTCCTCTACTGAAAACCTGCCTTGGTGCAAAATTGGAGGTACGACGACAGTACAATTTGGTTGGTATAGAGGAAGTACTGATACCAGGAAATCCCTTGTCGGCAAGAATAACGTCGCCTTCTTGAAAGAGTGAGAGAAAGCCAGACTGATTCGTTATGTACGAATCGCTGCTTTTCCCACCGAAACACTTTGATTTAAAAATACTTGTCCCGTTCGGAGAAACGGCTATCAAGAACTTCATAGTTCGAGCATTTTTATAATTGGAGTAAAGTTTAATAGACCCCGTTCAGCTCCTAGAGAGCGCGCTGCGCTAGTAGAGCGAGAGGGGGAATATAGTTAGGATCAAAATTATCAGCGCAAGTCATTGTCAATGGACCACTAGGTCGACTTCCAGAATTTTCTTAATATTTATTTATTTAAGGCCTTTTTTCGACGGAATAGTCTTCGAAGTGGATACTTTGGGGCTTTGACATTATTGTGCGCGAGTTTAATTCCAGATTTTGTTAATTCTTTTCTTTTTTAGACGATTTGTTGTGTTAGGTTAGAGGCGTGTTCGCTCGTGGAAAACAATACTTCTTTTAATTATTGAGTTTTCGTGTTTTGATCATCATGACATTCTTGCTAAGTATTATTGATTTTATCGGCGAGACTAACGCGTTCAAGAAGGACGATGCAGTATTAAGTGCGGGTCACATCGTTTTGCTCGGAAGTGTGAACAGAACGACTGACGAAAAAACGGTATATTCGGACTCTGTCTTCAGAGCAGTCATTTGTCGGGTCATCCTCATGAGATCAACGTCACCGTAAACAACGAAGAGAAGAACGTGGAAGCCAACTGTTCATGCACGGCTGGCAACTCATCAAAATTCAAGCATATCGTTGCGGTGTTGTTGAAGGTTCAGGATTATTATTTTGATGAAGTTTAATAATTCCTTGTTTCAAAAGCCTATTTCGTTGTTTTAAAAGCCTATTTCGTTGTTTTAAAAGCGTCGGTATAGCAGATCTGGAGGACTTGAGTTCCACCGATCTGAAGCATCAGTGGGGTAAGGCACGGAAACGGGAAGGACTTATACACCCCTGCAGTGTTGCCAGACGTACCGTAATAGTGGTATTGGTTACCGTAATATCAGTCGATGTACCACCATACCACTCCATGCTCAGTGGTACGCAAAAAATACCGTGATTTCGAAAGATCATGTTCTATGTGAATATAGTGGAAATTGATTTAAATCGTAATAGATGTCATACATTTTTCTTCAGAAAGCTGAAAAAAAAATCGTACGATGATGATACGCAAAGGCGTACTTTTGTGGATAAAATTAAAGTTAGCAGCAGAAATGTTTCCCTAGACATTGTACACCATGAGTGTTTACCAAGTTCTTTTTTTTATCAGTCAACTGTCATTTTCGTTTCGTTCCCGGTGTGCAGTTCGGTTCGGTAATTTAACTCATTTTCAGTTTTGTGTAATTAAAAAACAGTGAAATGTCAGACGAAGACGTTCTTAAAACTCCTCCCAAGACGCCTGCCGCCAGAGGACAGAAGCGGCTTCAAAAATATACGAAAATATGGGAAAAAGAATTCAAGGACTGGTTGCGGCCTTCGTCGAAGTCTGTGTTCGAAGCTTTTTGTGTTTGTTGCAAGATTTCCATGAAGGCAGACGTAAGTGTACTCAGGAGGCATTCTGCTTCCCAAAGACACACGAACAACGTACAAGCAACTGTGAGTGTTAAAAAGTTACCTTCATTCTTCACTGCCTCGGTAAAAAAAGACAAGGAGGAGGTTAAAGAGGCCGAAATTAAGCTAGCTGCATTTGTAGCTGAGCATAATATATCGTTTAAGACGGCAGACCATTTGGCTGGCTTATTGAAACATGTTTTCCCGGACTCGAAAATTGCTCAGAGTGTTACACTTCAGCGGACTAAATGTCGCGCGGTCGTGAGCCGAGTTATCGGCAAGACCCAGAAAGAAGAATTAACAGAAACCCTTAAAGTTCAGAAGTTCAGTATCATAGTGGACGAATCCACCGATATCGGGACGATAAACACCTCCGCTATCGTCACCAGGTTCTTCGATAAGACTCGTGGCAGGATTGTAAGCGAGTTCTTTAAACTGAGTGCAGTGTTCAGCGCGGAGGATATTCAAAAAGCTCGACAAGGTGCCACTGCGGAAAATCTTTTTCAAAGCATAATTAATTCCCTGACGGAAAGTGGAATTCCTTTTAAAAACGTTGTAGGATTCAACTCAGACGGCTGTAACGCCATGATGGGGTGCAAAAACTCAGTGGCCACTCGAATGAGAGAAATTTTTCCAGGCATTACGGTGTGGAAGTGTACTTGCCACTCTCTTCATTTATGTGCATCTTCAGCCACATCGCAGCTCCCAAAACGTTGTGAGAAGTTATGCCGCCAGGTGTACAATTACTTTTCATCGAGTGCCAAGCGAAGTGTCCAGCTTGCTCAGTTCCAAAACTCGATGTATACTAAAGTACATAAGATGCTCCATCCGTCCCAGACCAGATGGTTGTCATTGGCATCCATTGTTGACAGGATAGTCGAGCAGTGGCAACGACTAAAGGTTTTTTTCGATGCTAAAAGAAAAGAAAAGAAAAGGACGGGAAGGCTCATGGAGCACACGATGCAGCCGAAATTTATAACACGCTGAACGATCCTATAGTGAAACTTTTCTATCTTTTCTTAAACTGGATTCTTCCGAAATTTACCGACGTAAACAAATATTTCCAAAGTGAGAGCGTTGTCATTACTTCTCTTTACGAAAGGATGGTTGCTTCATACAAAGAGATGCTATTGACGTACATGGATCCTGATTATGTTACAAAGACTCGCATTCAAAAAATAAATCCATCCGAAAATTCTCAATACCTTCGAACCGAAATTATGTATTTTGGAATCGAGGTAATGAGAGAACTCCAAAAACCTGAAGTTTCTTCTAATCGAGAACTGACAACGGAATTTTATTCTCGGACCCGACATTTTCTAATCACGGCTTGCACCGAGATAAAAAAAAGGTTTGACTTCTCAGATCCAATCTTACCTCTTCTTGCCCACTTCAACCCTCGAAAGGCGATCAGCATGGACTACAGAAAATTCAACCCTTCCCTTGCTCCGCTTGCGTCCTTATTACCACGGATTGCACCCAATGATAAAGTTCTACAATCCATAGATGATCAATGGAGAAAACTACCGATGGTCGACATTTCTGAAGACCTGAAGAGTGAGAAAGAAGTAGACGTGTTTTGGTACAGACTTAAAAACGAGGTCAAGCAAGGCTCCGAAGAACTGGGAGTACCAGCGTTTGATGAACTTTGCGATTTCGTTTTGGACGTTTTAACCCTGCCTCATTCGAATGCTGATTGCGAAAGAGTTTTCAGCCTAGTCAACGACATTTAAGTTAAAAAGCGGAACAGAATAAACACAACGACGATTGAGGCGTGCATTTTTGCGAAAAGAAGGGTGAAGGACTGCAGAAATTTTCAGCCGTCATCGTCTGTGATGAACCTCATGAACAGCACCAAACTCTACGCTAACTCCAAAGACGAACCATCTACGTCACACGGGGTTACTGGTGATTCTGGCGGTAACAGTTCAGATGACGATTTTTTCTAGTTTTAGTTCTCACTTTTAATTTTATGCGTTACCTTTTGATGTGATATCTTATATACTTATTAATCTTAATATTAATGCGTTATTTTTTTATTATGCTGGTAAGCTTAGCATACACTGTGTTATGTCTAGTCGTTGTGACATTTGTGTGATTACATAATTTTACTGCCATTTGGCGGCACTGAGAACCAATAAACTATTCTTGAGTCCCAACCACACAATCAGTTAGATAAAATCATATACGGGAACGTATGTGACCGATTCGCAGAAGCCTTTTTAAAATCTGCAGCTATACAGAGCTAGGCCAGACAGTAATTCGGTTTCCCCTTTTAGCCACGGGTACCTTTCAAATGACCAACCTGATTTCGTTCAAAGTCGAAACTTGTGTTTATCCCGCCCTTTCAACTTAAGTTCAAAAATCGCCCCTAGGCTTAACGAAAAAACAGTCATACACACTCACTGCACTACCCCCAGTGAAGCCACCGATGCCATTCTTCTCGAAATGCGATAATATGCGTTTTTCTGTGGTGTTTTTCAAACGTACCACTCTGAAGTACCATGTACCGTAATTTTGGGTTCGTCGTACCATCGGGCAATTTTCACGATCTGGTAACACTGCACCCCTGTTCCTGCTGACCAAACTTGCCATCTGTCTACGAAGACCCTACCTTTCAACCAAGTTCGCCGGGCAAGACCACTTACAAACGCTGTCCTCTCTGCCTTTTTGTGTCTCGAACTTTACTACCTTTATGTCCAAGAAGGAGGCTGAGTTTTTCAATGAGAAGGTAGCACTTGCTTCGGACAGCGCGTGTGACATTTTCGTAAACACGCTGGGTCAAACGAGTAAGTAATCTTTTTCACTGTTTATTGGAGAACACTCACTTTCCCTTTTTGTGCCGCTGTACGCTTTTCTTGCAGGTTCTGGGACTTGGACGAAGGAAAGAAGTTGTCGGATCACAGCTTCGAGGGCATACGAACTTTTGACTTACTCGCGGAACAGTAGTGCGAACTGGGACGTTAAATTTAAGAACTTGTATCTGTCCTCTTTCGATGGTAACAACGCAACAAGATATGGCCGAGAAACGGAATTTGTCGCTCAACGGTGGTACGAAAACACTTTCAAAACCCCTGTACAAATTATGGGTTTCGTCATTTGTTCTCGGGCCCCTTGGCTGGGGTGCAGCCCGGATGGTGTTGTGATGTGAGTGACGATACTGTACTTGAAATCAAGTGTCCGTACTCTAGCCTGAATTGCACTTTTCGCGATTTCATAAAAAACTGTGATTCATACTAATATTTATCGATTGCCGTAATAGTTCGCCTCAGTGAGTTACTTTTTGGTCACTTTAAGATTTTTTTATTGCAAAAAACAGTGGCAAACAAGAAGAGAGTGCGGCAGTTAACCCATTTCCACTTTTCAAGTAAATTAAAATATTAACTCATCATGAATGTAATTAGAAATAGTCATAACATAATTATTTCAATCGTTAAACTTTATTAGGGAGGGACTGCAACATTTTTCTCTGGAACACTAATTAAAGAAAGCTATTTTAGTCGTCAGCCCCACCGGGATATTCAATTTGATCCTAACTAAAGGAGTTTCCTACGGGCTTCCGCAGAAGGCGGGTCTATCGCTGAACATGGTCTATCCGGTTTGATACGGACGCTGGCACTTCTGTTTTGATTTCGGTGCAATCAATTATTGCTCTGGTATTGAGGAAAAGTACCTTAAAAACATAGGGCATTTCTCTTCGAATTTTAAATTTGCTTGGCCAAAATATATAGCTTCGAGTCTTGATAGAAAACACTGCTACCGTAGTAGCCACACAAAATTTTCACAAGATACAACAAAAGCCCTCTACCGGATTTCAGTGGAAAACTTGAAGTGTCATGTGAGTGCGCAGGAGGAAGAACTCATGACGTAACGAAATACTCACCCGTAGCGCACCCTACGTTGAAAACACTGTACTATATTAACTTGTTTTTTTTAAATAATAACTTTTGTCAATTACCCGACGTTGTGAACTTATATTTTAAATCAGAAGAAACCTTTGTAAATAGTAGAAAGTAAACATTACATCACCAAGTATTCTAGAGGGGCTACTCCCCAAATCGGGTCGACAATTCGATAATGATCTGACCAACCCCGACACGATATGATCAATTAACCAGGTCCAATTTAGACGGATTGACTCACTAAAGGTAATATACGATTGAAACCAGCTGAGTTTTTCTTGACAAAATGTGTCTCCCCGATCTCTCTCCTCCTATCTATAAAAATCAATCCCTCCTTTGTGGATGTTGCATTGATCCTACTGGCCGATTTACACACTTTCGAGGTGTGTCCTTTTTTGGAGCACTTGAAACAAATTGCATCTCTGAATTTACACATTTTTCGAAGGTGATTTCCCCCACAAGAAAAACAGAAAGTTGATTTCTTTGTCGGATTTGTGAGTGAAATAGTACTGTCTTGGTGATTAGTAAAAGATATGGTTTCAAGGGTTTTAGCCCGAGAAAGTAAGGAAGCGAAATCGGTGTCGTCACGGTCCAGTAACTGTAATCGAATTTTATCGTCAGAAATACCCATAATAAAAGCTGTAATGAGAGCGTCTTGAAAAAAATCAGCTGGAAATTCGCAGTCAGTTACCTTAGTCTTTAAAATTGTTGTGAAACTGCCCGAGGGAGATCCGGAAGATTTCTCTGAGACTCAGGACAAGATTGATAGAAATTCCGAACTATATAAGTTGATTTCTTCTGATCAAAAGAATCCTATCATGGAAGGACAAAGGACTGAGGAGGTGGTTAGAGTATTAGTACATACCCCTCCAGTTACTAATGAAGATGATCAAGATGATTCAAGGATTTCTCAAGAGAGTGAGGACGGGGATTTTCAAGAATCTTTACAAAATTTCGCCACACAACCAGAAGATTCTAATGTTTCTGATATAGTGAAGAAATTAAAGAGTGTTGGAAAAGCACGATCCATGCTCTCGAATCCCTCGATCGATGAAGAAGAGGAGATTGGATTCGAGAAAGCGATCCAGAATATTCGATCATCAACTCACAAGGAGGAAAGTAAGAACAGCTCTCCGGTAGAGAAGACAGATTCTGGCACAGGAGTCGTAATTTCTGTTATTACTGACTCACTGAAAGAATTTGAGGACAGGCAAGTGTTATTGCTTAAGAATCTTGAGACTGCTTTAAATAAGAGACTCCATCTCTTAGAGTCCAAGGTCTCTAAGATAGAAGCAACTTGTGAGGCAATCGGAGAGGCTGTGTTTAATTTACACGAAAGCCTGGGATCAAAAAATCAGGAGATACCTGTCCAGAAGAAGACAAGAGTAGTCTTCAAAGAAACCCCACTTCAAGTCAGCTCTCATGGTTTCTCACGCAAAGATCCGTGGAGTACGAGTAGCCCCATGATCTCCGGAGCTGGAAGTAGCCGATCCGGATACCGAGCCAAAGACCATTTTGTCAGTAATTGTGACACCATTATTGGATCTTATATACAAAACTTCGGGAGTGATGGGGATATAGTCTCCTGCCTTATATCAGCAAAAACAATTAGTGGAACTACGGTGGCCACCATAGATAAAATAATCAAGGCTAAATACAGACAAGATCCCTTAATCCTGAAGCATCCTCTGAATAGAGAAGACTTCACTCGATTTGTGTTAGAATTATCAGAAAATCTAAATATTCAATGATATCTTCGTCTTCCATATTTAATCAAAGGTATTCGATTTTAATTTGTTTTATATAAAAAAAAAAAAAAAAAAAAAACAACAATCTACTTTATTCGCTCTGTTCATCTATGAAAAGAAAAGGACTTGTTCTTTCGTAATAACTTAACATTTAACTCGTCTGCAAAACTAACTAGACTTGCCCTATTTTGCTTAAGACAGAACAATTTGACCCTTTCCGCTACTTTAAGAGTGGTAGGTTTATAATACGATATTAAAAGCTGGCATAACTCGTCATATCTGAATTCGTCGAGGGTTTTGGGTTTACAAAGATTTACTAAAATCTTCAGAACGGGTATACTTAGGCTGTTTACCAGAAGATTTCTCTTTGTGGTTTCGTCTAGCTCGACGTTTAATGCTAGTGCGGAATTGAATTTGATAAACCATACCTCAAAGTCCCCATTGTTCGGGTCGAAGAATTCACAAGTTGTTACAATGCGAGAAATGATCGCCTGGTTTGCACCCGAATGTCGGCTTTCGCTCTCTGAAAAAGAAGGCTCGCCTTGACGTCTTGCCCTTGTCGTTGGCATCCTCGTCGTCAGTTTTATATTTTGTGGTTGAACATTAACTTATTTTATTAATTGATATTTTTAGAAAGAAAAACAACATGTGAAAAATCGTAAACTTCTCGTAGGTAGGTGAAGTACATAATACTCATCCTATTTTCCCCAAGAAAAAAGTACCGTGACACCGAAAACCGATACTTACTTCAAATTAGAGGGTTTGAAACTTTTCCATTGGCTCGATGCCACAGAACTGTTAACAATAAATATAATATTCAATTCCCAATATTTTCCAATGCGTTATCACGAGAATAATACGTCTTTGCCGTCTGGCCGGAATTTTTGTTACTTCTCCCCACAAGTGCATCTTTGATGCCGTCTGCCATTGGTTTCGTCACGTCCAAATTGAGGCAGACAATTTTTCCCACTATTAGGGAATTATTCTCGATTTTATGTGCTGGGTAAGAAAAGTATGCAAATGGTTGCACTTTTTACGTTGTTGGCTCTTGGACTATAAGTTTAGTCATTTTTAAGGCGCGAAAATCGTCAGTTTTTGCCATTTTTTGCGACTATAGTCAGCTAACCCGTTTGGGGGGGGGGGGGTACCTAGATTTGAAGGATGCGAGTGGCTATCAAGCCCGTTTTAGTAGAGCAAAGCACACAATTTCTGAAGCACCTCCTTTTTTAACAAAACCTGAATCCGCGTCTGCGTTTAGCATACATTTACAATATCCACCGGCAGTTAGGGGGCCCCCTGGGAATCCAATCTCCCTCCCTCCCATTCCCGTCCACTCCATCGTGTCTTCGTCAAGCTCAGTTTCCTTCTCTTTCTCGCGCGTTAGAGATGACCAGCCAAAAAGTCCACGCGCCGCCACTGAATGAACCTAGCGATTAAATTGGAATTCAAATTTATAACTGAACCAACCTATACTTTAGAAATTTATCTACAAAAAGCTTTTCGTCATCACTATGGACCATGTACCTTTGAGTCAACAACGCCATAAAGAACAGTTCGTACGCCGAAAAACACAAACCCTTAGGTTCAACAATGACGTATAGAACAGTTACGCCTACAAATGTTTCTTACAAATCTAATATCCAATGACAGAAAGTACACTTACGTCGTTGTGGTTCTAGAATGAAGTAAACGCCAATCCGGGTCTTTGTCAGAAACAACACTTGCGTCACTGTGGCACAGAACAGAACTTCCTTCTTATAACTCTCGCGCATAACTGATCCATGCGGCGTTGTGCCATTGGAGGAAGGTAACAACAGCTGATATTTCGACCATGACGCAACTACCCTATGGCGGTTCAGAGTAAAAGTACAATTACGACCTTGTTCCCTGGTTTGTAGGATGCATTTCTGATAGTTTTTGTGGGCTTAACTCCATTCCACCCATTTTTGCAGTTACGTCACTGTTCCTCCGGAACGGCGTATGTTAAACTTTGTAAACTTTTTTCATGAACAACCCAATAGTGGTATCAGGTTGTACTTGCTAAACTGCTTTAATAAAGCATGGCGGCGAAAAAAAACTGTGGGAAATTTAATGGGATGGGGAATTTTCGACTCATAATAAAACTTATCACCTTATCATCCCCCCCTAGGAAAGTTTGACATTATTGATACAAATCCTTTAACTGGTTTTTGAGTGCTGAAAATGCCTAAGAAAAGTGAAAAGTCGCGGCTACTAGACTGCGTGGTAAATTCTTCGATTTTGGAGTGCTTATACGCAGATAATTCGGACGATGAGGAGGAAGTAATTGATCGCAAGGTTGAAGATCTATCAGTGATACTTATGTGCCGATACGGCATTGATTTCATACGCGGTTCGGACGTTAAAAATCAATTCTGGTCATCATCAATCCTCCCAAACTTAAACGAAGACAGATTCCGGCAGATGGTCCGAATGAACTGGGACCAATTTCAAACAGTTCTATGGGAAATACCGGACGACAGCATTTTTGGTTCTTCAAAAAGGCAAAGCTTTGGTGGAACTTCTGCTTATGGTTGTGCTATAATAGATTGGGAAGCTCCGGCGAGGGAGCATCCATAGCTAAAATTGCTAATCTGTTTGGTGTAGGAGATGGATAATAAAATGACCCGTAGAGTTTTTTGAGCCGTATTGGGGAAACAGACCAAGTATCTGTCGTGGCCAGATGGCGACGAAAGAGCTCAATTGATAACCAAAACATTTCACGAGTTACCCTACTGCATCGGGTATTTGGACGGGACGGAGATACCTCTGGCCGAAAAGCCCACCGATCGACCCGACGATTACTATTCAAGGAAGCAGAAGTTTTCAATTAAGGCTCATGTTATTTGTGACTGCAATTTAAAAGTACGTAACGTTACTGTTGGGTACCCAGGAAGTGTGCACGACGCAAGAGTATTTGCGAACAGCAAATTGGGCACAACGCCGGAAGATTTTTTTCTCCGATAATGAATGGGTTGCAGGGGATTCAGCCTATCGCCTAACTTCGTTTGTCATCATATTCCTTCATTTCCGAACAAAAATCTAGTCATCGGCGAATCTATCGATGACCGGACGCCTCGCCACTGACTGATGATGAATAGTTGGTTAATTATTTACAATTTGACGTTTTTTTTGTAGGGCTGAAATGAGCGAACGAACGAAAAAAATTTTGCGGCTTGCACGTGGAAACATGATGAAAGAAGAAAATGACTTTGTGAATAGTTGTACTCCTCTTAATGTGCACGAAATGCCTACGGTCCCTAAACTGGTCACAAATATAAACCAACCACCTTCAACGCCAAACCATGACCATGATCAACCGAATCAATGTGGTGCAAGGTGGAATATTGTGCAGTCAACTTCAACCACTGTGAGTTTGAAAAAAACGGACTCCCCTGAGCTCTGTACCACTTCCGATGAATCTGAAGCATTTTCATCTGGTTCAGAAGAAATGTATGAGCCTTCAAGTAGTGGTAAAACTTCGAGCAGTGATTCATCGCCCCCTCGTCAATTATTCTCTAATAACAACAATGTAGAGAACCAGCCAAACGAGGCACAAGTTGGCGAACGATCTCCGACTCCGAAAAAAAGAACAAGAAATGTCGGCAACTGGCGCAAAGTAAAAATAAAATGCTGAGGAACGAAGGGAAAAGTTACATAAGTAGAACAGGAAAACCAGTTGCTGCTCGGAAGATGGGTCCTCCTTGCAAAGGTTCTTGATTCCAGTCTTGTTCAAAGAAATTTTTGGAAGAACATAGAGTTCTATTGTTTTCGGATTATTGGGCAATGGGTTCGTTACAGCGTCTACGGGATTTTCTCACTACCTGTGTTGAAAAAGTTGCTCTGAGCTATCGTCGAATAACTGCGCAGGAACCTAGAAAGCCAAATTGTGCTTTTTATCTGAGTTATAATAATGGAAGTAAGGTTCGGGTGTGTAAAACCTTCTTGATAAATACTTTGGGGATAACCGAAAGGGCAATCCGTACAGTAATCGCAACCAAGATGAGTGGGATTGGAATAAAGCCTGTTGAAGATAAAAGGGGAAAGCATGCCAATCGAAATAGGAATGACGAAGAAATTTTGAATTCAGTGAGAAACCATATCAATTCGATACCCCGTGTCGAGAGTCACTACGTAAGAAAGGATACAAAAAGGGAATTCATTGATGGTGGTTTAACCATTGCAGATATGCATCGCCAGCATTCCGCAGAACGATCTACTATTAATAAGCAACCAGCAACTTATGACCGGTATGCGCGAATATTTAACACTGAATTCAATATTGGTTTTTTTTTTTACCCAAGAAAGACCAGTGTGACCAATGTGAGGAGTACAAAAATGCTTCAAATGCTGAAAAGACGAAACTTGAAGTCGCTTACCTCCTGCATCAGGAAGAAAAAGAATTAAGTCGACTTGAGAAAGCAGCAGATAAAGAAAAGGCCCAAAAAGGAGAACTCAAACTAGCTGTTTACGACCTGCAAGCAAGCCGTACTGCCAGTACCAATGGGACAATCATCAGCTTTTTATTACAAGTCACGACTTAACTGCTTCAATTTTACAGTAAGTATACCTGTAACCTGCACCTCACAGTAACTTCATTATAACAATAATTATTGCTATTAACCGTTCTTCTTGTTGTTGATAGGTAGGTACAATCTAAACTGTATAATTAGCTAAATTAACTGTTTATTTTTTCATTTTGCAGGTAACTGAAATTGGTTGCGACAAGACAGTGTGCTTTTTTTGGCATGAAGAACTTGGGCACAGGGGTGTTAACGAAATAGGAACTGGCGTTTACAAATATCTTGAAGAGTGCTCAATTGCCAGCCCTGGGCAAAACGTGGTATTGTACTCTAACAACTGTGGTGGTCAGCAAAAGAACCGGTAAGCCCTACAATGTACCTATTCAATAATTTAGATTTGACTGCATTCCTAGAATGTAGGTATAAATTGTTTAGTAGTAATCGGCTACTGCTTTCTCACGCAGTAAACATTATTTCTGCAGGCATCTGGTCTTGAAAGAAAACATAAATCCTAACATGCATTGTTGTTGTAGGTACATGCTCGCACTCTACTTGTACGCAGTAGAACATCTTGACATCCAATCCATCACGCACAAGTATTTGATTCGGGGTCATACGCAAAATGAAGGGGACGCAGTCCACAGCATAATTGAGAAATCATTGACGAGAGCGAAGAAGTCAGGACCGATCTACGTACCAGAGCAGTATATTTTGCTGATAAGAAATGCTAAGAAAAAAGGAAACCCTCTACAAGTCAATGAAATGAGTTTCGAAAATTTTTTCGACTTCAAAGCACTTTTTGATGATATTGCGCCTAAAATCGCCAAAGACAAGAAGGGGAATGTGAGTTGTAAAACTCTTACAGTTTAAAAAAGGGAGTGACATTTTTTTTTACAAAACGAGCTACAAAGAGTTAGAGTGGGCAGAAGTTGAATTAAAAAGTAGGAAGAGCCGATCTTCAAACACACAACATGCCATCACTTTGAAACCGGCTTATTCAAGAAAAATCGCTCTAACAGATAATAAATTACGTGATCTGAACACCCTTTGCAAGAACAATTTGATTCCTAGCTTTTATAGAGCTTTTTACAATTCGCTTCAGTGAAAGTGTCGTTAACATTTTTCTTTGTATGTACATTCCAATCTACAAAATTTTGAGTTTGTTTATTGTTCAAACATTTTTGTACACCTTTTAGCAATTATTTTTTACTCTTCCGTTGAATTACTTTGGATTGTTTTAAAAATCTTATTTCTCATTCCATCTACTTGAGACTGCGCCTTTACAAGTTTGATTTTAATTAATGCTGTTTTCGAAGTTATTTTTTATTATTCAATGTTTTCCAATTGCCGAGAGAACTGGCAATTACGACAGTTTCGCTTAAGTGAAAGTGTCGTCAACATTTTTCTTTCTACATACATTTCAACCTACAAAATTTTGTGTTTGTTTATTGTTCAAACATTTTTGTACACTTTTTGAAATTATTTTTTACTCTTCTGTTGCATTAGGTACTTTGGATAGTTTTAAAAATCTTATTTCTCTTTCCATCTACTTGAGACTTTGCGCCTTTAAAAGTTTGATTTTAATTAATGCTGCTTTCGAAGATAATTTTTTGTTCAATGTTTTCCAACTGGCAATTACGACAGTTTGTATTTCCCAGAAGAGTGTGCAATTTATAAGGGAACAACGACGTAACTTCACTTAGGGGATGAAATGAGGGGTAGAAATTAAGGTAAACACTTCCCAACCCCGGTTAAAATGTTGTAAAGTATGTATCCTACTTACCCCTAACACCATTATTCTCTGCCATGTACCTAATATTTGAAGAAAAGGGTTTTATACATCTGCAAATTGTTTTTTTGCTCTCCTGAAAATTTAGTTATTTTGCAGTTACGTCACTGTTCTTCCGGAACGGCGTATAACACAAATACGACGGTCTCTGAAAAATACATTTTTAGCCAGCACAAAAGTGGATGGGGTTAAAGGCCCATTCACAAGCTCTATGTTTACGTTCTGTGGAGTCAATGCAACCAAACAAATTTATTCCCTCGAAAAATGAAGCATTTTGATAGGTCACATGGACTCCACAGACGCATTGCACAGAGCTTGTGAACGGACCTTAATGAACACTCTCTTACACGCATACTGTTATCAAGTTCAGGAGCACATGGCTCTGAGTGAAACCGAATATTGCGATTTCTTTGCGGGGTGTAATACATTTTATTTTCATGAAAGGATATAATAGTACCTGCTTTCTGGAAAGAAAATAAGAAAAAACTTTATTATTCTACGAACGTGTCGTTTTTCCTGAAATACTCGCCAAATAGTTCACTTCTCGTAATTAACTTATGTGTCCGTAGAGACAGACCAAAAAAGAGCAAAAAAATTGAGATTAGGGAGTGGAGAAAGGCACAGATTTGAGAGGGGAGGGGGAGATATTGCAATTGTAATCTTTGTGTCCATAATTTACACATAGCGACCGGCGGAAGGTATTCAAAAGTTGCGACCAGCAAAGGGTAAACGACGTACTTTGCCATCGGACAGCAGCGACTTGTCAGTGCCACTCAAGGAGACAGATCAGGTTGACAGATCCAGGAAAGCATGGAATCCTCGCGTGTTTTGGTGGCGCTGTAAATTGCCGTGTACGATCACCGTCTGCGATCCTTTTTCATAGAGCCTATGACATTCCGGGTGGTAAACTGTCAACTATACTCGAAGGGAAAGGGAGTCCTCGCCGCCGCGGGTGCGTTCATTTTCTTGGGCGATATGCTCGTGGCAAAGAGCGGAAAAATACCTCACTTGGGGTGTCAACCATGAGCTAGCGTAAAAATCCTGTATATCGCGGTATCTATGGTTTACTTTATTTGTGATAAAGCGTCCTTAGTTACCGCTTACGTTAGATTTTAAGACTACCTCATGGTTGACCCCTTGGACTGTCTGTGGGAGCGTGTGGAAAGGCGCTATCCGGTTTACGGGAGTGCTGGGGTACGGGTTTTGAAACGTGAGCGTATTCGTATGTGGTTCGCGAACGACGCAAGTTGGGCGTACGAACACGACTAAGGTATGTCACATATCTTTCTCTCTCGAATTCACACACTGAGGGCACTTCGCTGAGGGCAGTGCGAAATATACCTTTGAGTTGGCAGAGAACGCGGCCGAGGAACAGCAACATGAATGAAATTGAGGGATCCTTCGGATGTGCTTTTATCAAAAAGTGGTCAAAAATTAAGGTGGGCGATTTTTTATAGCAGCAAATGCTGAAGCTACACCGATTTTGATAAATCCTGTAACTTGATCGTTTGAGACATGCCTGTCCGTCGAACTCTAGAGCCGAGAGAATGAGGCGCGATTTCAGTGTCTGTCACGCATCATGGACCACGAGCAACGCGTCAACATTAAGTGTGTTGGATGAAAAGGAGCCCAAAAGAAGCTTATGAAGTGCTGAAATTCATGTATTGTGATAACGTGGTGGCTTATAAGACTATTTAGAAAATGGTATGAGCTATTTAAAAGCAGTACCAATTCGATTCAATACGAACAGAGTCCACGGACGTCGCGTCGTATGGACTCAACATCCGAGGAAAACGTGTAACAAAACGCCAATGGAAGTCAATGAAATCACCTGGTTTTCTACACTAGTGTAGCACTAGCAAAACAATGGAACGGACCCAACTTACCCGAAAGTGTTGAGCGGACACTGGCGTCATCACGCCAAGAACGAGTAGAACACATGTGACCCCTTGCAAAATTCCTCTTCAGATGTCTGGATGAAATTTAAACGTAATAGTATTTTTTTTCAAATCTTCAGATCCATTTTCGTAGTGGAGGGGAGAAAATAATTTCTCTCGTCCCTCGCCTTGATGACCACGACGAAATCTCGGATGATCGAATCAATCAGCGTTCGGAAGGCTTTTTCGAGGCTCTGAACCGATTTTTCTGACGATGAGATTGGCAATGTTTCAAATAACTTGATTTCGGAATTCAGAGTATGTGGAATTGCTCCCTGCAGTGTTGATGCTCTGCTGAAGAGAATTCCTGGATCCACAGAAAGACATCAAGACGAAACCATTTCACCAGGAGATTCATTCTTAAAGCATTTGGAGGCGAAAAGAGCTGACTGGAGAGAGAAGAAGAAAGGAGGAAAAAGAAAAAAGGTGAACGTCCCACCAGGAAAAAGCGTGGCAGCAGAAGGCATCGCCATGGCTGCTCCATTGACCAGTTCATCCACGTCGCAGTCTAACACATCAAGAAAGGCCGGTACGAAGAGGTCTCTAGTTCTCGTTGAAGACGGTAGCGAAGAAGAGGAAGTCGAGGATTTCACTGCACAGGATGACTCAGAGGATGATTTGAGCGGGATTATGGAACAACTTGAGCAACAAGGAAGAGATGATGATGCTTTTGAGATGGCGTTGGGAGGTAGAGAATCGAATCAACTTGATGAGCCAACAGCCACCTTCTCACAAGGAAATCATGACGCTACAATCATCAAGGTGACGAAATTGAAAATAATATTCTTTGTCCAAGAAAAAAATTAGAATCCTTTACAGAAAATCAAGTACACGCAAATAAATATGACGCTATGATAACCATTCGCATTGGAGAACACCTAGGAAGAATCCCTGATGTTTTTTTATTATATCTTTTTACTGAGTCTCATAGCGTTTTCCATTAGCACAAAAAGTAGAGCTGGGGCTGCTCCAGGTCTGATCTGATAAGAGTTTGAAGGTTCCATTTGCCAATTGATCCTCAGCAGAGCGACTTTTTATTCGTTCCATTTATCCCTACACTCCTCCATGGATCAGACCTAGAGCAACTTCAACTGCTCCGTCAAAACCGACGGAGCGGTAAACCTCTCTTGGAAGGTTCATTGTGATAAGCAGTTCGTATTTTGTTTTTCGACGCGGATGAAGCCAACGATTTGTTGAACGAAAGCGGTTTAACAATCATTCAAGTTTTGATATTCGTAGGTACCATTATCGTCGATTACTCAACAGATCCAGAGAAGTGGTCAGATGAAGCCACTATAGGCTCATTTTGAAACGTATGGATAACTCTATTCCAGAGTCAAGCTCGTCCGACAAAAATATGAAAATAAGAAGACTATACGTGGGCTATTATTGCAGCATCAATCAATATATCAGTGTCGGTATTGGTAAGATCCATAACTTGTATCTGTCCTTGTTATTGTTATTCCCCGAACAGATACATGTGAGTATAGTTTAGAATGCCGAAAATAACCATTTAAGAGCGCAGACGACTGCAGGCAACGCGCAAATATTTTCTTTGAGTCCTCTTCGTCCCTTCTAATGCCATGTTGATATGGTTAGCATCGTAGCCTTTTCTTCCAT
Source organism: Corythucha ciliata (assembly GCA_038030265.1). NCBI lineage: Eukaryota > Metazoa > Arthropoda > Insecta > Hemiptera > Tingidae > Corythucha > Corythucha ciliata. The sequence continues at coordinate 22,756,750 of CM075941.1, read as the reverse complement.
CTGTGACATTCCGAGATTTTGATGGTGATGAATCTGTATTCAAAATTAACAGTAAAAAGATGCCTCCCGAATGAACAACTTCAGAAGTAGTAAGGTCTTAAGATGGAAGGAACCGCTGATAATGAAATAACTTAACACCCGGTCAACTGAAAAATAGCTATTTTGTGAGCACTCGACCACCGTAAGTATAAGTAAATTGGGTGGTAGCACTAACAACGAAATTATAATAATTTTGCTAGCTATAACCCAGTGCCCACGAATTCTTTTGGATTCAGGAGGATTAGGTACCTCCAATTTCAAGAACCTTCTTTTCCGAATTTTTAATGTGAACACGTTTGATGTATTTACTCACCAAAGAATCTTAAAAACCCAGCCAGATTAAGTGAGATGTGAAGTTATTTATGAGCTCTTCAAGATCAAACAACAATACAAACTGAGTTATCAATACTTCTTACACTATCAGCAATGCCTGTGAAATTAGGTCTATTCGTTTGTCGTCCGGAGCTGCACTATTAGCACTGAAAGTACTCACCTTCCATTATTTTTCCGCGTTATTTCACATGATAACCCACGAGGTTACAAAATTTCGTGGTGCTCGGAGTAGTCCGGGACGACAAACGAATAGACCTACTAACTCTCAAATTGATAACAAATACCGCTTACACTATCAAGAACACTAGCGCAACTAGTGATAGTTTCATTCGCCAATAATGACAAACTTTCCTAGGGGTTTGGTGATAAGGTTTATTATGAGTCGCAACCATGGATGAAGGAAAACAGAGGAGGGAGCATAAGTTGAAAAGGGTGACGCCGATTTTCGCCATATTGGTGGTCCCTCGGCCTTAATATTCAAGATATAGATAACAGAGGAGCAGTCGTGATAAAGTAGTCCTCAGAACAAATCCTGATGCGTTCCGGGACTACCAATGTGGCGTATGTTCGCTTCACCCCGTTAACTTGATTTTACATCTATCGCTCCCTCCTCTCTCTTCATACCTCCATGGTCGAAACCATAGAGATAAATATACCTCAAGGTGAAAAACTTGAGATTTATTCCACTTTTCATAGAGAAAACACTGAACTGATAACACGAATGCCTTCCGAAAGATAAGAGATAAAAAATCCTGATTAGCTGCACGCTTCTAATTCATAAACTTCGATTTCAAAATTAACTTGCTCTGCTGCTCTAGGGTGAGCAATCGGGAGCAAAGGACTACTGGTGACGTCAGTCTCCATTTTTTATCTCTTATCTTTCGGAAGGCATTCGTGTTATCAGTTCAGTGTTTTCTCTATGAAAAGTGGAATAAATCTCAAGTTTTTCTCGCTTTTTCTAGGAACAAGGTAATTTTGAAATTTTATACTTTTGTAAGCTAGTAGTAGAATTAAATTAATACATTTTTAACTTCTAGATGATAGCTGATGTGAAGGAGAGGCTCGGTGAGCTGAGAGCCCTCGTCGGAGGGTTCGACCCAAGTTCAACCGTGGACTCGGAGTTCTCCCATGATATGTCTCAGCTGCCGAGTGTCTCGTTTGTGGATGTTATAGCGTATTTATACGGGGAAAAAAGTGCCTACACTGCCGAAGAACTTGAAAGTGTGAAGTCGTGTGACGCTTACAAACTTGTCTTGTGCGAATGGGTCCGGGAAGTGCCCCTTAAAGGAGAAGGTGACCACATGTTCCATCAAAGGCAAAGTAATTACGTTTTCATAATCAGTATTGAAAGTTCAAGCATCAAAACAGTTGGGTACCCGACTTTGAGGCTTTTCCTCCAACTGATTAAGCATTCTCCCCTTCAAAATCCTCCTTTATATTAAGCAGAGGACTTGTGGCTTCATATTAATCTACTTTAATTACCTTGAGTGAACGAGAAGACTCACAAATAATAAAAAATCACCTCATCACCATACGAAACTACGTATTCTATGCCTTCCGAAAGATAAGACTGTCAAAATAATCGATTAGTCTGATAGGCCACAAGACGCTAATTCTCAAATATCACCACCCAATAACAATTAATAATGTACTGGGTCCAGCGCAAAGGCGGTTGGGACTGCTCGTGACGTACGTGAAGGACAGTAATGGCCGAAAATCTGCGGCACCTATGGAAAGTTTAATCACCTTGAGGTATACTTATCTCTATGGTTTCGACCATGGAGGTATGAAGAGAGAGGAGGGAGCGATAGATGTAAAATCAAGTTAACGGGGTGAAGCCAACATACGCCACATTGGTAGTCCCGGAACGCATCAGGATTTGTTCTGAGGACTACTTTATCACGACTGCTCCTCTGTTATCTATATCTTGAATATTAAGGCCGAGGGACCACCAATATGGCGAAAATCGGCGTCACCCTTTTCAACTTATGCTCCCTCCTCTGTTTTCCTTCATCCATGGTTGCGACTCATAATAAACCTTATCACCAAACCCCTAGGAAAGTTTGTCATTATTGGCGAATGAAACTATCACTAGTTGCGCTAGTGTTCTTGATAGTGTAAGCGGTATTTGTTATCAATTTGAGAGTTAGTAGGTCTATTCGTTTGTCGTCCCGGACTACTCCGAGCACCACGAAATTTTGTAACCTCGTGGGTTATCATGTGAAATAACGCGGAAAAATAATGGAAGGTGAGTACTTTCAGTGCTAATAGTGCAGCTCCGGACGACAAACGAATAGACCTAATTTCACAGGCATTGCTGATAGTGTAAGAAGTATTGATAACTCAGTTTGTATTGTTGTTTGATCTTGAAGAGCTCATAAATAACTTCACATCTCACTTAATCTGGCTGGGTTTTTAAGATTCTTTGGTGAGTAAATACATCAAACGTGTTCACATTAAAAATTCGGAAAAGAAGGTTCTTGAAATTGGAGGTACCTAATCCTCCTGAATCCAAAAGAATTCGTGGGCACTGGGTTATAGCTAGCAAAATTATTATAATTTCGTTGTTAGTGCTACCACCCAATTTACTTATACTTACGGTGGTCGAGTGCTCACAAAATAGCTATTTTTCAGTTGACCGGGTGTTAAGTTATTTCATTATCAGCGGTTCCTTCCATCTCAAGACCTTACTACTTCTGAAGTTGTTCATTCGGGAGGCATCTTTTTACTGTTAATTTTGAATACAGATTCATCACCATCAAAATCTCGGAATGTCACAGATGGAAGAAAAGGCTACGATGCTAACCATATCAACATGGCATTAGAAGGGACGAAGGGGACTCAAAGAAAATATTTGCGCGTTGCCTGCAGTCGTCTGCGCTCTTAAATGGTTATTTTCGGCATTCTAAACTATACTCACATGTATCTGTTCGGGGAATAACAATAACAAGGACAGATACAAGTTATGGATCTTACCAATACCGACACTGATATTGAAGAGTATAGTCGAGACGAGGTGCTCGGGTAAATTTTATTAATAAATAAAAGTATAAAAATAAGCACGAAAGTATACAATATAGTAAGTAAGCGCCTCGAACCTTGAATGGAATAGAACAAGGCACGATATGAGAGATAGGTAAACAAATCATCCTCCTCTGTCGTAATTATTGGTGATCCAGCCGAAATGAACGAGTGAGAGGACCCGCATTGCGAGGAACTTCGGTAGTCAAAAAGTGGGAAGAAGAAAGGGCGAAACAAAAAAGAAGGCGCTGAGACCTGGAGTTTTTGGGCCAGCACCCGAGCTCGGGGAAAGTCGTCTCGTCGGCGGCAACTTGTGAACTTTCTGTGGAGTCTATGCAGCCAAACAAATTTACTCCAAGGTGACTAAACTTTACTATAGGTGCCGCAGATTTCCCCCTGTCCATCGGACGGGAGGGGTGGAGACTGACGTCACCAGCAGTCCTTTGCTCCCGATTGCTTACCCCAGAGCAGCAGAGCAAGTTAATTTTGAAGTTGAAGTTTATGAATTCTCAAAAATCAAAGCCCAATAACAATTAATAATGTACTGGGTCCAGCGCAATGGCGGTTGGGACTGCTCGTGACGTAGGTGAAGGACAGTGATCTGCGGTACCTATAGAAAATTTAGTCACCTTGAATTTACTCCCTCGAAAAATGAATCATTTTTATTTTTTTATAGGTTGCATAGACACCACACAACACAAACATAGAGCTTGTGAACAGAGCCTTACACTAAACTTTCTCTAGAAACTGCGCTGAAATATCAATTTACGTAACGGCGGTCCTACAAGCATATTGATTATTGAAGGACGTTCAAAAATTACTTATTTGGAATTAATGTAAGTCGCAACTCATGATTTAATAGCAGCTAGCTAGAGTCAATGGCTATAAAATTCGAAATAAACACTAATTTTTCCGGCGAGGGAAGTTGTGAAGGCTGACGCCATCCATCGTTCCCAAGTGGCAACCAAAAACACGTCAATCCTACCTGATACCGTCAACCGAAACGTTCGTTTCAGATACAGGTCACATTAAGACTTGATTGTCATCCTTTTGCAACACAATTCGAGCAAATGAAAACTAATTAAAAAATAAAAAACCACTATCTGGAGCAATCAACCACGTTACTATTCACAATTGTATGAGAAACCTATGACACCGAAACCTTCAATCTCCTAGGGACTCCTTCAATTAAATCCGCCTGAGCGCGCTCCGGTCCACCTGCCCGCCCTCAATATAAAGTTTAATCACCTTGAGGTATATTTATCTCTATGGTTTCGACTCATAATAAACCTTATCACCTTATCATCAATCCTAGGAAAGTTTGTCATAATGGGGAACTTGCACATTTTTCAAAAGTTGGTGTTGCTTAAAGAGGGCTCTTCCACAAGTCTATTGCTCACATTAAACTTTAAAATCAGTCAAGGATGCTTTTTTTGGGAATTTTTAAAAATTTTGAGTGGGGGTTCGATTACGTAAGAACTTACTTATTGAAATGGATGATGCGGGGAAGAGAGGGTTAGACGAGTTTAATGGGGGGACATTTTTTATGTTATTTGTAAACAAACAATTTTAGAGTTCCCTCAAATGCTTCACAAGTAAGTATTTACGTCATTTCCCCTCGCACCATCCATCCTCTTCTGAAGAACTTTGAACCTTTTTTAAAAATCTTAAAACGCACCAATCGGGTTGCAACTTCCGTTGTTATCCTTCAGTTCACGGGTCAAATCACCGGTATGCTTTTCTACCCAATCTGAGATTCATGCAAGTTCCCCATTGATACAAATCCCAAGTTTTAGGGCAGTTCAGTGTTTTTCACATGTGTGTCGGGAAGACCTGATTCGCAATCGACAGGGGCTACTTGATTTTTTGAATCCGTCCGGCTTCAGATGAACATTATTTTCCTCACCTCTCTCTAGAATTCTAGATAACCAAAATGTATTTTTACTCCGGCGCAGCTCACGGTAAAAACATACTTCGTGTAGTCAAATTAAACCGTTTATTTGTTATTTGATTATAATAAATTGTGCCTTTGAAGTCATAAGAGACGTGTTCGACACATTTACACTCTCCAGAGACCACCGTCAAATGCACACGAATGTCGGGTTTGGTTTCTTCCGCGATTAGTCGAAATTGATGACTTTGCGGGTGACAAGCAGCTCGAGACACAGGGTACGGTGTACAGCACTTGTGAAACTGTGAGTATCACTATCAACCATGAAAACTTATTTTCTGGCCGTTCACCTCACCACACTGTGTGTGTTTTTTTTAAAGTTTTTGATGGGATTCAGTGTTCGGTGTACCAGAAACGACTGCCCTTTCTTCTTTGACAAATTATTCGTATTCAATTCAGCCGCTACAGGTTTTCTGCGGTGACTACAATCTACAATGATCATCATAGAACAATATCAACATGATGAAACTTGGCGGCAAGTTCCAGAGGAGCGTCAAATTCCTTGCATCATCGATCTACTCAGAGTTTTTGATGCTTACCGCTGCGGTGAGGAGGTAGAGGTCTTGATAAATAAAATTAAATAGCAAAGCATAGTCTATGTTTTTATTAATAAGTAATTAGTTTTTAATACCTACTATGTAGCTATTAAGTTGTATTAATTGTTCCCGTTGTTTAGTTTACACTATTACATAATTATGTATAATTAAAAGTGTAATACCATTTCCTCATGAAATCTTCCGAGACTCGCATCCAGCCTGCTTCTTTAATTTCCGGCAAGAAATCAGGCTGTAAGGCGTGCCATATAGCCTGGCATACTTCTGGGACCAACTTGTATGATGTCGAGCGGCCGATTCGAAACAACCAAGATTGCATCCGCAGGCTATTTCCATGAGCCAAATATCTTGAACCGATCGATAATAATTACTACCCGTTCTGAAGTTGAACTGTGTAAATATGTATTTATATCCAAGAAAAAACTTACGATAGAGTGAAAGTCTATCGTAAAGCGGCAGGCAATGGTCGTCTGTGGCTCTTTTTTGATAGAAAAGGAGTTAGTTTTTCCAAGAGCTCTTGAAATTTTGCGGGCCACATCCGTGTAAATTCAAAAAACTCTTCGTGGTCTGTGATCCACAGAGTTGCAAAGAGATTGTTGAAAGCCCCATGCGTGTTCCTTTCAACGATCCTATTTATCGGACGAACCCACCATCCTTTTCTCTTTCTCCCTTTTATGTAACGCTAGCGCGGTAGCACATAAACTAAACACAAAAGCTGCTTCGGTACTTGAATCGTTTATTATTAATAGTCTAAACGAACTAATGTCAAACAAACAAAACTAAAACTGACTATTGTCGATATTGGTCCGGCTGAGTAACCTTTTATCAGGAAATATAACCAACTGATAGGTTCTTTCCCTCCAACTCTGACTGGGGGAGACTGGCTGGACGCAAGAGCTGGCCTGCGTCTTATGCAGACTCTTCACCCTTGGGTTTGCGTCCTGCGACAGCGTTTTCGCGTCTTATGTAGACGGGGCTTAATGCCGCGTTGTTCCATTTGTGATAAAGACTTGTGCGACCGGTCCAGTTTACTTCGGCACAGCCGGAATGTACACAGCACAATTTTATCGTCTCCTCCGCCTCCGAGAATGGTATGTGGAAGTTGTGAGTATACTGCCGCCAACAATGACGAATTCGAAAGGCACGTAACTGCCAATCACTCAGTAGATATTTCTAAAAAGAAACTCTCCTTTGAATGTACCACGTCATTTCTACATTGGAAACGGACGGTAGAAAGTCAAGGCCCGCTAAATTCGTGGTAAAACACCGAAAAAAGCTGCGTGACCGGGAGGTCATCGATTATCCCTGTAATCGTGATGGATTTTTCCGATCACGAGTGCCTGATTCTGACAAAGAACGGGAACTGAAAATGCAAGGCTATAGAAAAGCCAACTTCCACTGTCCAACTCGCAACTCCGTCTGCACACTTAGCGATGGTAGCGTCGACGCAAATTTCACTCGTACTCATCAGGGTACATCAGGTCAAAATTTGGTTGTAACAACAACCCAACGGCAAAACAGTTCATGGCCGCTTTTAAAAAGATAATATTTCATAAAGAAATTCAGTGTCCCGGAGGAGCTAACTGTGTTCCATTAAAGCAATTGGAAATATTACAAGCCCGAAGATGTCCCATATCCTCTATTAATTCTTCAACTTCCCCTTTTGAATCTGTATCCATGGATTATCTGTCTACCGAGGTCTCCGACGTCAACATCGAACACAGCTATGCTATGACTTTTACTCCGGCAAACCTCAGTATTTTTTCGAAAAAGGTAACCGGTTATATCGCGGGTTTTGTCGTTAGAAGTCTCGAGAAACGAGTCCGTTGCGTAATTTGCTTTTAGGGCCCTGAGACGACAGTCCTATCCGAAATTCGGTGGTAAAAATAAAAAATAGAGGCGGTCTCATTTTTGCATCCCAAGACGTAGTTCAAATATGTACAACGGTTGAAAGCCTCATCCGAAATCAGCTCGCTGCCCGTTCACTCGGCCAATTTAATCAACAGTCCAAATTGTACATTTGCTCTGAGGTATTATCAACCGTGACGAGAAAGTCCATTTTCAAGGGCCTTGAGCCCCCTCCCAACATGCAAAGTCAACGCAGCAGAAAATTCACCTCCTGGGTGTTTAGGTATCGTTTTGATTCTCGGGGGGTCAGGAAGTTAAGCTCTTTTTCAAATAACGGCGATTTAGAAACATAATTTGGCTTTGAGTTATGAGCAAATTTTTAAAGTGAAAAAGGCTTTTCTTTTACTTTAATGAATGACATTAATTTGGTGATGATCTATATAAGTTCTTAAAATTCGCCTTGCATGCTGAAATGTGGTCTTGAGAGGGGGGAAAAGTTTAGGCTTGGTGGGACAAGAAAGCAAATTAGAACGGAGGGGATCGAAAAACTAAAATCCTGAGGTGCATCAGGCTCGTTTTATTATTACTAATATTTATTATTTATTTATTCATTCATTTTTCCCGCACGAAAACTCATTTCACGAGAGGATGACCCTAGGGAAACACTTAACGAATCTGAAGACCTTCAGTCGAAGTACGAGGCCATTCTAAAGGAAAACGCCGGCTGAACGAACGCGAAGAGGAAACGAAAAATCTTCAATCCGTACAACAGCGTCTGATGAATGAAATGGAACGAATCTCTTCAACCAAAAAGTATAGCATTGAGTCCGACATTTATGAAATTTTCCGCAAGTGTTTACTGAAAAACAATTAGATGTCATCGTCAAACGAAAAAAAGGTAGTTTGGTCAGCTCAAGACATTTCCAATGCGTTTGCTCTGAGATGCTTCAGCGTCAGAGCTTTCAAATTTCTACGGGAGACTCTCCATTACCCTTTCCCGTCGCTTTCCACTCTTCGCAGATGGGCGTCCAGGATATCCATGAAAACGGGGTAAATGAAAGACGTTCTAACCTTCAAGAAAGTTAAAGGTCTGGAGTTCACTGAAATGGAACGACTGACGGTGTTGTAGTTTGACGAAGTTAAAATCAGTTCGGTTGTGAAATATGATCGTGCTGAACATCAAGTGTACGGAACTTTTTCTCAAATGCAAGTGGTTAAGGCGCGTGGCTTGATTGAGAAGTGGAAGCAGCCCATATTTATCGGATTTGACGTGAAAATGAGACAAAATCAATATTAATGGAACTTATAACTGAATTGAACAGTATTTCTTACTGCGTTTGTGCGTGCGTGAGTGACTGTGGTGGAGCGAATATAGGCCTTTGGAGAGAGTTAGGAATCACAACAACAATCACGAGTTTTGTGCACCCGTCTGATCCACAGAAGCGAATTTATGTGTTTGGAGATCCTCCTCACTTACTGAAATTGACTCAAAATTGGTTGCCAGACACCGGATTTGTCTTTGAAGACGGCTCATGTGTAACGAAAACGCCTCTCGTGAAGCTGAGGGAAGCAACGTCGCAAGAAATTTCCCCGTGCTTTAAGCTGACTGAGAAATATTTGAGCTGTGAGAAAACTGAAAACTGCCAGCTGTTCGGCTGGCATCAGAACTTCTCTCACACACAGTCGGAAAGAGTTTATTGTTTTATAAGTTGGACTGCGACGACGGAGAAAAAAATTCCACAGCAGAGTTCATTTTAAAAATTAATGTGTGGTTCGACGTCATGAATACGTATGCCCCTGTTGGAAGCGTTCCTACGAAGAGAGCGTTCGGCATTCAGCTGGACCAACAACGGAAATGTTTGAAACTGTTAAGGGTTGGCAATATTGGATCAAAAGGGAAGGTTCTCCCCGCTGCTTGTACTGTGAAGTCAGCAGTGTTGCCAGAGGTGAGTATTTATCCTCACTTTTGAGTATTTTACGAGGGGTTGAATAAAACTGTGAGTATTTTGAAAAAAGTGAGTAATTTATGAGTATTTCCGAAATTCTGATTTTCTTTTGCCGATTTTTCGGGCGATTAGAGGGCCCCATCTTGTTTCTAGGCTCCAAATAGAAAATAAATTATTTGTTAGCTTCTCATGTTATTAGCAGATAACCTTAAACGGAGCTGTTGGACGTTGTCATTGTTATCTTTACTGCATCGAGTTCCAGTATCATATCAGTATTCAGTTCAGTATTTCAGTACGATGATAGGATGTACGACTTGATAATGCTGAGCTTGTCATTTCGATTTACCTGATGTGTTAAGGGCAGTTGGGCAGTGAATGTAATTTCAGAATTGGTAAAATATGCGATTCGGCGGACTCCGATACGTGCTCAGTTTCTTCTCATGAAACAAAGAGGAAAAAGAAATCTACTTCAACCCCAGGAAGTGTTAAAAAAAGGAAATTTTCGAGCAAACATAAGTACCGGAAAGTGTGGGAGCAGGAGGAAAACTTTAAATCTTGGGTGAGCTCGAGTGAGAAAGGTGATTCTTTCTTTTATTGCAAAGTGTGTGACCAGCATCTGAAAGTGTCGGGAGGAGCGAGTGCCCTGGAAAAACATCTGAAAAGTGTGAAACATCAGAGTTGCTCGAAAGCCCTTAAAAATGTTCCCAAAATATCGTCAATGCCGGTAGTACAGAATTTTCGGGACACTAACAGTAAGACAAAGGCAAGCGAAATAAAAGTGGTAGCATTTTTGGCCGAGCACAATTTATCACTTAACGTGTCGGATCACCTCGTTCAATTGATCAAATCGGTAGCTCCAGTTGCTCAAAATATTTCATGTAACCGGACGAAGAGTACGGCAATATTAAACAATGTACTAGGACGCTATTCACAGGAGAGCATAATTCAATCCATGAGAAGCACGAAATTCAGCCTCATCATCGATGAAAGCACCGACAGGTACTATTAACTATTGACTATTATACGTGAAGTAACTTCACGTTTTCTAAAAACAGGAAGTAGCTTGCAATTTTCTAATGCCACAAATGTGTAGGTGTGCACAGAAGCACTTGGCTCTAGTATGCAGGATTGTCGCAGAACCTCTCAAGGTAGGAATCTATCATGACTGTTTTTGTATGTAGTTCGAACTCGCCCAGAAAATGAAGAGAGCTAACGTAAACTTCATTTATTCACAGATTAGAGATGAGTTCTTGGAGCTTTTACCAGTGCACGATGCGTCTGCCAAGGGTCTGCACACCGTTATCACAGACTTTTTCAAAGAAAAAAACATCCCCTACGTTACTAACATGATCGGGTTTGCCTCGGATGGCCCAAACGTTATGCATGGCGCCCATAAAGGTCTCCAAAAATTATTAAGTGACGACTGCGATAATCTATTCGTCATGAAGTGTACATGCCACTCATGGCACTTGATTGCCTCGCATGCATCAGAAAAATTGCCTTCTTCGGTGAATGATCTGTTGAAAGAAACATACGTATATTTAAAATACTCCCCCAAAAGACTTTCAAAATTTAGAGAGAAGTCCGAAAGATTTTGGAGGTAAGATTTGTCCAGGGAGCACGAATAAGAAATAGAGGGAGTATACTAGTAGAAAATGTGATGCATGAAATGTCCACATTTTCCCCTCTCCAATAGTCCATTTCGGGGGGATGAAAAAGTTTTCTCACCCCATTAGTTGGACTATTAGGGAGGGGGAAATGAGACAATTTTTTTTTGTTTACGCTAATTCTATTATTTGTCTACATGTATTTTGATGCATGTCATTCGATTACTTCTTCGGTCAGGCAAAACCTCATCAAATTTTACGCTTGTTTGACGTACGCTGGCTGTCAACTGCGGCGTGCGTTACCAGATTCATTGAACAGTGGGACACGCTTCAACTTTTTTTCAAAGACGAATCGAATGACAGCAAGGCTAACCTGATTTTGTCGAAATTTACACCTATAACGAAACTGTATTTGCTCTTTTTAGAGTATGCCCTGCCTATTTTTTCTAGTGTTAACTTGGAATTTCAATCTGAAACCCCGAAAATTCAAGTAGTTTATTCGAAAGTTGTTGGGGTATACAAAACAATCTTGGGAAACTATATGAAAAGGGAATACAAGTCAGGTAAAGAACCAGATGTGATCCAGTACAGAAATCCAGACAATTTTGTGGACTTGCCAAACGTATATTTAGGTCCAAAGGTCGCAATCGCACTAGAAAAAGAGTTCTCAAATTTGCCTGCTGGTATTATAAAAGAATTTAGAACGAACTGCTTGAATTTTTATGTCGAAGCTGCTTTCCAAATATATTCCCGGTTCACCTTCAGAAGTCCACAAGTCAAACTTCTAAAAAACATTACTTTTGTTGATCCAACTTGTTTGGATAAATTTGAGTCCATTGCCCCAGTAGCGGATTATTTCAAAGATATACCCTTCAATTTGAGCGAATTGGATGTTGAATTCAGAACCCTTAAAGCATCTGAAGTTGTGCCAAATCTTTTATCCGAGATTGAAAAAAAAAAATTTCGCTCCGGCAGCTGTCGGTCGGAAAGAGTGCATTTCATTTTGTATTCGGATACCCTAAGCCGTCCCAGAGGTAGTAATGTTGAGACCATCACCTGTTTCGTTAATGTTTGACCCTCCCTCGTACTGTTTGCTGCCGGGTTTGTTTAAGCTGAACTTAATGGGAAACAAAGGCTGTTTCAAAATCATCATACCGAATATAATGCTTCTGGAATCAACTGGTGATTTGTAGTGATTTTTTTACCATTTCAACCCCTATTTTCCCCCCTCCACCTTCACCGATTTGGCCCAAATGCAATACCGACCGGGGCCTTATGACTAATGATTTTTGTGCCAAAGCGCGTTCCGCTAAATTAATTTCTACGAGAGTTATCGTGCTAACAAGGCCTCCACACTTACTTCCACCCCGGGGGCACCACCCCCTCCCCCTTGACTTTTTCAAAAAATTAAAATGGGAATCAAAGGCTAGTCTAACATGGAGTATACGTACCGAATATGATGCTTCTAGAATCAATTGGTGATTTTTAGTGATTTTTTGACGACTTCAAGCCCGATTTTCCCCCCCTCCACCTTGCCCGATTTGGCCCAAATGCAATACCGACCGGGGTCTTATGACTACTGATTTTTGTGCCAAAGCGCGTTCCACTAAATTGATTTCTTCGAGAGTTATCGTGCTAACAAGAAAACGGCCATAATATTATAATATATATATGAATTCCGGAGACCACTGAATTCGTGTTCTAGAGGTTCTGAAACGTGAAAAAAACATGACATGACCCATGTTTGCCACCATCACGACGAGACCAATAGTGCATTTTCAGAATGAAATGCACTAAAAAATTAATGATGTAGACTTTTGGAGAAAAGTAAAGCTAATAGAAAAAGGGGATGGATCCCAAGCTTTTCCACAATTGATTATGCTTGTGTCAAGAATTTTCACTCTTCCACACTCTAGTGCGTGCGTTGAGCGAATTTTTAGTGCAATAAATTTAAACAAGACAAAAGTGCGAAATAAACTCTCGGACATTACTGTATCGTCCATTCTAAAAACTAAAAATTTGCTCAATTCAGAAGGGCAATCCTGTTATGACTTGGATGTTAAAAAGGAAATGCTGGCGAAACACAGTAGCGAAATGTACGATATTTAACGTATAAATTTATTTCTTTTTTTAAGTGTTGATTGTAATATCTTTTTTTGTTTACAATTTTAAATATAGCGCTATTTGGTTCATTGATTAATGTCTTGTGATCAAGCCCTGTGCACACGATCCCGTGTGCAATTTCCAACTGTAGTTCAAAGGAAATAATCGCTGAATAGTTTTTACGAGGAAGTAGAAAAGGCAATGCTAGATTCGCCATGTAAAAATGCATAGCTATTGGAGATTAAAATCACCACGCGATGCGCTAGTTTCACACAAATTGCTGATAGTGTAAGCAAAATTGATAACTCTTGTCACATGGTGTCATTAATAAAAATAAATTCTCTCCAGGGACAAATACCTTCGAAAAATTACTGCTTACACTATGAATATCACTAGTTCCTCTACGTTCTCTAGTCTAGATGGCATATTCCTTAGCTGCGATCGCCAATCTCCAACATGTGATAACAAGTCTGCTTATTTTTAGTCCCCGCCCCTTGATCGCAGTGGCATCTCTAGGAGCTGAACGGGGTTCCTTTTTCAACTGATGCTCTCAACTCTCTTTTTCTACCCCCACAGTAGTCACTATTCTCTACCTAACTAAATTTATCGCATTGAAGAAAAAGTGAGTATTTTTATCAATACGTTGGTGAGTATTTTACGTTATTCGGTCTGGCAACACTGGAAGTCAGTCGCTTTTGAGACATCGGCGGTGGGGTACTGTTGGTGGTTTAGTGAAGCCTCAGCCTAAAACAGTGCTCCACACCGAAATTTAAAACCATTTAAATAAAACAGTTTTTCTCAACACTAACCGTGTTAGTTTATCAGAAACATCGTAGTTTTAATGGAGACCATGCGGTGCACGACCAAGCAAAGTCTCCAAACTTTTCAAAAGGCCATAATTGTGTCTTGCAGGTCTATGCTTGGACTTTTCGATAGTTTAAAAATCAATATTCTGAAATGGAATATATTTTAACGCATCGTCTGAATCAAGACTGCTTAGAAAATTTTTTTCTCTCAATTACGATCTCGGGGAGGACTGGATTACCATCCAACTCCACTCAACGCTCTACATAGAATTCGACTGATTCTCCTCGGTAAAAACCCGGGCATTGTCCAGGATAAGACCAACACCTTGGTTCCTGCCAAGGAGGATGAAGTAGACGAATTTATCACTGCCTCTTTTATGGCAAAAGCAGAAGTAAGTTGTTTTTTTTTTCATACACACAAAAAACATTGTGATTTACGTTGGTTTGTTTTTGTTACGCAGATAGCTCTTGAGGCCCCGGAACCTACGCGAGATTCTTCAGATACTGAGCTGCCGTCAGACTCGGAAAGTACCAGCTCTTCAGCAGCTTCAGAGGTAAATTTATCTGAAGAAGACGAAATAGCCTACATAGCCGGATGGCTTGCTAAAAAATTCAAAAATAAGCATCCTGAACTAGGAAGGTACACCAAGAATAGTGACCAGGTTGATCGAAATCACACTTACTCGATGCCAGCTTGTTGGCTAAAATTTGTATCATAAGGAGGGCTTACAGAGCCATCACCAGAATGGCTTAGCGACGTTCAAAAGATGGATAGGATTTTTTTGAAGTACAATAAAAAGATGTCAATTTCGAAGTCGAAAAAAACTGGCAAACATAAAATTGTAAATAGAGACAGGGAAGTAGTTTTTGTATTTGTTGAGACAGTTGTTGTAGTTTTAGTATTTTTGTACGCATTAAATACACCAATAAAATCAAGTCGTGCAGCCTGAAAAGAAAAATGGCAATGTCTCGAAAGACATGCAAGAAAATGAAAAAAATCGTAAAATAATTTTTGTAACAAAATTTTGACTGTTGAAGGGAGGTGGGCGAATACAATTATTGTACCTCAATGTTTTCTCCAGAGAAACTGAAATTTTACTATGTATTAAAATGAGAAAAGCTTGGTGGTGAAAAAAAAGGGTTTTTTGTTGTTTTTATTTGTAATAAGAAGGTACCTACGTAATTACATTAAAAAAAAAAAAAAAAAACTATATAGTTTCATTCTTTTCAACAGCATAAAAATGAAGTATGCGTTCCCTATTTTTTACCTTTGTCAGTCGTCAAATCACAGCATGTACCAAGCACCAAAAAACCATGCAGGAACCATAGGAGTGGATTGCCAGGAGGGTTCTGAGATACATCATACGCTCCTCTCTGCCCCCGCAGCACCTTGACTATGTACAACTTGCGCCCTAGGCCTAAGTGGAGTTTTAAACTTAGGCTGATCTCCACAAGTCCGGAGTAAAAGAGAGATGTCGAGAATTCCCTAATTAACACTGCCTGAAATAAGACCCTCTTTCATGGAAAAAAAATTTGATACATGTTTACTATGTAACTATGTAGATTTTACTACGTTTTCGAAAATCCATTCTTCGTTCTTATTCTATACTCCTGTATCGAACTATATCTAGGTACTATACCTTCTATCTCTTTTAAGTTTGTAAGTGTATTTCTAAATGTATCCGTCAATATGTTCGTGTCTCCGTGGTGGTCATTTTGTTAATTTGATGGAATCAATTGGTCATTTTGTTTGATTTAATGGGGACCCCCGGAAGAAAATAAAATTAACAATGAACTGCGAACTAAAAATGAGAGGGCAAAGGATTCTCCTGCGCCTGACGGAGAGATTCAAAAAACCAATCTCGAAGGGACCGGCCTCGATCAAGAAGGCCTACAAGCGGCGGCGGCCTCACTCAGGTTGACCGCATCAATATTCAACAGCGTGGTTGCCTCGGGAAGCGGGAATCAGCAGGGGACAAGCGAGAAGGCTATTTAATTCCATTTTAATGTGTAAAATTACTTTTAAATAACGAAAGAAAATGAGTATGAAACTATGAATCTGAATGACGGGCATAAACAAGTCGCTTACGTGTCGGAGAATCCCAGGCCTATCCTGGTGCAATAAAACCTGTTTTTTTCTGGGCATTCAAGTACCATCCAAAAAGAGGTGGTTAATTGCATTTCCGAATTTGTCCTTGACCACGTCAAAAACGAAATTAACTCGGCGCCATTTTATTTATTGCAAGTTGACGACTCCACCGATTTATCTCAAATTAGCCAATGTTCGATTATTATTAGATTTGTTGGTCCAGAAGGTAATTTAATTGAACGGTTTTTTGGTTTTCATGACGTTAGCCTTTCTCGTGATGCACAGAGTATGTTTTCTCTTCTTGTTTCAATTTTAGACCCTTTCGATTTCAAAAGAAAACTTGTGGGCCAAAGCTACGATGGCGCAGGTGTCATGGCAGGAAGCCTGAATGGGTTGCAATCCAAAATTCGCGACGTTGCTCCTTATGCCATTTTCACTCATTGCCGGGCCCATCGGGTGCAATTAGTATTGCAGCAAGCGTGTTCTTCGAATTCTAAAGTCAGTTTTTTTTTCGCTACACTGACAAGCATGGCTTCGTTTTTTCACCATTCCCCGAAAAGGTTTGAGGTTATGTCAGAAATGATGAACCGTAAAATGCCTCAAGTAGCCAACACAAGGTGGGCTTCAAGATCAAAAATTTTGACCATTCTTGCCTCGGAATATAATAATTTCAAATTGGTTTTCGAAAAGATTTTTTTTTTTTTTTTTCTCTCTTTTTTTTTTTGAGGGTGCGGACTCGGATCTACCGAGCCCGCTGGCGCCTAAGCTCTTGTGGCCCTTACGCCATACCCTGTGACTCCATCAGCTGTGCACTTCACACCCGTACTATGCGGGCGTTTCGGTCGATGCGCGGTTTGTCATACGCACACCGCCGTGAACGCCCACACTGTAGCGTTCCAATTAAAAAAAAAAAAAAAGATCATTATTATACAAATATTAGTGAACGGCAAGTAAAAAACAGCCAACGGAGAAAGATGTAATACGGAGAGACGTTAGAGGGCGTGGGCATAAACTCATTAAGGGCAAATAGACCGTGCTTACAATCTCCTTTTATGGTAAAAATTTAAATCCTGGCGTGTGATTGGTGGGATTTTTGAGACTCGCCTAGAACAAGAGGATTAAGCGGAAGAGAGGAGAGAAGAAAAGTCTGGTGGTTGAGTTGCTCAGGGAAAACGGCGAGGGGTCTGGTTTTATTTCCAGTAATTAATTTTCAAAGTATTTTGTTCTTTCGCCTGTGTTTAAAAAGGACAATATTCGAGTTGAATTTCCCCTCGGAGGCCAGTTCCCGATTTTTATTTCTTGCGCGGCTCTTGAATTGTGTTGGTCACATTTACGTCGAATTTTTGGGTTGAACATTAGAGCCATCGAAGCGGATCCACGCTAAATTTGATTTTCACCGTCTGCTCCGTTGAGCGATTTGAAAGGTAAAAACAAAAAAGGATGCGGTTGTCGTGTGCATGAGGAGTTTTTGCCGTCGTTCTTTCTGACAAGTAATTTGTGAAATTCTAGGGCGGTGTTGTTTTTTTTGGTACTGGCTAAGCGGCGCTTCTACTTTGTCTCTTTCACTCGAACACTAGTAAAATTTGTTGATCTGAGTGTCGCCGAGTTTTCGGAGATTCGTCGCCCGGCGGAAGTGGAGGACTTGAAGACTCCCTGCAAGAAAGACGGATAACCTAGATTTAATTATCGTTCCGGTGAATCTGAACGCGAAGATTTAAAAAGCGCGAGAACGATCTGTGATACTTTGAGACGGCAAACTAGTCGTAGAGGGTTTCCGTCCCTGAATTTTTCTTTTGTTTCTATTTATTTATTCAGTTGCCCGTTTTTTTTTAAAATTTTTATTTTATTTATTGTTGCGGCTGGGGAGGGAAACTTGTTAATATTTCCAAAATTCATCTATTTTTTTTTTGAACGCCTTTAGTATTCGTTGTTAAGAGGGCAGAGCGATTCTGGACTTCCA
Organism: Corythucha ciliata; assembly: GCA_038030265.1. Taxonomy (NCBI): domain Eukaryota; kingdom Metazoa; phylum Arthropoda; class Insecta; order Hemiptera; family Tingidae; genus Corythucha; species Corythucha ciliata. The sequence goes on along the minus strand of CM075941.1, from coordinate 22,738,493 downwards.
TTATCACAAAAAAAAAAAAAAAAAAAAAAAGAAAAAATAAAAAAGTAACACAAAGAAAACGAAACCATACTTTTCTCTTCTTTCGCGGTTCGGGGGTCTGCCGGCAGTTTACTCTTGGACGAGAAAGAGAGGGGGGTTAGCGATTATTCAGAAAAATAAATCTAAGAGATAAATAATCGCGATTCTTTTTTTTGAGGTGCATGTGCATGCTAGCTTTTAAGCTTTACTAGAAGAGGAGATCGCTCCGTCATCATCTCTGAAACTTCGGCTAAGCCGGATAAAGTTTATTTTAATTGTTTTTTTTTTTTTTTGGAACTTCCTCTCCCCCCCCCCTTAAAGAAATTAGACTGATCAAGGGCATAGAAAAAAAAAAAAAAAAAAAAAAAAAAAAAAAAAAAAAAGGAATTTTTTTGGGCAAATAATCAAATACAAGGGAATTTGTTGATGTTATTCCGCTGGCCTTTCTTTATTGTCTTTTCCTGCGTTCATCTTTTCTTGACCGGCGAACCACCCCTCTCCGAGGGCAAGCTGAGCCGCCGAGGCAGGTAAGTTTAGCCGTAGACGTTACAACACGAAGCCGAGTGAGCCGTGTCACAGCTCGCCGCAGCCTTATAGTGTAATGGGCAATAGCTGGATTCGAACCCTGGCCCGCTGGGTTACGAAGCGAGCATTGTATCCATTACACCATCGAGGCGCGCTTTTCGAAAAGATTGCCCAAGACGCAACGTCTAATTTGCCGAATCAATTAATTGTGCGGTGGGTTATTTAAAGAATTTAAATGATTTTGAATTCCAATGTCTATTGCTGGTTTTTCATCACCTCTTTGGAGTTGTTGATGTTTTGTTTTTAATCTTTCAAAAGCGGAATTTGGATATCGAATACTGTTCATCCAAAATTAGGGATATAATGAAGAGTATTGAGGACAAAAGATCAGAAGATCAATTTCTCAAGTTTTTCAATGACACTTTGAGAACAGGGGGGTGATTCTGTAACTCGCAAAATTTACGTGTCGTAATTGGGAAGGAGGGGGAGAGGATGTACCCCATTGCCTTGGTTTTTCCACGTATTTGTCAAGAATTTATTATTTTTTCTTCGAGACCACACATTCTAGCGTGAAAATTCCACAGTTTAATTCACTAGGTATCGTAAAAACCATGGCAACGAGGTACCTCCCCTCGCTCTTCTTCCTTTTTACGACACGTAAATTTTGCAAGTTACAGAATCACCCCCCTGGGGCCTTATTCCGAGTTGTCGGGAAAAACTCAAGTGAGGTGGTTGCTATGGCGAGATAATACTATTTCTGATTAAGCGCCCTTGGATACCGCTTGCGGGATTATTTCCCGACAACTCTAACTAGGGCCCCTGGGGGTCAACCATGAGCTAGCGTAAAAATACCGTCAAAACGCGGTATCTATGGCGTTATAACATTATTTGAGATAGAGCGTCCTTAGTTACCGCTTGCGTTAATTTTTTAACGCTAGCTCATGGTTGACCCCCTGGACAGTTATCAAGAAGTCAAATGAAATTGAGTGGGGATGAGTTGAAGTCCATATACCGCGACTTGTATTTCGAAATTATTGATACAATTGTTTCCCAATTAAGGTCAAGATTTTCCGACCTCCACAAACACACCTTATTAAAATTGGGAGACGTTGCACAATTTAAAAATTTCGAAGATAAAATTCCGTTCCTTAGCATTAGAAAATTTAAAAATTACGTTTCACGAGTTGTTTGACTTTCCTAAATTACTGAATGAACTTAAATTCGTTTTCGCAGATTCCCAGCTTTCCCAATCTCCTAACATTGAAAACCTATTGCTCACAATCAAAAACAATAAATTGTCGGATGTTCTACCCCAAGCTTTTAAATTATTTTCTCTGATTTTGACTGTTCCTTATACTAGCATTTCAGTATAACGCAGTTTTTCTTGTCTCAAGAGAGTGAAAACCTACTTGAGAAGCAGCATGGCACATGAAATGTTAAATTCACTCAGTTTACTCTCCATAGAAAAGGAATTGTTACTCAAGTTGAAGTTTAGGTAATTGATTAATTATTTGAGTACAACATTCTTTTATTATATTTTTTAAATATGCCGACTAGTTTCGGGGTAAGTGCACCCCATTTTCAAGGCATCCGTAGTTCGAAAACAAATTTCCCCGTCACATCTCAATAAACACACATTTCCATATAATCCTGTTGATGGACAGGAAACTTGTCTCCTCACTCCGAGGAGTGATCCACACTAAGAAAATCCTTTCTTGATAAGAATACAACTTTTCGTGGTTATTCGATCGTAAACGTGTTGTTGAGAGTTTATACTGTTTTAAAAAAAATTAAAATAAAATAAGCCAGGTACAGATTTTATATAAATTAACACTATTTCTGCATGCTCGTTGTGTCAAACGCTTTGAATATCAGCACACGATTTAGCGTTTCCCATTGGCGTAATATTGTGCGACGGGGCAATTCATTTCGCGTCTTGTCCGTTAACATATGATTTAATTAAGAGAGGACAGGTGGAAATGAACGGCCCAAAGCAGAAATTTGTGTAAATGGGAAACGCCATAAGGTATTCCAAGTCAGGCTGGGGTCGATCACAACAGAAGTCCCGTTTAGCCGCAAGCCGAGCTTAAAAGCTGAAACCAGTTTCAAAATTGATAGCGTTTCCCAGTTGTAAAAAATTCTGCATTTGGCAGTTACTTTCCACCTGTTTTCTCTGAATTAAATCATAATATTAATGGAGAAGACTCCTTCCATTTTATACATTAATTCGCCTCATCCTCTAGCTCTTCCGGAATCTTCTCTGGCTCTTCACCTAAAAGGACGAACGGAGGCGAAAAAAGAAGAAAAACCCAAAACTGCCCTCCCACTGATCAAAAACATCGTGAGCCGTCACGATCAATTTCTACAAAAACTGGACGTTGAAATCCTCATGCTGCAAAGTTCCATCCCACAAAATCTCCTCAATTTCTTCGACAATTATATTGCAATTGATTCTGAAGCGGTGTGTGAGATGGCTGTGGCCACAGCTCGCAATGCCCACCAATTATTTACTTACGGGAACCGCCCAAACGCCAACTGGGAGAAAAAAATTGAAAGAATTGCTTTTCCTAAATTTATGGGAAATTATTGTACGAAATTTGGGAAGAGGAACGAGCCGAAGGCACTCGAGGTGTACGAAAGTATAACGGGCAATACGGCCGTTAGAACCGGGCTTCTAGTCCATCCCCAGCAACCTTGGTTGGGGTACAGTCCCGATGGTATTGTTCCTCTTCCTGACGGGGTCTTGATTATTGAAATAAAATGCCCGCTCAGCGGTAGGGACAGTGATTTATCACAAACATTGGAAAAGGCAGATTTCATAGAAAAGAAGGACGGGAAATTTTGTTTAAAAAGAAATCACTCCTATTTCTCCCAAGTCCAAATTGGAATGGTGGTGACAGGAGCCAAAATTTGTCATTTTGTTGTTTTTTCTTTGAAACAAAATGATATAATTGTAATGGATGTACACTTCGACGAAATAGTTATCAAATTGTCTAACGTATATTTTAATTATTATTTGCCTTTTTTATTCGAAACTAGAAATCGTTTGAACATTTAAACAGACGTTTTATTTTATTAAAACAACATAACATAAATAGATTGTTGAAGATGAAAAACGAAAAGTACAAAAGGTTAAAAGTAAACGAGGTCAAAGTGACGTGAACAACCTAATTATTTACAAAGCAACAAAAATAATATGACTTGTTAAATCAAAATTTATCAACTTTTAAAATGGGGTTGGAAAGATTTACAACGCCACATATAACAACTAAAATTTTATCTAAAGACCCCAGTAAACCCCAGGGAATTTGCTCTGAAAGAATTTTGAAATTTTTCATTCGTTGAATGCTTCGTTCCACACGTACCCTAGCTCTGGCTATTTCAGCGTTTATTGGTGCGTCAGCTTCCGCCATTTGTTTGTGCTTACTAGCAAAAGGGGGCCTAATCATTTTCAATTGCCTGGCTTCACATTCATTTTCAATCATGAAGCCTTTGTCGACCATGACACCGTCTCCATTTTCCAACATATCCAAAATCCCGCTTTTCATTGTTATTGCTTTGTCAGAAGCTCGACCGCCATAAGTAACGCTACAAAAATTTATCAATCCTGCCGGTTTAATTCCGATAAGGTATTTCACGGTCTGTTTTCCTTTGGAGTGGGAATAAGTGTTGAGGCGGCAATCCAAGCACGACTGGCTTTGTACTGAGGATTCAGAGCAGTCGAGGACAATCCTTACGTTTCGAAAATTTTCAAAACATAACGGCAGATTTTTTGCAATTTCCGATTTCGAGGGCCAGTGAAAACACAAACGCATAATGGGCTGTAAAATTGATAATGTTAAACTTACATGGCGACTACATGTTGTGGGCGAAACCCTAAATAAAACGCTTAAGCTTTGGTACGTAAGGTTCAGTTTAAGTTTGGTCATTGTGAGTAGAATTAACTCGTCTGTTTTCAACGTCAGATTCAATTTTGTACGTGTAGCAGCTAAGGCCAAGTCAACGCAATTTGTTAATGTCTGTAGTATTGGGATGGAAGGAATTCCCGAAAATGAGGATAAATGTCTGTCATTAGTTATAAAATCGATGAAAGACGCTCTCGGCAGTAATTGGTATAGCGAAACTTGAGTAGCCTTCTCTACGCCAGCTGATCCTGAAGAGCTTTCGTGTACATCTTGAGGATGTACTGCAGCCGGACATTGAATGACGTCGTCAGTAGGCGTCAAACATGGATCTGAAGCTAGAGTAGAAGGATTCTCAACCAAGACTTCGTCGACATTTAAATCGGGCTCTAACTGCTCTACCAATTCACTTAAAAAATAACAGTTAAGAAACACACAAATTTAAGTTATACTGCCCATGAAGGTCATCAAATTGAGGCCGCAATACACCTTACGCGAGCAGGTACTTTCCCTAAAGGTGCATTTACGCCGAAGTGTCCCGAGGCATTTATTGTTTGTAATTCAATGTCAGACACAAATCGCATTAGTGTAACAAATCCCTAGAAATTTACATCAGTGCTAATACAATCAAAGCGTTTTATGTCTTGACATTTGAAATTCATGTCGAGAGAGAAGTGTCTCGGGGCACTTCAGTGTAAAAGCACCATAAGCTCTTTCAATGTGATCAACCTAAGATTCGCGAGGGTTATTCACTAGGTCTATTCATTTGTCGTCAGCCCCCCTATTCTGTAACTCATAACGCGTGCGTTAGCGAAATAAACAAGGTGAATAATTGAAAGTAATCAGCTGAGAAATTTTGCTAACGCACGCGTTATGAGTTACAGAATAGGGGGGCTGGGCTACTCCGAACAGCACGAAAGTAAGCTCGTAAGCCTTGTAAGCTCGCGTGGAATAACGTGAAAAAGTAATGGAAGGTTAGTACTTTCAGTGCAGCTCCGGACGAAAAACGAATAGACCTACTTATTCGCTCAGCATTCTCTTTTTATGTGTAATGCGCCCTCTATTGACAATATTCCTCGTGTGTACCGGGCCTAGGCCTAGGCCTTGTCCTACGTGAGCGGGAGTCGCGCGATACCAGCATTAACCCTGGAATGGAAACGTTACGTAAATTTTACTCCTCGCGACTTCGATACTGCCTGTGTGGCGGGGATCGAGAGGGAGCTTCTTCCCCTTCCAGCTATCCTTCCCTCAGGGTGTTCCCTCAGTCTGACGAAAACCTCCATCTTGCCCGCATCGTTAGAAAAAAATAAGAGGTAAATGAAACAAACCCTACACGTAAAAATTACGTCGTTTCCAATGGAGTAGGTAAGGCGACGTGAATTTTACTTCTCGTTTCCATTACTAGCCTAGCTGAAAACGTGAATTTCACTCCTCGTTTCCATTACTACCCCCCTATGGGAACATATCTTTTATGTTTCTTACTGGGGTTTTACGTTTCCATTACGTAGCCCCTTTGAAGAATGTACTTTACAATTACTGCTTTGTATTCTTTGGATTCCATTCCACACATCAGAGGTCACCTCTGGCTCGGTGGGGGGAGGGGTCCCGATTTTGGTTCTGAAAAAAACGCACTTGCTACTTCCGTGTACCTACAAACATGGCGTGATTTTTCCCAACAGGAAAATGGAGCGAAGGGCGGATAAAAAAGCGATGAAGGATTGGGAGATCAGGGAACTTCTCTCACAGCTTGAAGATGAAGAGTTGAGTAGTATGGAGAGCTCCGATGATGAAGACGGTGCCACTGAAAAGCGCCAATCTGTTTCTTTCAGGGCCGGAATGCACATTGAAAGCGCCAAAAAAGTCGGCAAGGTAAGGTGTATGAATAGCGCAAAGAGCTGTTGGTACAGGTGTATTAGAAGCGCCATTACGATCGAGGCAATCAGAGGCAAAGGAGAATCGAGTGATTGAACAGTGGACTTGTAAATACTAGACTTGTAAATACTAAATATTAGTCTTGTTTGGTCGCGTTTGTCAGTAGGCCTTGCAGTTCAGTGCCGTCACAATGAACTCCACCGCGTTTCGTGTCGGGTATATCGGTCCTCGAAGTTCATTCCCCCACAATTATGGGCCTCCCCTCCAATCACTGAGGTCCCTAGGACTACTAACGGAGCTGAGGCATTTCATAGGCATATCAAGGATCAATTTCAATCACCTCACTGCTCCATACACGAGGTAATTGATTGTCTAGCCAAATTTCAATCCGAGACTTACGTGAAAATGAATTCAGCTGAACCAACACGTAAACGTAAGCGTCAAGTTCGCAAGGATTGTGCCATCTTACATTTGCACGCGAAATACGTTTCAGGCGAACTAAGCGCTTTGGAGTACATCACGAAAGTGGGCGTACGAAAACAAGTTGTCCTTTAAACTCGCACGACCGACGACTTTGACTATGAATTTTATTCAATTCGTGTTATTCAATTCCTTCGTTGTGTCAATAAATTTATGACCAAATCAGTGCAATTGCGTTTCTCTTTTCTACCTGTCTTTGTGGCGCTTTTCGAGTATTTTTCTTGGCGTTTTTCGAGTACATTACTTTGCGCTTTTCGTAACTTCTCACGTCAACCTGTTGGCGCTTTTCATCCATCATTAAAACAGGATTGGCGCTTTTCGTTAGTAGCCGATGAAGAACCAAGGGAGAATAACGACGAAAAGATTTCCGATCATGAAGATCCCGAAGATCCTGATTTCGTTCCATCTTCAAACAGTGATTCGGATGAGGTGGAAGAGTTCGATCCGGAGGAAGTAGAAGAGGCTATCTCAGCCAGTATCCAGCAACAGGAGAATCAAAACGATGTAATGGACGAATCAGTTTCAACCGCAAAGAATGAACCAAGGTCAGTCAAAAAAAGAAAAAAATCAGGTGGTAGGAAAACACTGAACATAAATAAAAAACAAGCAAAGAAGGCGGAATTATCTGAAGAGGACTTTATTGTGACGTTTGATGGATCAACAGTAACTGGAAAGCCGAAGAAAGACGGTTCATTGTTTCTGTGGCATACGCAACCATTACCATCTTCAAATGTTGCTAAAGTGCCGAAAAAGAACATTGTACACATTCGGCCTGGCCCAGTAGGTGCAGCTCGTAATGCTACGGAACCGATTGACTGTTTCTCTCTATTCATGACACGGAAGATCTTGGAACTTGTTAAAAAACATACGAACGAAGAGATCCGTCGGATTAAAAAAAATACATCTACGAACAATGAGATCGAAGATGATGACGAATTAAAGGCATTGTTAGGGTTGATTATATACGGCGGTGCAATGAAGGATAACCATTTGCCCACCACTCTGTTGTTCAATTTTTCTCAGCGCGGCTACTGGTATCGTGCGTCCATGTCTATCAAGAGATTCGAATTCTTGATCCGTTCGCTTCGTTTCGACGATAAAACCACTCGGGACGCCAAAAATAAATTCGCACCAATCACCGATCTTTGGGAGATTTTCATCGAAGAGTGCCGGAAACATTATAAACCGGGCTCTTACGTAACTATTGATGAGCAGCTCATAGGGTTTCGAGGAAATTGCCCGTTTCGAATGTACCTGCAAAATAAGCCCGCGAAATACGGGCTAAAAATTATCGCGATGGTTGACGCCTCAACAAAGTATTTGGTGGACGCTGTACCGTACACAGGAAAAGGTTCTTCGCCGCCAGATGAGCCCGTAGCTTCACATTTTGTGAAAAAACTCGTCCGGACAATAGAGAACTCTGGTAGAAATATTACACTGGACAATTGGTTCACCAGCGTTCCTCTGGTCTCTTATCTGCATCAAAGAGGTCTAACTGTAGTGGGTACCTTCAGAAAAGACAAAATAGAGCTCCCCCCAAACTTTACAGACCTGAAGTTCAAAAACAGGAAAGTGGGTTCCTCGCTGTTTATATACAACGAAAAGATGATGGGTGTATCATTCCCCGTTTTTGACTGGTTTTTGGTTGGATCTCTTCAGATTCGTGTTCCTCACCCCAAAAAACATAGAATAAAGTGAAAAAATCAAAGACGATATTTTTGTCCACGTATGGTATTTTTTTTATACGATTTTGACTGGACTAGAATTAAATCGAGTAAGTGCAATCTAAATAGAGGAAAAACAATCAATTTTTCTTTCTGCACAATATATTCCTCTCAATCCGCTCATCGCTCCGATAAAAAAGAATTAGGAACGCTCATGGATCGGTAACGTTCTGACGTATCGGGAACGAAATAACGAAAGCATTCCAAGCGGGGATGGAACTCACGCGGATCGGTAACGTCCGAAGTGGCAGTATCGGGAGGAGAAAAATATCGGTGGAACAGTAACTGGATCGGTATAGGTAACGAGCGAAATCCTCCTCTGAAAAAAGTTTTTCAAGGATGTGGTGGGGACAAGATTCTCACCGTTCCCGCAAGCGCCACTGAGCAGTATCGGTAACGTTTTGGAACGTGTAACAGTTTGTTCCCGATACACCCCGAGATTGCGTTCCTCGTTCCCGATCCATGAGCATCGGCACATCCCTAGGCCACGGGTATTCTCATTGAACGTTCGCTAGGCGTCGCCACGAAATCACGTTCAAACCCGTCTTGTTCGGCTTTGCCACGAGAGTCCCTTGTCTAATTCCCCTGGTTGCCAGGCCTTGCCACAACCAGTGACCCTGAGGTGTTTTTCCTATACAGGAGCTCGAACGCCGTCGTTTTGTTGGATTGTTCATCAGGTACAATTTCATCCTTCCCTCCTCCGTCGTCTTTTCCTTTTTTCTTCGGTGAGAAACAAGGTATCACCGCCTCCCGCTTATGGCCGAGTCTAAATTCTCTGGGAAATTTTGTCCCCCGTCTGCCCCCAAGTCGATCCAAAGTGCCAGGCCCAGTCATCCTCCCTTGCGTACCGGAATTACGAAAAGCCTTTCCGGTAAGGCAGACCCAAGGACGTTATTACCCTTGTCCTTTCCGTAGTGTTTATATTCAGGGACCGCCCCTGTTTCAGTGGATCGCCTTCGGCCTCCGCAACCCCTCCCCTGACTGAGTAAAATTGGAAACACATTATTTGCTTCCCCCTCGGACCCTGTCCACGGAACTGGTCTATTTGGACAGTGATGATATCATTTACGTCCCCCCAACATCATTGGTATCGCCCCCGGGCAGTGACCCCCTCGGTTTCCCCGGTTCTTCATTTCGCTTTTTTTTAAAAAAAAAAATCACGAGTCCTTCCCCAACGGCTTATTGCTGAAATCAAGCTTCCTTACTGCAAGTGGATGCGCAATATTATATCCTATTCGTGAAATGGATGAGTGAGGAATCTCTGATGCTGAAACAAGTTTTGTTTTATTTAAAAAGGTTATTTTATTGAGCACTAAAAAACCCGCTAAAAAATGAGGTTGTGCATCCACATGTAGTAAGAAAGCTTAATTTCAACAACTGGACAACTGGTCCTTTTCAAGAAATGGACATTTCTTTTGTCCAGATGTCGTAATTTTTTAAAATTACGGCAAGTGGAGCCACTTCGTGAAATGGACATCCATTTCATGAAGTGGACAATTTCGCCAAGTGGATGCGACATATACGTTGCATTTTGGTCGGGGAGGCTGCACCCCAGGGGGCTAATTCCGAAAGGTCGGGAAAAAATCCCGCAAGCGGGATCCAGAACGCCGAATGTTAATTTCACGATTATACATCGTGAAGGCTTTTACGTCTAATTATTAACGGTGTTATTGCGGTAACCTGCAGGCAAGCAGTACTATGTTTTAAAAATTTAGCTACACGTCCATCTGTTCGGAATTTAGCAAAATTACAAATACAAGGTTTAACATTTTTCATGAATACCCCTAATATCTAATAAGTAAGTCGTAATACTGTCGTCCAGAATAACAATTCATTTGCGGCCTCAGCGTTATCAACGGTGAAAAGACGCAAGCGACAAAAAACTGATCAAACAAGTCGTCAAAAATTACCAGTTCGACATCTCGAAGAAACGGACTTGGGCTTGTCATTATAATTATTTTATTACCAAAGTTCATTCATGGGTGATAACTTGACTAGTGAAAGAATTACGATTTCAATTAACCGCTATTTCGCTCCTTCGTTAACTGGACTATTTGGTAATTTGGTAGTATTATTATTTAATTAAATCAAATCCATTCAGCTAAAATAATATAAAGCCGGATACACACATGCGGTACTTGCCAAGTAACGAGCAACACATTTTTGAAATTCTCAGCTGGTTGGTTTCTAGGCAATTGTTAGAAATTGATTGAATATTTGGCAAGTTACTTGGTAAGTACCACATGTGTGTATCCGGCTTAATACTGAAAAGGAGTGAGACTGAGAATATACGAATAAAATATTATAGACACTTAGACAGACGCCTCCTCGAGGGCAGTTTGCTGCTTTCGGGCTTCGTGTAGTGCGATGGAAGGGATAGGGTGGTGGGCCACAAGAAGGGTGAACAGCGGAGCGGTTACGAAAAAAAAAGGGAGCGCGTTTGCAAAACAGCGGTGGTCAGCAGTTCGAAAATGATGGAAAAAAAACTACTCATAGTTCGAAGCAGTGGGTGCTCACTCAAGGCGGGGGGTGCAAAGCTTCGAAGGGGGCACGTCTGATTGGCTCCCCCCGAGATCTGTACCAACATAACTAATTAATTATCAACAAAAATGTAAACAAATTGAATCAATTATTTTTTTCTGAAACTGAATTATTTGTGTTCCTTTTTCTCGTTAATTTAACGAATGAAAATTGTTTTGGTACGAAATTATTAGAGAATACATTAATAATTGGCAACATTTTTTCTATCCGAATTGCGGATTTTTTTGAAAAAAATTCCGCTTTTTGTTATTAAAATCAGCTGAAATAAATATTGGAGTGTAGAAAAATGAATGATTTATCGCTTTCTGCATTTTCTTCGAGCGTATTTTTGTTGTGATTAGAGTGCAGAGGTAATTTTCCCCGTGGTTTTTTCATTTTCACATTTTCCGATGTAACGGACACGACTCCGGAAGAGTTGAACTGCATGCTCACTTTTACACAATGACCAAGTAAGTACCTAAATATTTTCAACTTTACTTTAAATAACTTCCAGGGGGGTATGTGTTCCTTACGAACGCAGTTAGTTTCTAGCTCGATCAACTTCAAATCCCGCCTAATGAACGAAATAAAGTAAACTTTTAAACTTATGGGGGAGAAGTTGAGTGCCAAACGTTTTTTTCAACGGCAATTCATATTTAGTATTCCAGCCATTCAGATTCATGAAATCGAAGCCGGTTGATATCATCTTGCAACCGTCCTCAAAGGTCCCCTTCAAGACAGGACGGAAGGGCGAAGGAAAGGTCAAGGATGTATGTAAGGGATCTGTATTGCTACCTAGAAGAATCAAACGTTCAGTTCTTCGAGAGACTCTTTGCAAGTGTTGCTGAAGAGAAGCCGGAAGCCTACTCTTGATTGGAAAGACGAAGAAAAAAGTTTTCAAAAAATTGGGCGTAGTCATGAAGTCACTCGAGGTTACCAAGGATCTAATTTGTCTGCTATAGAGTGTTTCGAAAAAATGTTTTCCCCTGACATTTATGAACTTTGTGCTACCGAGTCCAACAAGTACGCTTCTGGAAAGAATCACCAGCTCGACGTAACCCCAGATGAAATGAAGGTGTTCATTTCGATTTTGATGCTAACTGGGTATATGTCTCCGAAATATATGAGAATGTTGTGGGAGCAACAAAGCGACACATTCAATAAAATGGTGTCTGACAGCATGAGGAGGAATCGCTTTTTTGAAATTCAAAAATATCTTCACCTTTGCGACAATTTGAAGATCGATATAACAACCGACAAATTCGCCAAGGTCCGGGAGTATTTCAATTTACTGAGAATGAACTTTGAAGAGAATTTCACCCATGTTCACTCGACTCATGTTTCTGTGGATGAATCAATGGTTCCATACTACGGGAGGCATGGGAGCAAGCAGCATATCAAAGGTAAGCCAATAAGATTTGGCTATAAACTATGGGCCATGGCTACCCGCGAAGGCTACCTAGTTTCATTCGAACCGTACCAAGGAGCTTCAAGATCTCCACTTCCACAGCAGGATGAATTTGGACTAGGGGCTGCCGTAGTACTCGAAATGGTATCCCGTCTACCTCCTACGGAGGGTCCGTACAACGTTTACGTTGATAACTTTTTTACCGGTTTGCCTCTTCTCCGAGAACTGACTACGAAAGGTTTTGGAGTGACAGGTACCATAAGAGAAAATCGAACAGAAGGCTGCCCGGTTGAATCTGTAGCTTCCCTAAAGAAAACTGAAAGAGGAACATTTTCGGTCAAGTTCTTGGAAAATATGTGTTTGCTCAGATGGAACGACAACAGTATAGTCACGTTGGTATCCAACTGTCATGGTGCAACTCCAGTCACCAAAGTTCAAAGGATTGGATTCGTAAGCAAAGAGAAAAAAATTTCGACGAGCCGTCGTCCAAGCATATTGCTTCAAAAAAGGAACTACAGCGCTCAAGTCGCGCTATGTTTCGTCGGTACCCTCTTCTCTCGCACGTGGCCAAACAACTGCTCAGAGCCACGAAATTACGTCATGCACCCAAAGAAGGTGCAGGAAATGCCACAAAAACACAAGAAAAATGTGTCAGGTCAAAATTTTTTTGTCCGATTTTTATCTTATTTGATCAGAAAATAATGGAAATTCGAATTTTTTGTCATTACCTTGGGTATGGGAATTGGAGGGTTAAAACTAAACCCAAGTTGACGAAGCCTCCTTCAATTAACTCCGTCAGGTGCCCAAACGCAGAAGTCGAAACCCCAAGTGAGTATTACCTAGAATTCTGTTCTTATTATTTTTGCGCTTAATCCTCGTTTCTTGCCTAGGCATCTCGGGCTCAAATGTGCCATGTTCATCGGGACAAAATGATCAAAAAAGTTTTGATGATCTGCGTGATATTAAAGGTACTAATTATGATATGATTTTTGAAAAAAGCAATGGTGCCAAAAGTTAGTGGACAAAGCCCCAGAGCGAATAGTAATATTATGTAATTTATCTTCTTGATTCTTCCCGAGTGTTTATAACGTTGAATTTTATTTACTTGTTTATTTCTTGCAGCGACGCTCACCGTCCTTACTAAAGAATTGATACTTGTGAAAGAAAATGTCACTAAGTTAGCTCAGCCTACACCGGCTGTTGTGGTTGATTCTCCGTGCAAGGCATTGCACAACTTACCTTGTTTAACAAGAGAGCAACTGTTATCATTTGATAACGACCTTCGGGTCTTTCCCGACGTTTACAAAAATTTGGTAGGAATTATCACATTTATTCAATTGGGAATCCCTTATTGCATTCGATCTTTTGCAGGTAAGAATCTTCTCGTCTTTGGGCGGCTCGACGAATAAGTCATTCGTGGGAAGGGCAATGAGATATGTGCTTTCCGACCAACTGACCAGCGGGTACAATTGGGCTGGAAAACCTCCAAAAGGCTTTCAAGACAACAAAGTTATGCTCAGCTGTTCTTGGTAAGTGGGAATTGGTATTCAAATTGAGATCCCATCGTTTGCAGTTGGTTTTCAGTGCTCAGTTCCGACATTAATCTTGTTCTGTTATTTCACAGAAGCTTTCATGTTGACAAGATCAACGAGCACATTAAAAGAAGGCGAAGACGCCGTAAAGGATTGGCTAAAGGCAGCTCCAGTCAGAGTGAAAAAAACAAAAAAAAAATTGATAATTGACTTTTTTTCTCCAATATTCAGTCATTTTTTAAATTTTGAATCTAAGTTTTGTTAATTTTTTAAGGTAATTTTAATACGGAAAAATTCCAGTTGTTCGATTTTAATTACACGTCTTTTTTATTTCGCGCCGGTAGGCAATTACAAATAGGATGTAGGATAAACCTTAGAGCATTAATAAAATAAATAAATTAATACAATTTTATTAATACTTCAAGGATAAATGTGAATGTGCAGCTCAAAACTCTCAGGTGATTTTAATGGATCACTTTCGTTTAAAAAACGCGTTAATTTTTCGGAAAATGTACGGTAAATTTTTCGTAACATGTACCGTCAATTTTTCGGAAAATACACGGTCAATTTTTCGGAAAATGTACGGTCAATTTGCCGTTCAATTCACTAGGTAATTTTTCGAAAAAGTGACGTGTACTTGACGAAAAAACACGTTAATTTTTTGGAAAATTAACCGTAAATTTTGCGAAAAATTTACCACGTAATGGAGTCATTTTGACGTAAATTCCACGTTGATTTTTTCCGTAATATTGATGTGATTCTCTGAATTATTTTACGTAAAATTCACGTGTGTTTGCCCTTTTTTCCTTGCTTTAATTTTTTCCTTTTCTTGCGTAGGATAAAAAATCATGTGTGCACCTCGGCAGAAAGGCGTATTTTGGGCCTGGAAAAATGGTCGAAAAAATGGAAAAATGGTGGGCCACTTTTTTTCTCGGCCCAGAAAAGTATGCCTTTCATGCCTAGGACTACAATATACTATTCCACTTGTCAGCAGTTTTCCCCTATTTTTTCACCATCACATTTCATGGAAGGAACGAGTTTTGCAACGCACCGCCTCATAAACATCACTGGGACTAACTTCACCACTGGCGGATTTAGGGGGGCTACATGGACTTAGCCCCCCCAGTTGATAAAATTACCCCCCCAAGTTAATTACTCTCGAGCCCCATTATTTAAATAAATGTTTTTTAAATAAAATCGTGTTTTGTAAAATAATTCACTACCCCCATCGACTGTGAACTGTCGTCGCCTGCCTTGATTCCAACTTCTCTACTATTTTCGTTAGAGAACCTTACTATTGGCCATTCAAAACGGAGTGGCTGACCTCTAGCCTTATCATGCGAAACTAAACCCTGGCTGGTTACATGTAGAAATTCCTGCCTTAATCGTATTGAGAGTCGACGTGACCCGTGCTTCAAACGTTATTTCGTGATAATTTACGATGGATGTCGTGTATTTATTTAAGTTTTAAAATTTCTTTGCATTGTTACTTTCCTGGATAGTTATCTGCTCTCTTTGGACTGTCTAGTAGTCTATCATCGACTTTGCCGTAAGTATTCCTTTTTCAGCTTTTCCTGAGCTCCTTTTTCAGAGCCTTTTCAGGTAGCTCTGCTAACCCCTGAGTAATAACTCTATTCACATTTTAGCCAGCCCAATTTTTCCTATCCTTCAACGCGAACTAAAAAATTAGTTTAGCGTTCCTGGGGCAGATTCTAATAGCGTTTTCCATTAGCACAAAAAGTAGAGCTGGGGCTGCTCCGGGTCTGATCTGATAAGAGTTTGAAGATTCCATTTGCCAATTGATCCTCAGCAGAGCGACTTTTTATTCGTTCCATTTATCCCTTCGCTCCTTCATGGATCAGACCTAGAGCAACTTCAACTGCTCCGTCAAAATCGACGGAGCGGTAAACCTCCGAAGGAAGGAAGGTTCATTGTGATAAGCAGTTCGTATTTTGTTTTTCGCGACGATTTGTTGAACGAAAGCGGTTTAACAATCATTTAAGTTCTGATTTTCGTAGGTACGATTATCGTCGATTACTCAACAGATCCAGAGAAGTGGTCAGATGAAGCCACTATAGGCTCATTTTGAAATGTATGGATAACTCTATTCCAGAGTCAAGCTCGTCCGACAAAAATATTAAAATAAGAAGACTATACGTGGGCTATTATTGCAGCATCAATCAATAAGGGCCGTATTCATAGTCCTCACTCAGTTTGAGTAAACATAATTCTGACTGCGATTTTGTAGTTTATTGCGGTAAAGATAAAGACGTATTTATAATTAAGATCATATTTGATTTGGAATTTACTAAAAAAATGTTAATTAAATTAGGACACGTATATTTGGAGCATTATTTGCCATTTTTAGTAGGAAATAAAACGCAATTTCAACACAAAACCACGCTTACTGAACTATGCACAGATAAAGGTAATTATCTCCTAATAGTCCAGGAGCAGATTCAAGAAAAATAGAAAAATCGTGCACTTTTGAGTCGAGCTTTCAAACTTTGTAGGTGTGTTCTAGATGGCTGATGAGTTGATTTTAAGATTGGAGGCAATCGCGACATCGCATAGGACAGCTTTTATTCAAGATAGCCGTTGGAAATTTTAGTATTTCCGCCGTTTCAGCGCTTTTTTCAAACTCATTCCGGGTTGAAGCGCTGTTAAGAACTACATTACAGCGCCCTGAGTTCGAAAACAACCACTGGAGCGATCAATTAATACCGCACTTGGATCATGCTGCAGCTTCTTTTACGCGTCTTTACATAAAAAAATGATTTTCCATGCTCGCCGAGTTTGGATACTAAGGGCATCTCTTTCAAGTCCATTGCATTCCACCCTTGTCCTAGGGTGTCTACAGCTGAAATTTCGCCTCAAACCCCAAATCGCCCCCTAGCTGGTGGAGCTACAAATGTATTCTATGCCCCGTGTTCAACTCCCTTTCAAGGGCTGAGGATCCCCGATTGGTGCAAGATTTTTTCATGAACGTGTCTCTCACATATGAGGGCGTAATTTGTGGTTCAGAGCCGATCCATAAAACCAATGTGGCGGCCGTAATTCGAGCTGATTTCCAATAATTACATTATTTCATACGTTTCCGACCTATTTCTCGCGCGCGACTAGCGTAAATAAGTGTCTCCAGCCAAAAATTGTCGTCATCGGACTTCAAGTAAAACTCCTTCACGTACGATATTGAATTTTTAACGAAAGAAACGAAATATTAATACATGACTAATTCAGAAATAATTTGAGGAAACATTTGCATCCTAGTTAGAATACCCCCCCCCTTCAACACTATCATTGTCATGCGCGTTTTGTTGGAATTTCCATGATATTTCGCATCATGATCATATCGCCAAGGTTTTCAGTAGGGCCATCTTAATGTGTGCTAGTCCACCCAGCATAACCACAATCTTGTCCACACTGTAGGCTTCTGGTCAATTCGAATGAATATCTTTGGCGATTTTGAACAGAGGTTGATCGAAAGTTATAACTGGAGTCTGCCCCGGACTGAACACGTCGATAGATTTTCATTTTAACAAGGTCGCGTTTGGCTTGCGGAATGCGCCTGCGACTTTCCAACGCGCCATGGATTCGCTGCTGGGTGAACTCAAAGGGCGTACTACTCTTCTATACCTCGATGACATAATAATCCATAGTCCGGATTGGAAATCACACATTCGTGACGTTAAAGAAGTGCTCAACAAGCTTCGTGGAGCCCGGCTCCGCCTGAATGTCAAAAAGTGTCGGTTTTTTGAACGGTCTGTTAGTTACTTGGGGCATATCGTTACGCCGGAAGGGGTCCGCCTCGATCCATCTAAGATCAAGGCTGTCCAATGCTTCCCTACCCCCCGGAACATAAGAGACGTTAAATCGTTTCTAGGACTTTCAGGTTTCTATCGTAGGTTCATCCCAAGTTATGCCCAAAAAGCGAAACCTCTGACTCAATTGACAAAGAAAAACACTCCCTTTGAATGGAAGGCCGACCAGCAGGCGGCGTTAGAAGACTTAAAAGAGGCCTTGACCTCGGAGCCAATACTGATCTATCCCGATTTCAACAAATCCTTTATTTTGTCGACCGATGCTTCTTGCAATGCTATCGGTGCGGTATTGGCCCAAGAAGAAAACGGGGCAGAAAAACCCATTGCATATGCAAGTCGAACATTAAATAAATCGGAGGTGAAATATTCTGGAACCGAAAAAGAAATGTTAGCCGTAGTCTGGTCAGTGCAGCACTTCCGCTGTTATCTGTTAGGAAAATCCTTTCAGTTACGAACAGACCACGCACCACTCGTGTGGAGCTTGAACGTTAAGGACCCTACCTCACGAATTGCACGGTGGGTAATAAAACTAGCCGAATACGACTACACGCCTATTTATAGGCCCGGAACCCAAAATGGAAATGCAGATGCGTTGAGTCGCATGTGCAAACTGGAAATAGTGGAGCAGGCGCCCACTTTGTTCACGGACTCCCTTATCCGGGCGGCACAAGACATTGACCCCTGGGTTAGAAATGAAAGTTGATTATCGATAAATATAAAATATCGATAATAAGCTTCCGATTATCGATAATTTTTTATCGATATTGAGCATTCCGATAATTATCGATTATCGAATTTTTACTCGATATTTTAAGATGTTTGTTGTTTCTGCATAAATGCAAGAATGAATGACCTTAGCTACCGTTTCTCTACACTGAAGTTTTGCTTGAAATTCAAAGTAGAATAGTTCAAATGAAAAGTCAAGACTTAATATGATTCGGATTGGATTGGAAGCAGGAACTCTACCTTACCTCATCTCTTATCATCGTCCTCTACTCCTCTTCAACTTGTTATCTAATCACGAGTTGGTGCGTTGGTGTTGTGCTCTCGCTTTCGTTCTTTCTAATCAAAGTTTCAAGTTGTTATTTGTGATATTACTTATTGTCATCGTAGTTCTCCTTCATCATCCATCTATGCCGCCCCCTAAGAGTAAGTGGTGGAGTTTTTTCATCAAAGAAGGGGACCAGAAGGTGAAGTGTAGAACTTGCCAAAAAACGTACAAAACGAGTGGTAACACCACAAACCTCAGGCTTCATATTGAAACCAGTCACCAAGACTTGTTGTTAGGGCGTAAAGATTTCGAAAAATCGAAACCAACATCATCCTCGAACCTTGACGATGACGTGGAAACTCTACCTACACCAAAAAAACCTAAGACGAAACCTGAGGACGGATCTTCCACGACACCTGCACCTGCATTACGAACTATGAGCCAACCATCATTAAAGGACTCTTTTAAAAGCCTCGTTGAATTCCAGGAAGGAGGAAAAAAGCACAGCCAGGTAGGGGCTGCAATTATTTATATGCTTTGTAAAGACAACCTGCCCTTTTCTACGGTGGAGAAGCAGGGTTTCCGAAAACTCCTCAAGACAGTTGCTCCACACTACAAGGTACCCAGCCGAATCACTATTAAAAAAATGATCGAGGAGAAGTATGATTTTGTCTCAAAAGAGTACAAGTTAAAATTCGAGCAGGTCGAATCGTATTCGTTAACAACTGACGTGTGGACCGATAGCCAGCAGACCAGGAGTTTCCTCGGAGTGACCGTACATTTCGCCCACCTGGGCGAAATGTTTTCTTGTACTCTTGGCGTCATTCAGCTTGAGGAGAAGCACACGTCAGAATATATTGCCAAGAAACTGGTTGAGGTGGTAGAAGAATGGGGCTTTAAGAAGGAACTCCTTCACTGCGCCGTCACTGACGGGGCAGCAAACATGGTGAAGGCAATTGAAATCGCGTTTGGGATAAAGAAACATGTGTGGTGCTTTGCGCACTTGCTAAATTTAGTTGCGCAGCGTTCACTTCAAGATTCCGAAGTGTCGCTTGTCATCAAAAAGGTCAAACACATCGTAACCTGGATGAAACGCAGCGTAAGCGCTAGCGACGAACTTCGAAAAAGTACTAAGTTGAAACTGATTCAGGAAGTGGAAACGCGATGGAACTCAACTTTTTCGATGATTGAAAGATTTTTGCTTATTCGTCGGGAGGTCACTGGGGTGATCCTCAATTTCAACTCGGCACCACCAATGACGACAGGCGCTGAAGTCGAAATCTTGGAAGAATTCAAGGAATTATTAGCTCCTATAGCCGCTGCCACGGAACACATTTCGGGCGAGCATTATATGACCAGTAGCTTGGCCATCCCAGTAGCCACAAAACTTGAGAAGGTGATTGCGTCGATCGATCCTAACACGACGCTGGCCAATAAACTCAAAACTAATCTTTTGAATGAAATCAAAAATCGATTTGGCGGGATTGAACAGCATCCTCTTTTGTCTGTGGCCACCATCCTGGATCCAAGGTACAAAACCGTGTATTTTAACGACCCAGAGGCTACTGCACGAGCAATAAACCTCATCAAAAAGCTGATTAAATTCTCTGCTTCCACCTCACCGGGAAGAAATTCTCCATCATCAGAAAGTGATGATGGGGGCAAGCAAGATTTCTTTGGTGACCACAGCAAATTCGTACAAAGAAGCTTCAAGCTTTCGTCAAAAATCAAAGATGTTCAAGGAGATATGCCCGACCAATTGGCTTTTTATCTGAAATCACCAGCAGAATGTGATTTAAAAAAGTCATCAATCACATATTGGCTAAGTATGGCTCCAGCAGCACCGGAACTCTCCCAAGTGGGCCTGCAGTATACAAGTAGTGTTGCAACCAGCGTTCCGTCAGAGCGACTCTTTTCTAAAGCGGGACTGATCCTCACCCAAGAGAGGAACCGTTTGAAGGGAAAAACACTCTCAAAGCTCCTGTTCCTCCAAAGTGCCAATGAGGAATATTTTTTTTAGTGCATTTCATTTTTCGATTTATTTTCATTAAATACATACTGAATTGGAAGTTTAACTATTGTGTTTTTTCTCATGCATGCAAGCGGATCTAGCTAAATGGATTTGATTTGACAGTATTACATTTTAGATAAAATGGTAAAATTTATCAACCAATAGGTTTTCAGTTAATTCAATACCTGTGGCCGATTATCTAAAATATCGATAATCACGTCCCGATACATCGTTGTATCGATATTGACCTTCCGATATATTGATCACACCCATTATCGATAATGAACTTTCGATATTTCATCCCTACCCTGGGTACAGTCACTTAAACCTGGAGTGTCTCCGAAAATAAAAGAAAATCTGGGAATTAAGTTCTATGTACATAACCACTCGGATACCGAACGATGGCGGGTAGTGGTGCCGTCTTCCCTCCGAGAATCGGTCCTCCAGCTGTGCCATGACTCTTCATGGGCCAGTCACCCCGGTTTTGACAGGACAGTCGAACTCGTAAGGCGTATGGCTTATTGGCCTAACTTGGAGAAGCACGTGCGGGATTACGTAAAGGCCTGCGGGCCGTGTCAGAGGCGGAATACTCCCAAAGGACTAAGCCCTCCAATACAAACCCCGTATTTTCCGGTCAGACCAGGACAAGTACTTGCCCTGGACATCGTGGGACCTCTGCCGATCACCAAAATGGGTAACAAGTACATACTCACCGCTATTGATCATTTTTCAAGATATGCTGAGGCATACCCGTTGCCGGATCAAACCACCGACACGATTGTACAAGCCCTAAAAACTCACATTACCCAACACGGAATACCCGAAAAGATCCTCACGGATCGGGGAAGAAATTTTACAGCTGAAACCTTCAAAAAACTATGTCGAACTCTGGGGATCGATAAGCTGCAAACAACAGCATACCACCCCCAGAGCAACGGAATCCTGGAACGATTCCACAAAAATTTGGGGGATGGAGTGGCAAAATACACCAAGTCTCTCGGAACAGATTGGGATCAGTGGGTGGGATACATTTTGGCCGCATACCGGAACCACAAACACTCGAGCACGGGTTATTCCCCAAATTACTTATATCTAGGTCGCGAGCTCCGTACTCCCATAGAAGCCGCTCTAAACATCCCCCGGACAAACGAAGAGTGGAGCAGTAAACGAAAAAAATACGAGCAAGCTAGCCACTTAGCGAGGGAAATCGCGGAAATAAGTTGGGCTAAACGAGCGGAGTTCGTCAATAAAAGGAGAAATCCAAGGTATTTCCACGAAGGCAATGAAGTTTACTTACTCATGCCTCAAACACGACCCAAGGAATGTCGGAAATTCTCATCACCCTGGCGAGGCCCATTTACGGTGACTCGTCGCCTGAGCGACGTAGTTTATGAGATCATAGACTGTATAGGAAAGACTCAGGTAGTAAATGTACAACGACTAAAACCGGCCTACTCCAAGGAAGGGGTAATCGACCGGCCAGGCTTTGTGAGGGAGGAAATTGCACTACCCTTTACCACGAAGTCTCCCGAAAATGAATTTGCTCATATTGATGAGCCTGTTGATTGCGAACCATTATTCATGGAAGACAATAACAACCTTCTAGAACCACCTGTCCCGAACGAAACCCCAGTCCAGACGAGTGTGGAGCCCCCCCGGGTCAGTGCGGAGGGAACGAGAAGCCCTTACAATCTAAGACCCACGCCTCGATGGAATTTCAAAGCCCTACATTCCACGGGCCAACGTGACTTAGCACCCCGACCATGACTAATCGGTACAAGGGGAACTCACGACATAAGCCTCATCAATTCTCTGACGTCAAGTTCCCCCACCTATCCTTGCCACCCTCAGCTTGGCTCCTATCGTTCTCCTCATTCGTTATCGTGTGGTGGTTGCGAAAGGAGACCCTCCGAGACCGTAGCCAACATGAATAGTACCAATTCAACATTGTCGCACACGGTAAACCTCGCGACGCTGCTAACAGTGGACCTAGAACGAGGCAACTCCCTGCTACGTTCACTGGAACTACACGGCAAAGGACAACAAAAGATAGAACTCTTAGCCGCCGAAGTGCGGGTGTGGCTGCTCATGAATCGACTACACGCGTCCGACCTATTAGCGTCAGTACAACCATCAAGTAAACCTGAGAGTGACTCGCAATCCGACCTGGAAAGGACAAATACCCGAACCGCCAACCCCGCTACGTTGCTAGCCATAGACTTAGAGCGAGGCGTCTCGTTGTTAAAAAGCCTGGAGCAGCACGCCAAAGGTAATAAAAAGTTAGAATTACTACACATGGAGTATCAAATCTGGCTGGCGACCGTTCGACTTCACGCGTCAGAATTACCGATTCTAACCCAAAAGGACGAGACCAACGCAGCAACGCAGCACATCCCTCCGAGCGAACCTAACACCGCAGAAAATGTTGCAGCACTAATGACGCTAAGCAACAGCAATCTTGAAGGACCCGTGGAGCCACCGGTCGTACTAAGAAAAAGAAAGCGCGAGCCGGCGGTGGATTACTCGCCAATATCGGACAGCGACACCTCGACCTCTTCAAGTTCCTCGTCGTCATCGAGATTCTCGTCTTCCAGCTCCTCGACGGCTGCCCACTTATCGACGCCAGAGAACAGCAGAAAGGGAAATGACCCGGACGTAGGGGTAACTAAAATACCAATGGAAGACACAACGAAACCACCTAAAGACGTCGCAACCGACAAAAATAACAACATCCCGGATAGATCTGGGGTTATGACAATTGAATCAACGGCCGAGCAAGACAACGGATCGGTGGGCACAAACGTCGGCCAACGCAAAGCCACCTCTTTCATGATCACGTGTCCTATTTGCGGGATGGAACGCCCGGCCAGAATTTTAACGAGGTGTTTCCGCTGCGAACATATTTTACGGCAGGACAAAAGGAAACCCTGGCCCCACCTGGCAACCTGCGACAACGCCGCAACGGAAATCGGGAACTTGTCCTGCAAGGCGTGTTTAGTTCAACGAATGCAGCGTTTCCGAAGGCAAACATCGGCAAAAAGGGCTGTGTCCAACCCTTTTTCGCCTCTTGCCAAGGGGGAAGGAATGTAAATAATGTTTTTAAAGTTTTGTTTTAGTTTTTAGGTGTCATAACTATAGTTAGTTTTAAGTTAATGAAGAAAATAAATTAAATTTAAGTCGTAACTCGAAAGAAAATTAGTAATAGCTGAGAAAGAAACTTCGCTCGCCCTCTATTGGAAAGACCCTGAATTCCTTCCTCAAATCCCATCCTTTTCACGCAAGCCCCTACCACCACGAGCCGGGGTATATAAGCCGAGGTAACAAGACACGACACACACAGAGTTGGTCTGAACTAGTCTTGGCGCAATTGGAGACTAGAGTCGTGCGAAACCAACTGCCGCAAGTGACGAGTGCAAGTCGAGTACAAGCAGGGTAAGGAACCGAGCAGCCGAAAGCGCAAAAGGGTCAACGTCGCGAAACGTGCATAGTGTATTCTCCCAATCAAGAGCAAAGCCAAGTGTGGAGTCAGTCGGTTCTCAGTAGTGTCCGGGCTCGTGTATGCGCCACACCGTAAAAGTGCCTAACGCAAGTTGTCGGTCAGTGCAAGGTGGACTGTGCGCTAGAGTGTTTGTGCCGTACAAGCGACAGCCCGAAGGGAAATTCAACGCCGAGGCGCAGGCGCATTTTCCGACGCAACGGAGCACGTAGCGAACGCAGCACCCGCCCGACGCTGCACAACGATACCTAATTACGTCGAGCAACGTGCAAAGCAGCGATAACGCGCGGCTTATTGAACCAAGCGCGACACCCCAGACTCGAGCCGCTGCGCCCTGCGGCGCCCTTACTCGCATTCGACGGCCCAGGACAACCATTTCCCGACGCGGCTTACCCGGACGAGCTACCCGGCGCAGACATCGCCTATCGCACTCCTCGTGACGCAGTCACGCGGAATTGCCAGTTACCCCGGTCGCCGTATCGGTGAGTCACTCTCCTTTTCCCCCTCGTCCTCCTGTTCACTCGCATAACCAAAAAAAATTCTTATAGCCAGCCCCGTATTTCCCCTCGCCTCCGAAGAGCGGCGAGCGAAGTTTCGAACCTAATTTCCGGACGAAGTCCATTCGCACGTGGATATACGAATTAGAACAGTTTTTTCTTTTATTACTATTATTCTATTGTCTTTTTTTTTTCTATTTTTTTTATTATTTGAGTGGTATTCGTGTTCAAGAACTCGTTCCGTGAGACAATTATCTCATTATTTTAGTGTAAATAAAAATATAATTTTGTTCAACCATTCGAATCGCAAATTTATCTCCATTCCTCCACCCTCCCCGATTCCTAGAGTAACAAAACGTACCACAGCATTGTAACGGACACCAACTCGCCGTATGCAAGTCCCGTTCTTTTGGTGAAAAAGGCTAATGGGGAGGGTCGGGTGGTGGTGGATTTCCGAAAGCTCAATGCCCAAACAATTGCCGAGCCGTTCCCGTTGCCGGTGATAGACGATATTTTGGAGCGGTTGGGCGGGGCGAAGTTGTTTACTTCTTTGGATTTGGCCCAGGGTTACCTACAGGTCCCATTGTCGGAAGAGGCGAAAGAAAAGACGGCGTTTATCACGCCAGATCAAACCGGAAAATTTGAGCGCCTCATTTTCGGGTTGAAAAATGGCCCCGCGATTTTTCAAAAGCTGATGCGTGCGGTTTTGGGCCCCTTATTGAACTCGACTGCATATTGTTATCTCAATGATGTATTGATTCCCTCTTCGAACTGGTCGGAGATGCTCGAAAAGGTGCAAGCGGTCTTTAGGGCGTTTCGAAACGCGAAATTGACGATAAACTTAAGAAAATGTAAGTTCGGGAGTGAAGAGATTGAGTTCCTCGTCGGTTATACTATAATAAAGGATGGTATTGTGGCCCCCGGGGCGCGAAAGACTCAGGCCGTGAAGGATTTCCCGGTACCCAATAATGTGCATGGGGTGAGAAGTTTTTTGGGGTTAACCTCGTATTTTAGGCGGTTCGTGCCGGGTTATGCGCAGATTGCGAATCCCCTCACAGAACTTTTGAGAAAGGAAGTACCTTTTTCATGGTCGGATCGGCAGCAGCGAGCCTATGAGAGGTTGAAGGAGGTATTAACGAGTGAACCTGTTTTAGCTCTTTACAATCCGCGAGCGACCCGTACGGAAGTGCATACGGATGCCAGCGCGAAGGGTCTCGCAGGGGT